>VZTF01006716.1:1883719-2033077 GCA_013397755.1 Cnemophilus loriae | reverse complement strand
CGGCAGGTTAAACACGAGTTTCCCTGTCACGTATGGCTCTGGCTTGAGGGGTTCCGAGCAGGTTTTAGGGCTCCGCAGCCCTGCTCCTGTCACGAAGCTGGACCTGATTCTCTCTTGCACGCCATTCTGGCTCTCACGGCATAATCCTTCCTCCCCTCTTCCTCACCAAGATGTTCAAAGTACTTAACTGGGCTCCGATTTGCAAACTCGGGACTCCACCTCTTCTGATCGTTCTCCTTGCTGCTTGCTCTCTGAGGAGTGCTGGGGATTTTCCAGGTGTTTGCATGTGATCTCCGGGGCCCAAAAGGTGGCTGCGCCTCAGATAAGGCACAGAGCAGCCAAAAAAGGCTTTCTCTGCCTTTCCCTGGCTGGAGTTCCTCTTCTGCTCATTGCTGGGGAAGGGGAAAGTGCTACAGCTTCCTCAGCAAAAACCAACTGCAGCAGTGTGTCAGGAAATTTAATCCACAAACACCAGAAGTTTATGTCCAAAAAGGAGACAGAGGAGTCCTGTTACTTTATTCGAATAAAGGGAGAGGTCATGGGGCATTCCCCATGGGGTCTCTCAATTTTTTAGGAGGATGCAGCCTCCTTTTTATCCTAATTTCCTGGCCGCATGTCCCTTCTCTCTTTCCCCATTGGCTGAGGTACTTGAGAGGTACAGACTTCCCGAAGACCCCCTTTTACTGTAAACCCCGCTCCCGTTTGTCTTTTTTTCCTTGTGTTTCTGTTCTTTCTCTCTAAATCCAGAGATTTAGCACAGTCTTGGATGAATAACAGTCTGTGTCAATTAGTGGAATTCCTATGGAATTTATGGTTCCCCCCATTGCTTCTTTCACTCCTCCGTATCTGGCCTCATCTACCATCAGGCCCAGAGTTTGTTTGTAAAGACACCTCCTTCTCACTCCTTTCAAGTGGAGTGAATTAAAGCGGTGAGCGTTCCTAGGGTCTGCCTCTAAGGTGTGATCATTTGGTCGGTGTCAGTAGGTGGACAGTGAAGTGGAGGAGACACTGGGGTGGCCTCATGGGAGAGGGGAAGCAGAGGACAGCTGGTGTGGAACAGGTAGGTCTCCGAGTTGGCACCAGCAGAGTTCGGGAGGTTGTGCCGCACGTGGTGTCACATGCCTGTCATGAGAACAAGCACAGGCACTTTTTACAGAGCCAACACGCGGTTTAAATGATTTAGCCTCTGTGGATGGACGAGTGAGAGCTGTTTTTCCCTTCACTGAAATTGTGGAAATGTTGCAGCTTTCAAAAGTGAGCTGTCCAATTGCTCTCTCCCATGGCCTTGTTCACAGGCTGCTTGTAGGGACCGGAGAGTTTCAACTGCAGCCATCTGAAGAGCTGAAACAAACATTAATAATGTAGTGACAAAACTTCACTGTCTGTTAGGAAAAAAAGTAGCACAAAAGTTTGCTCTCCGGTTACTTTAAACTAGGGTGTGTCATGCTTTTTCTTAGTAAATTCGATCTTAAAATTAGTTGATGTGTGGGGAATCCAGAAGCTTGAAGGTGAAGTCAGCTCAGTTCTAATACTCGTTGCTGTCCCTTCCCAGTGATCTTTGTTCAAACCAATTTGGGGTCGAAGTGAGCTGGGTTAGATGTTCAGGACAGGTGTAGAAGGGGAATGGTGTGGTTGTGATTGTGTGTTAGTGGTAGCTTTTAGCATCTGCCTTATGCTGGCTGCTTTAAAGAGAGAACTGCACCTCCCTGCCATTTGCTCTCCGACTAAATATGTATCTGAAATACAGCAGCATGCTTAATATAGTACTTAACATATCTTAGTGCTGTACCTTAGGTGGTAGCAGCACTCAAAAAGAACAGGGTAAACCCTTACCTTTATCTTTCATGGTTGCTGACAATCCTCACTGCTTCTGTGGCTTAGGCACTTCAGCTTTGGAAGGTTTTACAAGCCTGTGTCAGCAGTTTTAACACTAATTTGGGTGATTTGTCCTGTTTCCCACACAGCTCTGTGTAGAATTATAGTTTTCTAACAGGGACATCTAGTGGCAAATATATTTTACTTAAAAAATATATTGTTTGAGTCCTTTTCTGTGTCTGCTGTTTCTGTGCTTGCTACATAATGCTATTATTGAAGCAGTAGGTTTCTGATGTTGCCATTAGAGAGGATCTATTTGTATATCACTGACAACCCAAACTCTTCACAAATCGTGGCATGTAGTGCTTTCCTGAGTGATTTTTTAAAAAATAAGTACGTTTTTTAAAATTCCTTAATCCTTTTCTCCTTATTTCCTTCCCTCATAACTATCACTGTGCCTTAGTAGAAGAAGGTGTTTTCCTGGAATACAGAACAGCTGCATGAAAAGACCCTGATGTGCACAGTCAGAGGCTCACTAGCCTAATACACTGATACATTTGCCATCTGAGAGTCACGTAAAGAAGCTGGATAAAGAGTTTTACAAGTTTCCCATTCTACAAGGACTGTGCAGCAGAGTTCGTGTTTACCACGATGCCTGGAGGGAGGGAAAGGAGTCTGCCTCTCCTGCTCTGCTCTCCAGGTCACTAGGTTATAATAGTTTAACGTTTTGTCATGCTTCAGAAAAGTATCAGAAACAACTTTTAATGTCACTTCACAAGGAAATATTGGAACATATCAATGAGTATCTGTTTTGGAAGTGTGAGCTGGTAGCACGCTGCTTTGGTTTAGCTGTGGGGATGCAGACACAGGGACCATCCCCTCTGCCCAGCACATGGAAAATTGGGTCCAGTTTCTCTTTGCAGTGGGAAAGAGAGATTGATAAAACTGTCACAGCTTCAGCAGAGGGACAGCACAATGGGGCTGAGGCTGGAGCACTTGCCCTGTGAGGAAAGGCTGAAAGAGTTGGGCTGGTTTAGCCCAGGGAAATGGGCTTTAGGGGTCCTGAGGCAGAGAAGTTCATACTGGATATAAGGCAAAACTTGGGGTAGAACAGTCAGGTGCTGGGACAGGTTGGGCCCAGAGAGGCTATGCAGTCTCCATCCTTGGGCACTCTCAAAACCCACGTGAATAAAGCTCTCAGCAGCCTGGTCTGATATCAGAGCTGATGCTGCGTCACACAGGAGGTTGGACAAATGATCTTCAGAGATCTTCCATCCCAAATTATTCTGTGATTATATGTTTTATTACCTCAGTGTGTCTATGTATGTCTGAATATATATGCACACACACACATATATGAATGTATTCTGAGTAATTAATTTCAGTTGTTTTGCAATGTTCTTGGATTCTAAAAAAACCCCATTAGCTATCTGTGTTGCTCAGACCTTCCAGCTGAAGGGCCAAAAATACATTCATTATGTTTCAATTGATATTTTTAATTGTAGTTGGTATTTCTGAGCCATCTACATGTGAGAGCTAGCCTGTTGGTAAGTGGCATTTAGATAATGAAGTGTTACATCCCTTTTCAAGACAGCATAATTCTGTTCTAATATATTAATAGCTGTTTTTAGCCTGTACTGTGGCTCTGGTTCTTCACTGTTCTAACACCTTTTGAAACTGCTGGGTAATTCTAATCAAATTTGAAGGACAGGTAGATGTCTTGGAAATAAGTAAGGCACTGGGTGGAGTGACCAGCTCAGTTCTTTTGTTGAGGGAAAGGCAGGTACAGGTCAGCAATTACATGAATTTTTATTGCAGTTGTTTTATTTTGGCCTTTATGCAAGTAACTGAGTCCTGTTTTACTCGTGGTTGTAAGGACCATGTGAGGACAGCTGGGTTATTGGGGTGAGGAGATGTCTCAAGCCAGGGAAGAAGAGAAGGAACAACAGGGGACTTGGACCTGCAGGAGACAAGATCCTGATGTTCTGCAGCTCACTTTCTGAGGAAAGGCTTCAAGTGGTTTCCAAAGTGCTTTGGAGGATACCGTGATCCATGGACAGCACTGTGTGATTTCACTGATGGCACAAGACAGCAGAGCTGATTTCTAGTTCAGGGCTCATGCTTTCATGTCCTGCCAGGAGTATCTGAGTGCTGATGACTTGGAGACTGAACTTCTGTCATATGAAGGAAGACCCACATGAAATTAAGGATCTCGTGGTCCATATCAAGTGTCGCTATGGAAAAATATCTACAGCTTCTGTCTTGACAAAACTGAATAACCCCCATGGTAAAACAAATCTATAAAGACCTGATCCCAAAGCCTTTTCTCTCCCTTCAGTGGCTTTGCTCAGCTCTGCGTGGCCAGCTGGGGTCAGCCTGTGTCCAGCTGAACTCCTCATTTCTCCACGGAAGGTTCAGGACGCAGTTTCAGTCTCTTCTCCCGAAATAACAGCTTTCATCACTTGCCTTCCCCGTTTTGTCGTGTGCTCGTGGTAAGAGCAGGAGCACACATGCTGTCTCTGGCACACAAAATGAAATAACCAGTTGAGGGGGGCAGCTTCTTTTGGGAGCAGTGCTGCCTTAAAATGCTTGTGAAACTGCCGCCTCAGGCATTCTTGAGCTTTCTGTTTCGCCATCTGAAGGGATGCCATCAACACATTTTTTTAAAGCTTCTGTAAAGCTTAGTCTGTTTTATGAGGAATGTGTTGGGAACCTTAGATATTTATGTAATTATCCTAATGAAGTGGTTTTATTTATTGTTTTCTGAGGAAATGCTCGGTATTTTTGGATTCGTGTTCTTCAAAGAGAGGAGATGAATTTCCTGTTAAGGAATTGAATATGATTTTTTCAAATGTCTTCAGAGAAAAAAGTAAACTAGGAGAGTGATTACAGAATATTGGCTAATTAGCTGTAGTGTAACTGCTTTAATTACTTTTATCCCTGAAGCCACATGACTGTGCAGATGACTAGCAGATGACTTATAAAAAAAAAAAAAAAAAGACGTGTTCACACTGCAAGGTTAATGAGCCTAATTAAATATAGTTTTCCTTAGCCAGATACTAAATCATAAAGCTTGGGGGAGTGAGGGAGGGGGAGAATCCAAAGGCAGTCAGTTCTATTTCAAAAAATGGTTTTATTCTGATATTTAATGAAAAAAAAAGAGAAAAGCTGGAATTGTGAGTGATTTTTCTGAATAAAGGCACTTAGATCTAAAGATTTGATGAGACCTCACATGGCAAACTTTGAAAGTCTATTTAGAGATGATTATGTGGAGACATATTTGTTTTCACTTACCCATTGCTTTAATTAATGTAGGAATGGGCTTGAATAAAAGGTCTGTGTTATATGGAAGTCTCCATCTGCTGCTGCATATTACCAGAACCTTTGTCCTTCCTTGCCGTGCCATTTTTATTGCACCATTTTATTTCCCGTAGTAAGCTTCATGATGTCTCACATTAAGTTGTACAGAAAGGATGGAGTTCTGATTTTTTGTTGAATTATTGAATTTTTTTTTTTTAATTCTCTGTCTGTGCTGTGCACTGACACAGTAAAAAAAAAAAACTCAAACACACTCAAAAAAAAATACTTGGAGATGCAAATTCTATGATCTTGCAGGGAATCTTGCATCACATGCAGAAAAATGAGATATTAGACATTACTGAGTTGCCCTGTGTCAGCTACCTTTGTGACTAGCCTTGAGTTACTGAAAACAGAGGGTAAAATGTGTCAGACAGTGAAAAGGGCTTAAACCAATGGATTTCATCATATTTGCAAAGAACATGCAGTCAGCTATTGCTGACCAGCTGATATTTGGTGACTTTCACAGGTGACTTTGGGCAAAGCAAAAGTAGTGGCTCATTTCAACTTCCACTCTCCTTCCTCAGCTTTGCTCCCATTATGAATTTTCTTTTTTTTTTTTTTCCTTTCTCCAAATGGCTAGTTGACTATTTCCTTTAAGCTGATCTAGTGAGCAGGGCTCTACATCCTAAAAATATTGCTTAGACCTGAGTCAGGATGCTCAAGAGTCAGATGGGGTAGATACAACAGCTGTATCAGATTGAATCCTCTACGAGCAATGACTAATGAAGAATTAATCTACTCATGGGCGAAATTTATGTCCTTTCATTTAAATTTTCATCTCAAACTTGAATTTTCCCTAACGGACCAGACACTGTCTTCATATTCTCCCAAAGAATAGTTTTTATAAATCAATTATTAGTTGGTTTTCTTGGTTGTCTTCAAAAATGCAGAATAGGTTAGAACAGACCAACTGAAAGGATCCTTATTAGAGAGGGAGAAGCTGAGTTCCTTATCTAAACTGCTTCCTTTGGTTTTATCACATTTTCCAAAGGGGCTGAAAGGTCACCGTGCACCCAGGAGGGTTCAAAAATTATCATAATAAATGGGATTACGATTAACTGATGCTACCTCAGCACCTGGCACGTAGCAGAAGAATCATAACACAGGGTTTGTGTGTCCTTCCTCTATTTATTTATTTATTTGTGTGTGTCTTCCTCCCCGTGGACTTTGTCAAATATATCCTACATGCTTACTGACAGGCAAAAAAGGAGGAAAGTTCTAGCCGTAGTTTTTGTAGCAATAGCTTTTCTCACTTGCTTTCTCCAAGTCAGCTGAGCTGAGCTCCTTGCTTTAGGGGGCAGAACGGAAAAATAAGTGGAAAGCAGTAACAAAGGTTTGTTGTTTGACTTGCTTGCAACTTTCCAAGCTCCCCCTTTTCCTTGTAGCCATGCAGTGGGTCTGATGCTAAACTCTTAAAAGAAAGCCATAAATTCCATAGGATCCCTTGGAAATTCCTTCACTGATTTATTTTTTTTCCTGTTTTTAGCCAACACTTTGACCTTGTGGGTACCACTCATTAATAGGTTGTACGTGGTAATAGGACAGTGGCAGCACAGTAGATTACTATGCTAAGAACAAGATTTTGTTCAGCTGTTTCATGTTGTCCTGCATTTCCACTGAGTCATCTTTACCCTAAATTGGTTTCTCTGCAGCTTTTTCTAAGTCTAGGAAAACAAGCTTTTATTTGTACATACTTTGGCTAGTATATTGGTTTTCTACATTTTTTTGGCTATTAAAGCTATTCAGTAGGAAGAAAAAAAAATTAAGTATAAGATTTCTGTACAAAATTAGTGGTTTTGTCTACCAGCTTTTTTTTTTTTAAGTTTTAAAGCTTTTTTTTAATCAATGTGCTCGAGGGAAGTGCAATTTAACACCATAATAAAGAAGATTCATAGAGTGACATGCTCTTAATAAATTCAGTCACCCAGAATTATCATCTCCTAGTATCTGTCTATGCCCATGTCCATATTCTGACCTCAACTGGTGATGATATTTGATGATTGATGGTGGTGATTTGCTGATGATTGGTGATTAATGATTGTTGATGTTATTTTCATGGAATGCTTATACGATCAGTATTTAGAATAATTATTTATGTTTTGGGGTGTGAGAGATTTTAAAGACATTCCAATTTCTTTTTCCTGTGTGCTCTCGTGAGCAGTTTGTGTATGTTAATATCAAAAATTACACTCTGGATTTATCATAATGAGCAGAAATTTAAAGATTCAACAGCCTGAATCCTCGGATTTCCTTTACCAGTCAGTTAGCCTTTGTTAAGCAGTGGCCAAAATTTGGTGCTTCTGGCTCTAGACCGTTTCATTATTTTACTACATGTTGAGCATCTGCTGCTCTTTGGGAATTCTGGAATCTAGAAGTAAGTCATCAAGAAATGGCTGTTTTGTAGCTGGGGGTTTTCTTCATGCTACACGGATAATAAACTTCTCAGTCCAGGGCTGGCAACACAGTGTCCGTCTCTCATCAGCACTCAGTTAATTCACGTGTAATGGCACACAAAACATGCTGTGTGAAATACTCAGCTCCCAGATCACCCCCTAACAGAAGTTAAGGCTATTTTGGACTGGTGATAAGTCCACAAGCCCTTAGAAGGACACGAAAGCACAACACGCCCTTCGGAGGTTCCAAACTTTCTACGACTTTCTTCTGAAGTACCACACCATATATTAAAAGAACACAGAAATGGATGAGACTTTTTTTCTGTTTCTCCCCCCAGAACTTGGCTGGATCTCAAAAGTGTATGTGAATCGACCTGCAGTGGTGAGGCATGCAGAACAAATTAAAAAATGGAAAACTGTGAAAGGTAATTGGCAAGTAAGTGCTCTTCTTATGCATTCTGTTCCTGTATTTTTAAAGCAGTCACTCTCCCTCTCCTGGCTGTAATATTGAATTTTTTTCAAGATACATGTAAACTTAAAAGATGTGCTTGTCCATGTCTTATTTTAGTAATTTGTATTTGATGATGATGGGATGGAATAAGGTGACGCATTTATCCAAACAAGTTAAAAACCTTATAACTCATGACTGGCAAAACCGCAAATGGATTTAAGTCATCTTTATTCATGAGTGGATTAAATTGTATATTACTATCCCTCCACATTTATTCTGTTTCCCAGACTGACTTCTCTGCATGCTGCCTTCTTATTTTTTAATTTTAAAGCTGTAAGATATGATCATGGTCCCTGTCAAGTTTGACCTACCTGGATAATTTTTCTTTGCTTAAAAATTCCCACCGTGTGTGATTTCATTGCTTAACTAGTTTTTACCTAAAATTCAAAACTCCTGACTGGCTGTGGCATTTGGTGGGGGGAAGGAGCCCACTAATGTTAGGAGGACTGACTTTTCTGTTGCTGAGATAAGGTAAATGGTTGGTTATTGTCCATCTTAGTATAAAAAGAGAAACTGTTTCTCCATTCACCAAGCAGCTGTTCTGCAAACAATGCTTGGGATGCCTCCCCTCTGCACACTGAGCAAGTTGGTTACGTGCAACAGTAGCTGAAAACCTGGAAGCAGGAGGAGGGAGATGGTGAAGGATCAATCTTAAGAGTGGAATGTAACAGAACAAAGCAAGAATCATTTAATTAGACTTAATTCTTAAAATAGTTGTTCAAAATAGTTGACATCGAACAGCCATTCTGGAGTGGCTGAAGCTGTGTTCACAATGAGCACAGATCTTGGAATTACAGTTTGGGGATAATTTGATGTAGGTGTAATAGCCTACTGGGAGTGATAGAAAAAAGTTTCCTGCCTGTTTTTCCTTCCTGAAAGTTTGTGCTTTGTGTGTTATGATTAAATTTAAAAAATGGAGATAAACGGAGGAAATTTAGACACCAGCTCAGCAGTTCTTTAGAGTTTCTTATGCATAAAAAGTTACTTGATACCAAGTTTATCAGACTTGATACCGAGTCCAGTGGGTCTGAGTTGGGAAATAGCATCAGTGAGAAGGTCCAGATGGTGTTCCATAACCGTGGCTATCCTCAGATACTGCAGGTGCAGTAATGTAAAAACGAAGTCTTCTTTTGGCTGAGGTTACCATAAAAACAACAAAGACAGAGAGAGCCACAGGCTTTGATTACAGAGACTCATTGGGAAGAAAGGGATTTAGTGTCACTCCCATAACACAGCTGGAGGACAGATGTTTATTCCTAACACTTCTCCCCTCTCCTGTGTAGAAACACTGGTAATCGAGCAAGGTTGTACTTTGAAGGGTGTCAGAGCATCTCTCCTCTGTTTGAACATTGTCACTGCAGGGCAGTCGTGTGCTGTTTACTTAACAGAGGTGATTCTGAACCTGTACATGTTTGAATGTAAGCAGCATCACAGATTCAAATTCTGCAGCCTGTTTCCCAAAATACGCATTTGAAAAACCCTTTTAAAAAACCTGAAGTTTATAGCAGTTCTTGAAACCCCCTGACTAAATCTGTCTTGATGGCTTTATGATTCATGTCATAAGAGAGGAGACAAAAATTTCCTCGAACAGAGGAGAAAAAAATCCAAGTAAAAGTAACATGAAACCATTCCAAGGTAAAAACCCTTTCAAAGTACTGTAGGATGAAAGGAGAAACCACAAACAATCAGTCAGGTTTAGACTAACAGAGGCCAGTGATGGTTCATTACCCCACTGCCATTGCAAACTCTCCCCTGTACAAGTGCCCTGTAAGAGAAGTCAGCTCTGAGTGAAGCCATCACTAAATGAGCGTTTTCTGGAAGACCTTCAACAGATATTTCAAAGTAATGTCTTAAGCTCAATTTTTGTTTGGCAAAAAAAGCTCATAAAATTTTTAGTTATGCCTCTGGTCCATTCTTTGATTAATAAGTCTTGTAAAATTCTGTAGCATTTCCATGTAAAGAGTGCTTTAACCTTGTCACTTACCTCTTGCTTTTGGGGTTTTTTTTGCACCAAAATTACAGGTGTTTTTTATTCCTCATTCACACAAAAGGAAGTGGATCCTTTCTGTATCATTAGATACTGCTGAAAACATGAACAAATATCTGCCAACCCTGTCTATCCTAAGCCATGATTTGCTTATCCTGCGTGTTACATGCTGTACGTTTCCTCATTGGCAGGGTGGAGAGCCAGGCTTCTGATTCCTGCATCTTCTAAGGCACTTTGGCTTTGGAAGTGAAACAGAAATGCTCCATTCCTTGCTTTGCTCCCTTTGTAGGCGGCTTGGCTGCTGAAAGCTGTCACCTGCATAGACCTCACCACTCTCTCCGGCGACGATACTCCTTCAAATGTTCAAAGGCTGTGTTTTAAAGCAAAGCACCCTATCAGAGAGGACCTGCTCAAAGCCTTGGACATGCATGATAAAGGTATGGTAGCTTTTGGTGTGTGTATTTTGTAGAGGAAACGTGTGTGTTTCCTCGTTATTTGCTCACTTTTTGGAAAGAGCGTTGGTCCACTGATAGAAGTCATATGGACCAAAGGGGAATCAGGCCTCTGATTGAAGCCATACATGTAAAATATCAAAGATTAGCCTTTTTTTAAAACTTGGATTTATGGGCTCTTCAGACAGTTGAAGTATAAAATACGAGGTCAATTATCTGAAAGTCTGAGAGAAGAGCATTTTAGCTAGAAATGCAGTAGGGCTGCATTAACATAAAGACCGCTCAGTTGCTGCTGGGCTCGGTCTGGCTCCACAAGTAAGAACAGAGCTTTGCAGTGCAGTTTCCCTCGCAGCAATTCGCTGATCAAGCATGTCTTAACTGTGTGTGCTGGCATTAAACTGTGAGCGTGTCGATAAAAACCTTGGAGTTCTAACTCCTGCTAATGCAGACTTGCTCCCAGGGCCAGGTGAAGGAGCACGAGGGAGGAAACAGTACGAGAATTACCTGAACCATCTGAGCAGTATAACACACATCCCTGGTGTAGTGCTTAAGATCCTTGTGAGAACACAAGGAGTGGGAGGTGAGGACAATGCACACGTGCTCATGGTATGGGTTGCACTGGAGAAGGTGGAAATCTCTGTATGAAAAAGGGAACTGTGGCTTTTGCAGGTATCACTGTTGGAGCAGTTTGTGTGTATCCTGCACGAGTCTCCGATGCTGTGAACACTCTCAAGGGTGCTGGGTGTAACATACCAGTAGCTTCAGGTAAGCTTTATTCAGAAATATCCTGTGAAATAATTTGATGTTATAAAATACGTAGAAAAATCCAGAAGTCTGGACTTGCTTTTGTGTCAAGGAGTAAGGTGCAAAGGTAATGGGTGGAAGGAAGGGAATGGAAGGAGGATTTTCTTCTGGTATAATCTTTTGTTGTCTTTCAACTTCAAGCTTATCAGGAATGCCAAGTCTGTTTTGCTGGAAGCTCTTCAAAGAGGTCTTTAAAATATATCAGTGTTTTTCTCACCTGGACAGAAGAAATTGAGTGCTGGACAAGTATCAGTGTACACTAAGCAGATGATGATGATGATGATAGGAGTTCTAGTAAAGGTTTATTTTCCCTATCATGGTTGGCTTTTAAGTGTAACCCTGTGTCAAGGTTTAGCCCAAGCCAGCAACTGTGTACCACACAGCTGCTGGCTTGTACACCTGCTTCCAGGATGGGGAGGGAAAAGAGAATTGGAAGAGTAAAAGTGAGAAAATTTGTGGTTTCAGGTAAGAGCTGCTTTTTTTGTGCACTCCCAGCCCATTTGCCAAGAAAAGGCCTTGACTCTGTGCTGGCACTACTCTGCAGTTACCAAAACATCCCTGTAGAACCAGCACTGTTTATCCAAAACACAGCAGCTACTATGAGGATAACTCTATCCCAGCCAAAACCAGCACATCCTACGGGCTGTGACTCCAAGGAAGCTGCGTGCAGAGCCAGCGCTGAGCAGCCCACAGGTTTCAGGACTTTCACATCCAAATCTAACAGGGCCAGCTCTTCTCCAGTCACCACACATGAGAGACAAGTCCTGAATGTACAGTAAGCAAGAAGTAGAATCAAAGAATTACTCAGATTGGAAGGGAGCCCTGGATGTCAGCTGGTCCAACTCCCTGCTCAAAGCAGGGGCTGACTTTGAATTTAGATCAGGTGTTTAATGCTAAGATACATGTGAGGTTTTTTTGTTCTCATTTCGTTGTTGTGTAGGGGGAAAATACATGCTAAATGCATTTATATGTCAGAAAGAAAGACAATCTCTGACAAAGCCGTTAATTTTTCCATTTCCAAAGTTACCTTTGAGTTTTGTACTTAAACATTATAAACATAATCTTAACTAGAACTCATTGAAAGCAATTTTTGCTATACTGTGATTTAACCATTAAACAATATTATTATGATTTAACTCGAACTACTACTTAAAAGAATTGGAGAAAATTAAAAATGTATGTATTGTTTCATATCTGAGCTCACTCCTTGTTCGGTCAGTTCTGCTGGAAGCAATAGATACTGTGCTTTTATGTAGGCTGTTCTGGAAAATATCAAGGCACGTGAAAGATCTTTTCACAAGATGCACTTACCTTGCTGGACATTGGTTTTTGAGGGTAGAGCTAATGCTCCTTGTGGATGAAGAGAGGGTAGGATGAGGTGCCTGTAGATTTTTTGAATCATGGCAAGCGTTAAAAAAAAAGAGTAACATTCAAACTTTGTGGTGGATTAGAGGTATTTTCGATTTTATGGTCAATTTATAAAACTTTAACGCATTCGTAAAACATTTCTTCCTTCTACCTGCACCCCTTTCATGCTAGTGGCTGCTGGGTTTCCATCTGGGCAAACTCCTCTAGAGACCAAACTGACTGAAATAAGGCTGGCAGTGGAATATGGTGCCCGAGAGATTGACATTGTCATCAGCAGGAGTCTGGTGCTGACTGGCCAGTGGGAAGGTAAGTAGAAATGTACCTAAACCCTCCTAAATGCACGTGCAGGGTCTGTCTTTGTCTCTTCCCCAAATCTCTCCATCAGTCCTTGAAGAATTTGGTCCCTCCCCTCAGAGTAACTGATAATCTGGGGCTCTGAGCTAAATAAAAACTACTTCAGTAATTAATGGCAAAGGGTTGCATTTTTTGAGAGGAATGCTGTTGCAAGTTGTGTCAGGCTGGGCAAGCAAAATGACTTTGTGGTTTGAAAATTCAGGTCTATTCCCTCCGTGCCTTTAGAGGATTTTGTGTACAGCATTAAAAAAAAATAGCAAGTCAAAGCCTAATTATTTGAACAGTTTTGTTAGAAAGCCCAAGGGACTGCTAATGCAGATGATACCTTTTTAAATATACATGTTTCAATTCTTGACGAAAATACATGTTTTAGTTGTTTTCTTTTTCCTGAAAATTGAAGGTACAAATTGTGTTATTATTGATGTTCTGGTGTCTGTAGACTACTACTAATTAGTAAGAACAATAATGCTGAAGATGGTTTTTGCTCTAATTGCCTCCTTAATGTACTGTGAATGGTTTGCCTTAAGTGCTGACAGTGCTCCTGTAACTAATCTCCATGTGAAGGTAGACACATCATTGTCTTGGAGTGAATTTTCCATTTAGCTGTATAATGCAGCGCCATAATATCCTTCTTGCTTGGAAGACTTTATAATGGACCCCTGATACCTGGCTTTATTTAAGGAAATAACAGTCATCATGGTAATAGATCATGTTTTTCGGTCTTCTTTCAATGAACAGAGTTGAACCAAAAAAACCCCACATGTTTCTGCATCTGTGTCTTCAGGACTGGTTTCCATTTGCTGTAATATCTTGACCTCTTTTGTAGTATTTGCAATCTCCATACTTTTGGTCTTAGTTATTTAAGGATTATATGAAGGAGAACTCGGAGGAGAAATACAGGGCTTGGATTCAGAGAGTTTGTATCATGACTGAAATGAACTGCACGTAAATTGTTAAGTTTTTCTGCATGGGAGATGGATTCCTTTTTGTGGTCACAAATTACAAGGGAGGAGCACACAGACGTAGCAATGATGGATGTGATATAAAGCTGTCAGTTTACTAAATAAGTAAATTAGGGGTGGCTTTTAATTTGATATGCATATTCTTTCATCCAGAGCTGAAGTCATGACAAGGTTGAAAGCCATCCTTGTTTTGGCATGGCTTATATATATATTTTTTTTTCACCAATGGCAGAATTCAAATTATTTCCAAATGATTTCTCTAAGTTTATTCATGAATGTGAATCTGTTTGTGACACATGTGTACATGATCTTGAAAAAAAGGCTGCTTCAGGAACAGAATTTACTTGCCATAGAGACAGTGATGCCACAAGGTGAAAAATTACAATATTTAACCTTCCCATTAAAAAAAAAAAAAGTACTTCATTAGGTGATCTGAATATTTTGGTGAAAATCTAGTGTTCCATCTTCCTGTTTAGCTTTCAATAGAGATGTTACCTGTGGGATTAGGGATAATACAGAATAATCTATAAAGTACTTCTAAGGAATCTAGGCGAAGGGATGAAGAAGGTTTTTTCAGCCTAAGTCCCTATATTACATAAAATTAAGAAGTCTGGTGCAGTACCTGTGCCTGTGTTCAAGGTGCTCCATCAGCTAAAGCTGCCTTGCAGTTCTATTATAACTTATACTAATAGTAATAATAATAATAATAATAATAATAATAATAATAATAATAATAATAATAATAATAATATACTTCTGTGGGTATTTTCTTGTGCTGACAGTCTTCACAACTTCAGAAGTTATTGAAAAAAAATCTGTGTGGTATAGTGCTTTATCTGTTCATTTTTAGCTTTTTTTCTAGCCTGTGCAATAATTGGGGTCACCACAATAGAATAGTGTTGCTTTGTGACTTGCTTCAAAGGCTTGTTTGGTTATTAAATATTTTAGTGTATGTCCAATTATGTCAAGTTATTTTAAAGCAGTTCTTGAATATTGCTGGAGCTCTTTATGACGCTCAGAATGTATTTTCCAGATCTTTGTGAAGTAATTGTTAAGATCTTTTAAATAATGCTGAATATGAAAGCAGCTTTATTGGACAGCTAAATTGCATCAGAAAATAACATTAAATGAGATGTAAGTTTATGAATTTACATACCTTTTATAACCTTTTAGCTTTTAAAGCAATACTACCTTAAAGTAGTTTACTCAGCTGTTGTCTTGTATTACTTGACAGAGTATGGGTTAAGATTAAATTATCAGTTTGGATACTTCCTTTAGACACACAGTGTGGAGCCTTTCTGTAAGGAGTGATCAAGCTAACCAACAAATTGTTGAACTAGACTGGATCTCTTTATTATCCTTCTTTTTCCCGTGTTATCAATATTTGCTGTACCTCCTGAAGCTGTGTGTAGGGGGGAATGATGTTAGTGCTAATTTCACAGCTTTTAGCAAACACCTGGGCATGCTACACTGTCAGGGGCTTCAGGACCATTGTTAATCCATCATTTGCTCTGTGGCATTTGAATTCTGCTGTAAGAAAATAAAAAATACCAGTTATACTCTAAGAAATTTGAGCATGGCTGCATCCGTGGTATAACGTCGTTATGAAAACTGCTTTTCACTTCTGCTAATTTTTCAGACGTGAGTTTAGAGGCTCTGATCAGGGATTGGGACCCTATTTTGTGCTACATCCTTCATGAACAGCGCAGGCAAAACACACTCCCCCCTCCAGAGACTCGGAGAAGGCTCCACACGTTGTTCAGGAACGTTGTAGTTGGATTTACCATTTCTAGATGTGCAGGCTGCCTTGGGGTCTCGAAGCCTAGAGCTGCACAATTCCCACCTGGTGTTGTCAGCAGCGGCTCAGGCTCCTGCAGCCAAGCTCTGCTTCCAGCTCCGTGTGAATCACTGGAGCCTGGAGCTGCACATATGTGGCTGGGAGCAGGGCTGAGGGGGTTGTGTTGTGCTGATAGCCTCGTGCTTGTCATTTTGTTAACAAACCTGCCATTAACATGCCAGACAGAAGGGGCTCCAGCTCATTTTCCAGTTTCCCCTCACAATTACCTTGATCTTTTGGGCTAGCAGACATCGAAACATCTTATCTCAATTTCTACCCCTAATATCACTCATTGTGACTGACTAGATAAAAACACAAAAACCCTGTTTTTTTTTTTTTAAATGTGATTTTATCACCACATTTTTGAAGAAGAGCTATTTCATAAAAAATTAAGCAGTGTGGTTTCTTTCCTCCTTTAATATTTTCATTTCCTTTGTAGGAGATCTGGATTATCCGCTTTATTTTGTGATTTTTAGGACTAATGTATTACACCAAAGCAACAGACAATCTACTGCAGATTACAGCCAGCAGAAATTGTCAGGGATGTTTGCTTGGGAAATGTATAGGGGAAGGAATGTTTTCTTTGCTGTATTTAATAGCTGCTAAAATTCAATATAATGTACTAAATATTTACAGTGTTAGGAAAACTCCAAAAAAAGCTTCCAGCACTTGTGGTTTTTAACAGTAAAATTAAAACCACAGCTACAAAAGCATTTTTTTTCCCCTACAAAATCTGAATTTTTCTGACTTCTATAAATGCATCCAGTAAAAGCAGATCTAAAGTTCATGAAAACTGTCAGGTATCTCAAAGTGGAAGAGTTCTTGTGTCACATCTATTTTAACAGCTAAATCAGTAGAGATACTGCAAACTATATTAGTGAGCAGCTGGCTCCAAGTATATTCTATATAGTTTGGCTTGCTTTGGTTTTCTTTTTTTTTTTTTTTTTTTGTGGGTTTGTTGGTTTGAGTTTTCTTGGATTTTTTTCCTTTTTTTTTTTTTCTTTCCCCCGATTTAAGATTTAGACTGCTTTTAAAATGGATAATATTGGTGCTTTGTTTGAGATGCTGCAGAGTGCTGGCAATTTGCTTTGAGAGCTTTTGCTTTTTTTTTTCTTTGTTTTTAGGAGTCAGAAAGAAAGTCTCTTGCGACCTCTTCGTGGTGTTCTTAGCTCACAGTTGAAAATATGCCTGCAGAGTTTCCCGTGATAGAGTTTTTTGACCAAAATCTTTGTGCCAGTGCTGCTGACCAGAGAAGCTGTGTCTGCTGTGCCAGTTGCTGGTGTTCTGCACAGGACACAGATATTCCTGCATTTGTAGCATCCAGCTTTGATCCTGCTGCTGTTCAGCTTGATGGAGCTGAGTCGTTAAGTGCTGGACTTTTTGGCAGCACAGACTGTCCCACAGGAAGCCCAGGGCTCCTTGAAGCACTGAGTACATTTTCAGCTGTGATTAACTCCACCTATACTTCAGACATTTGCTGAAGATTTTCAGGATAATCCCGTTATTTGTTCCTTGATTTAAATCTGAGTACTGAAACTTCTCCTTTTATTTTTGAAAGGAGTAGGAGTTTTTACACGTGTTCTGTATCAAAGCAGTTCCAGCTTGCACTGGGACTGGGATGCTTTGCCTAATTTGCTCTGTCCCAGATGTAGTTGCATTTTTATCTGTACTTATACTGTGGGGTTGGAAATGCCCCGTGAATGTCAGCTATTGTCTGCAATAATTGGTCTCTGAATAAAGAACAGCATTTCTTACCTACACACCTGCCCCATTAAAGTGTGCCCACTTTTCCTCCACCCCAGCTAACCTGACAGACACGGATGATTGAGGATCCTGAGTCGTTCCTGTCCGTGGGATGATGTGTGCTGGCAGGCAGTGAGCCTGCTCAAACGAGCTTGACGCTAATTGCATCTAAAAGTACCTTCCAACTACGGGGAGGGTGCTGGAGCTGCAGTGCCAGGGAACAACAGCTGTGAGGATGTAATTTCTTTTCATGGAATCCAACCTAAATGTACATTTTGTTGATTTTATTTTGACATTTTTGGTGGTGTATCTCAAAGGTAGGGAAAACTTTTTCCTCTTGTTACCGAAACTAGAAGAACAAGAAAAGCTGCTTTCTCTGGGTTTTCAAAAGCTTCAGGAAAGAGATTTCGTTTGGATCTAACATGAGCAGGGTTATTAAATGCACAAAAAAAAAATAGCACGGGTCCTTTGTGTTTCCTTTTTGAGCCTCGATTTGATGTAGGTTTCTGGAGCATCACCAATTGATCAATAAAACATGTTAGACTGCATGCTAGTACTGATTAATTCACACCTTTGGTACACAGTAAGAAACAAGGTGAAGCCTGGTGCCTATAAAGGGACTTGCTAAGTGCATTAGCCAGTTGTCTGCTAATGGGTGCAGCATGTCTCAGAAGGCCACCCCAGCAATTCCAGCCCTGGACACCCTGGTGTGCCTATGGCATCAGTTGGATGCGGGCCCTGCCACAGCTGGCAAACCCTGCTCTACGCTTCCAGGTCTCACTTAAGGGCTGAGGGCAAAAGAAATCTGGTATTGCTGAAAAAAATTGAGTCTTTATAGCCTGGACTGTTTTAGCAAGACTTATTTGAAGCTGTATTTTAGCCTTCTGTCGTGTGTTTGAAGATTGAGTACAGTCTGTGAAAAGGACCCTCTTGCGAAGCATCCTGTTTGTTTATTTTGCATCTTAGTTTTTTTTAAATTCAAAATCCAGAAATGGTGACTGTAAGAGCTGCTTTTCTCCCCACACTGGAGCAATCTCAAACATGCCCAAGCAGCCAACTCCTGACAACAATGCTTCATTAATTTCTAGCTCTTTTACTCTCCCTATGTTTTAACTTTTGTTAAAAGCATAGCACTTCTGAATTTTACCAGGAAGGGTGGGAGGGTTTCACTGGCCAGGTGCACAGGAAAACATAACTATCTCTGAGTACTGATTCAATGTACTACCATATTTATTGGTGGAAAAGCTGGTTTAAGATCAGTCTTTACTATCATAGCATTTTTTACTCCTGATGTATTCATGGGTATTTGGTACATTTGTAGTTTTGAGAGAACAGGCATTAATAGCTATTAAGTAAAGTCTGGAACTGCACAGCAGTGTTAATTACCTCCAGTCATGTAATTTATCGAACTTACAAAACTTAAGTTCCTGAGTGCTACGACTAATTATAAAATTGGAAATTAATCCAGGAGTGGAAATTACAGCCATACTTGAAAATGTCTCTCAGGCAGCTTTGATCATTTCCACATGCTTTTATCCCCAGGTCTCTACGAAGAGATCCGTCTGTGCCGTGCAGCCTGCGGAGAAGCTCACATGAAAACAATCTTGGCTACAGGTGAACTGGGCTCCCTTGCTAATGTCTACAAAGCCAGTATGATAGCTATGATGGCAGGTAAATACACTTGGTTTTCCTTTTAAGCTAAGAGTGTCTTTGCTATATTATTTATGAGGCTTAAAAAATTCCAGTCGCAGAAGTTTGGTTTTGTCGATAGCAGAAAAAACTTGTGTAGCAATTACTGGAGCTGCAGGTGGAGTAATGAAGTGTCACTTGTTTTGTGTAACCTACAAAAAACTGCATGAAACGTTAAATAACAAACTGCTGAATGGCAAGGGTTGTAGGAACAAGTAAAATTCCTTGTCAGCCATCTGATCAGAGTATTTAATAAAGAAATGTCTGTTTGGGACAGACACACTTATGGAGGCAGTTGTGGTGACCTACAGATATGATGTAGGTACATGCCTCACAAGCTTGTTTTAAATGCAAGGGGCACTTCCCTGTGAAGATTCATGCCAACAGCTCTCAATTTTGGTTTGTGATCATTTCTAAGCACCTCTGAGAAGGCAGCTCAGGAAACCAATCTTCCAGTGAACAGCATAGAGTTTCCAGGGGCTCTGTATGCTTTGTAGGTGTTACTTTTTTGTGTAGCTTAGCACCCATCTGAGCCCAGATTTTCAGCAGTATATTCTCCCTCTGCAGCTTTGGGTCTGTGCTGGTACAATTTTTCCTGGTTTAACCAGGATGTTAGTTCTGTGTTTTAGTGCTGGGAATTGGCTTCCAGGCACTTGCTTTTCCCACTGTGCTTGAAAGAGGGCTCCTCAAGTTTATTTCTAGAAGTGTAAAGATATACTAAGAACAACTTGGGTTAGTCTGTCTTCTAAACTTCCCCTCATTTTTTGTGTTGATTTTTTTCTTTTTCACTTTTTTTCCTTCAGTCTTGAAATTCTTACTTTAAAGCAAGAAAAACGTAGTCAAGTGTCTTGCCGGTATTTAAATAAATATTCGTCTTGCTGCTGACCTCACTGTCAGCATACACAATTCTGTGCTTATCTGATTCAAGTGGAATGGAGAGCATTTCAGGCTTCTAACAAGCCCAGCTACAATGTCAATTAGTATCATTAGACACAGAGGATCAGTATTATGCCACTAAATATTGCTTTTAATTAGAAGAGGTGTAAGAAATACACATTTCCTCTTATTTAAACTGATGCACTAATCATTATGATCACTTTTTGTAGCACTGAGTGGTGAGAAATTCAGCTTGTAAAGCATTTTACCATTTTCAGAATTTTGCTGGTGTAGTTTTTTTGAAATACAGCAGATGGCTCTATTGTTAATGATTTTCCTTGCCTAGTTATTCATTTTACTTATCCATGTGAATATATCCAGTAATTTCCTTATTTCACGTCTTTTGCTTTTTCTTTGTGAGTAGGCATAAAAATAAGAATTTATTTGTGCTCTACATGCATGCATTGAGGGCCAGGTTTTCAGACTCTGACTTGTCAGAATTGCTGAGAGCTTCGAATTCCGGTTGAATTTTGTTTTATTTGTATATTTGTATCATTTTGGAGAGAAAGTGAATCCACAGTATAGTGGATTCAACTGCAAAATTGGCTTTAGAAGTTTTTGCTGCCTCTGACCACTCATTCCTGTCCTTTACAGCAAAATACAGTTCCTTCAGCTGTGCTGTTAGAAGTGCTTCTCATGCTTCACTGTAAGCTGGGTTTTCAAAGAATTGCAGTTGCAAATTATTCCAGAAAAGGGTTAGCTAGTTTGCTGTGGGGTTTTGGACTGGCTAGCAATGTTTTAGGGTTTTTTTTTTTTAAATGGTCACAGCCTCAAAAGTCTGGTTCACAGCCTTGCTTTGCATGCAGTTGTATCAGTGCAACTGAGGATGTGGTGTGCAGTCCTTAAACTGTTCTCACTTTGTTATCCATGGTGTCAGCCTGTCATGTGGGGAGCACAAAATCCTGGGGTTGCAGATGTTTGCAATTGCCATGCTGAGCATGCACACATTCACCAGGGTCCTGAAGCACAAAGCCACCAGGGATATATTATATATAGTTTAACTATATAATAGATATAATATCAATATAATACAATCGATATTATATAATACATTACATAGATTTTATATATTTAATTATAGATAATGTAAAATATTATACTGTATAGAATTTGCCTCTATTTGAATTGGTGGCTCCTGACTCCTGTTGGCTCTGAAATAATTCTCCACAGCTACTTTTTCTTCCTTCTCTACCACAGTCCATAAGGAGAAAGACATCAGAATGGGAGGAGGCACACAGTTATCTTAAATTCTTTTAACCATGCCTTTACCAACTTGACTGACACGCCGTAAACTCTTCTGGAATATTTAAGAAGCTATTTCTGAGTGAAAGAGGCTGACATCCCTCTAAGGACAGTGACTCACCTGGCAAGAATAATCTCTGCAGTGCTGAGGAGGACAGGATGGCAGGGAGCTTTGCACAGCAGTGGCTCTGTCCCGCTGCCAAAGGAGCACATTGTTTTTGGAAAGCTGACCCAGCACTGACTCAGGGGATTTTGAGTCATTGGTGTAGAGCATCCACTGCCATTTCTGGTGCTTCTTCAAGTCCTGGTGGTGGTTTGAGTGCATGAGGTTCTCAAGAAAACTGACTGCATTTTTGACTCTGCTTTGGAGACAGAGACTGAAGTGTTCAGTGTCTGGTGTATCCTGGTGTGAGTCATGTCCATTTCTACAGGAGACACTCGAGTCTGTGCCTAAGTAATCTCTTGGAATAAACAGTCCTAAGGAGCACAGATGGGTGCCTGACTCCCCCATGCTAGTTGTAACTATTATATATTTCTTCATTGGGAATTTTCAAGAAGAAATTTTTCAGTTTCTTCTGGAGAACACTCAAGAAAGAGTTCTTGTACATAGTATGAGAGGTGGGCCATTTTTAAGCTTCTATTTCTTGATACAAACATCAGAAACAGGCAAGAAAGGCAGACCAGGAAGGGAAAGATGAACTTGCCATGGGAAAGGAATACTTCAGTAAATCTGTTGATGACTTAACTGCATATTTCGCTCATGTATAAGATTTTTATTCTGGAAAACCATATTACCTAATTACAAAGTCTTTATTATACTGTGTAACAATTCATAATCATTAAGATACGCAGACTAGGAAAGAGGTGGAGGAAGTGATTAAGTGAAAGTACTTTAGAAGTGAAAACTTGATCTGTGTCACTTAGACTGCTCCATGAAAACTGCTCCTTTTGTGCCACACTTTGGGAAGCTGAGGGAGCACAGCAGTGACACGTGAAAGATACCTGTTTTCTTTATATATCTCTAAACAAGTACCTGTGTAAAGCACAGGAAAGAGGGATGTATGTTCTTCTGCAGCTCTACTGATGTATGGGTTTTAAACAATTTTATCTCATAGGTCATTAAACAATTAGTCAAATAAATTGTATGTCGAGATACTGACTAATGTAAACATTGAATTTAGAAAGGGAATGAGTTAGTGCTAAAACAAATCAACTTCTAAAGTCTCTAGCACAAAAAATCCTGCAAGAAGTAGCAGAAGATGGCTGAAGCAATAAGGTCTCTGATGTCTAGAAGGGGAAAATTAAAATGCATTCAATATGTGAGCAGAAATGTTTTTAGATCCTTTGATGCTTTTCATTCCAAAGTGAACAGAAATAACGTAGCCAAACAGTGAGGAAAATCTTTGTGCTGCAGTTCACAGGAGAGAGAGATGGTTTGGAACATCGCAAAATAATGCCTGGCTACACAAAGCTTTTACCTCAGCTCCAAATAAGGTTTTTATACTGAGATTGATATTAGGGAAGACAAACTCTAAGATGCCAATAGCTGTGGTTATTCTGAGCACTTTCTTGCAAAGATTTGTCCTGATTTTTATGTGGTGTGGCTGTAAACATGCTAGCAGACATCTGAGTGCAAGGGCTGACTTTCCTGATGCTGGATGTGGACCACCATGAACCAAAACTTCTGCCAAGTGACTGTTCCATGAAAAATGACAGACCAAGGAAACCAAACTAGCAAAACAGACTGAAAAGCAAGGCATGCTTTGTTCAAATGCAACTAATGTAGGAAACAAGACTACTGAATGGCTAATAATACTTGGCACTTAGTGCTTTATGTCTTCGAAGCACACACGGACATTAGCAGAGTAAATCTTACAGTTGCCTTGTGAAATATGAGACAAAGATAATAACAGACAAGGCAAAAGTCAAACTGAGATCAGTTGTGAGTTTCTGGCTTTAAGTCTCGTGCTCAGCCCAAAAGTCAAGGGTCCCCCCTCAGTAGCATGTGAGTTGTATTATGTGTTGGTTTAATTATGTGCCTACAACTTCAGCTGTAATTTGATACTAAGTCAGTTAGTTATTAGAGCCTAGAGCATTTCCAAATGAAAGGCAAGCCAAGGGAGGAGGCTTGGTAACACATAAACAAAATTTCAATTTGTGTCTTGTTTTCCTTGTCTGAAATGCAACCGTGTTGAGTTTATGGTGTATCTGTATGGGGTACACTCTACCTGTAAAACGTCCATCAGAAATCGGGGGCAATGTGTGTCTGTTCTAGAAGCAGCTCCTTTCTGTGGATGTGATCTGGCCCTGAATGCTCTCCAGGGTGACAGATGATGTTCAGCTCTGGTCTGGAGGTCCAGAATGGGGCTGGGGGCAAGTTAGTGGGTCTTTACTCTTAGGAGTGTGTGGGAAGAGTGTTTAGCACTGACTGGCGACTGAGGCTTTCTTGGCCACTGTCTTGAATGTTGATGTGGTTGCAGTTGGCTGCTTAATGGGCTTATGAGGATGCTGATTATTGCTGTGGAATTACATTGGGAGTCCATCACATTCCTGTCTGCTGCAGCAGATGTCCTGCATTCTGCGTAGTCTGTGGTTGTTCTGCGTCTTCAAAGCTCTAGTTAACATCACTGAAAGTTTAGTGCAAAGAACAAGCTCAGAACGCACTGTGGAAAACCAAGATGCAGTGTGACAGTCTGTCTCAAAGTTTTGAATGATATCGTGGACTAACAAAGTTTTTGAATTAGGAATAAGATCAAAAGATGGAGGATCTTTAAATACAATCAGCCTAAAAGAGGTTGGAACAGAAGCAAGTGACTTCATTTGTTCTGGTACAGAATGGGGAGAAATAAAAAGAGGCAGCAGTATGAAAATGCAGATAACAGCATGTTCAGTGAGGCACTACAAGGATGCTCCCTTAAATGAGGTAATTGCCTACAAGCTTAGCAGTGATACTGCAGCTAATCACTAGAAATAATGTAGACGTGATAGATAAGCTTGGAGTTGAAAAGTTCCAACAATGCAATCACAATATCCTCGGGTTTGAATTACTGATGAGAGGCCATACAAAGACTAGTAGCANAAAAAAAAAAAAAAAAGTGGGGCTTCGGTAAAGCAGACCTTGAAGAAATGTGAAATGAGACTTAAAAATCTATCTGGAACTCTGTAATATATGTGTAGGGAATCAGGAGTGAAGGAATGGAAAGTGGTTGAGACAGGCTAGGGCAGGCTCTCATGAAAAGGCTTTCCAGTTGAGTCAACAGAACCCTGCATGGGTAAGTAGAGGACAGAAGTAACACTTAAGAGAAACAAAGATGTTGGGGGAAAAATAAAGATACAAAGAGTCTGTGAAGTGAGAACAGAGTTAGAGTGCATAGAGCGAAGCCTCATTTGTTTGCAGTTTGTTAAAAACCCAGACGTGCATGCAATGGCACATTTTGTTATGCATTTATTTATGTGCTTACTGAGCTGTGTGCCTGCCTACACAGCCATATCTGAGGGGAGATCTTTATTTGGGGCCATTCATATTTGTCAGAGCAGGATGCCTGGCAACTCTGCTAATTTTGTGCAAGGCCTGTTCTATTTAATGGTATTCTCCTGTAATCAGAAAATAAGAATATACACCTTCCAGTGAAGTCAAAGAAGAAATACCAGTGTAAAACAGGTGACTTGTCAGCTCTGTACCTGCTTGATTTTGTGTTACCCACACCACCACTTGACTCTCTCCCTCCACCATCCCCACTTACAAATAGGAATAGTGCTATTTCCAAGCACTTCTCACCACAAGAACACCAAGTCAGGAAGCCAGAAGATGGGTTTGAGGTTGCAGAATGACTTCCAGCATATTTTTGACAACTCTCCTTGCCTCTCTGGTTTTCTGTGTGTAAAATTAACATTTGCACGTTTTATAGAACCTCTGCGAGGCTTAGTAAATTAAGATACAAAAAGAAATGTGTTCCTCTTGTTAGAAGGCAGAATTTTTTTGTGCCTGTGCAGGAAGATAGAATACTCTTGGTCACAATTCAAATTGGGAAATGGAGCAAGAGAAGGTCTGGAAATTTTCTGGTGGGAGCTGCTAGCTGTGGTTTCCTACTACAACCAACCCTGGGAGTGGCAGTGGCGGTGGGAGCCGGCAGAGCTCCGGGCTGATGCTTTGTGTCCTGCAGCAGACGGGAGCAGCAGGGAGGTCCCCTTCCTTCAGCTGTTCTCACAGCACTCTGCCCAAGACGTTCTTCCAAGTGGGAGAGTTTTGCCTGTTCTGTCGTGCTTTGATGTTCTCCCTGCGCTGAGCAAAGCGGAACTGCAGAGGGGCAGGAGTGTGATAGCTCCTGAGAAATGCCAGGCGTGTCCTCCTCTCTGAGGAGAAGGGTCTGAACGCTGATTTCTGCTTCTTGACCTTTAAGAAAGGGTCTATTCTTTGTGCTTCAGCCTTTGGAACTGGGTGTGAAAGAGCAGGTTGCAGTGAGTGGGCAGGTACTGACGGTGTAGCACACTGCTGAGAGGGGTCAACCTTCTATTAGCAAATTATCCCCAGTGCCTGAAGAGCACTTTGCTTTTGCTGATATTCGAGATCTTTCCGAAACATGTTAATTAAGGAATATCTAAATGGTACACTTTCAATTTATAACAACTGATGCAGAGAGGTGAGAAAGCACCCCTGTTGGGTTAATTTTCCCCATGAATGAAGCCTTGTTTCTATGTTAAATAACTTGTTAGAATTTGAGTTAAAACTTCTGGAGTTTCATATCACCTCAGACTCAGAAATTGTTGCACAGTGAATAGTTCTAGTCAAACATGCCCGCAAAATAACAAGGCTTCCTGGCAAAAAACTTTGCATCTGTGAAGCTCCGGTATTGAAGGTAATGGTTTGAGAGAATGCAATTTTAAAACATGGAAATATTATGTAAAATCAATAGATATACTGGGTACTCTTTATTTCTATGGTATTTCAGGTTGGTTTTTTTTTATTCTGTCAGCAGCAGGTGTTAAATTCTACTAAACCAGTGAAAAATAGAAATAAATATTTAATTTACTGTATCTATCAATTATATAAAATTGGCTTATGAAATATTAAAGTATCTTTTAAGAGACTGCAAGTAGCAACACTAGTTAGAAAATTCAGTCCCTTAACAGAAACTTAATACAGATGTGGAAATAAACTAAGCATAATTTTAGGATTGTAGGACCTCGATGTTTTTTGTTGCTTTTTAAGGTATCAAGGCCTAGTGGTTGTGCCTGTCTAATTTGAAGATATATGCTCATGGCAGCAGCAGTGTGGATTTAGACTTCTGAAGAGAAATGTGTTGAGTGGAAAAATACACCAGGAATATGTGATCTTGAACATCATCAGGTTATTTTAAGAAACTATTGATACTCACTTGAATATACCCATTTAATCATAAGGACACAGTGAAAACAAAGAGGCATAACAAGAGGTGAGCACAAACATAAGTGAAATACCATTTGAGCCATAAAAGTAGGACGAAAACAAGAAGTTTCCCATGAGGAGGGCATGGACCGTTTCCTTACCTGAATGTTAAAACTGTGTGTTAAAACACACTGATATCAAGATAAAGACATCCATGAGCCTTTAACAAATCATGTCCTAATGGTGCTGATGCTGCATTTTGAAGGGTTACCTCATGAAGTGCAGAGAAACAGACTGGATACCCCAGCTGAGTGCTGAGTTGTGTGAACACATTCCTCACTGAGTTACACAGGACTGGTCAAATGCAAATGCATTTGTCATAGAATATGCTCATTTCAATGGTGTTTGGAAAAAGGCTCTTCCAGCTTGCCTCTGTGGTTGCTTGCAGTGTTTTTGATGAGTTACACAAGGAACTTGGATTTCCTTGGAGCCTGTCTCCCAGCCTTTCTGTGTTCCTCTGATTCTTGTTGTTACAGCTCAAATTGTGTTGGGGAGATGTTGGAAAGAACGGGAGATATTCCCTTCTTTGATACTATACTTTGGAATTTCATCCTCTGGGAAATGTTCCTGATTTGGTTTTGTTGGATTTTTTTTTTTTTTAATTCCTTTTCAGAAACTGTAGTTTTAAAATTCAGCAACTCTCAGATAAGACAATTTGTAATTTGTGCCTGTTCTTACTTTATAGTTACTAGAGACAATAGCTTTCCCAGAGGTGTCTGTAGTAGTCCTCCTTCTGAGGGAATTTTTCAAAGACAAATTTGACAGCAAAGGCCATAGTCTTCATGGCAAGTCAACAGGGATCTGACATCTGCTTGTCTTTTGTACCTTTGATGTTTCTTTCCTTCTAGCATTTGGGCTATAAAGTGATTTCCCTGCAGTGTACAACTGCAGCTGATTTCTAAAGTTGAGTTCTCCCTAAATCTAAGGCGTAGAAAAGATTCCTCCTTGGTGATACCTCCTTGGAGCTCTTCTTGAGCAGACCATCTTCTTTCCATCACCTTTGCAGTCATGTTGCAAATCCAATGTCCAGTTTACCAGCTTGTGCCAAACAGGAACTCAGGTCCCTCCAGGAACTTCAGCTGGGTGGATGCTGTGCTGTTGTAACGATGCCATTTCCAGTGCCTGGCTTAGAATTACAGCTCAGCTTTAAACTAGCTATCTCCAGAGAGCACTGCTCCAGAGAAATGCTTGTTTTTCCCCTAGAAGTAAAACAAAAATATCCTAGTAAAATAAACAGAGCTACTCCATGCCCTTGAACAAGTCACCCTTCTTGGTGAGTTCGTTTGCAGGCGCTTGCTTGTATTATGAAGTAAGAACTGAAGCTGGGAGAGAAACTCAGGAAGAAAGTAATATATTTTTCTTCTAAAATGTTGAAGAGATTAAGTAAAAAAAAAAAGGTCTTAGTGAGAGGTAAAGAGAAGCTTTTAGGTTTGAAGTGTTCCTATGCCTTTTTTACTGTCTTAAGAACACAGTTTTGGAGTGAAACATGGGAACATGCAGAGCACTTTGTCGTCTAAGAATAAAAGCACTGCAGATGAGAACAAATAATTATTAGTTAGCAACACCACTGTATTTTGTTGCTCCTTCCTGTTTAATGAATGCCTTGTTCGTGAAAGACAGAAGCAGGAGGGATCTGAGATTATTTGAGGGGAATTTTTATACAGCGGAAGGCAAAGGAAAGATAAGAACAGAATCAGTTAAAGTCAGAAGGAGGCAACTAATATGGCTTTTGAGGTATCAGTGATGCATTTTGTATTATTCATGGCTGTGACTCTTGTATGGCTTGTAAGTTTTCTACGTTTTCATTTGCTAAATTAGGTGGGACATCACATAAAGAGTAAAGTAGTCAGTGAAATGTAGAAAGATGGAGATCATCATGATCATGCAAAGCTTGCAGATGCCTTTCCACAAAATGTGGTTAGCTACAGCACTGATCTTTATGTTAATTTACTAGTGAATAATTTAAAGAGACCTGTTTACTTTTTAATAAAAAGGAAAGATATAAATTGGCTGAGTGTTCCTAATGTTACTTACAGCTGCCATTGAGCAGATGTTAGGGATTCTTAGTGGTAGGCTAGACCAAAATAAGTTTTATGAATAAACAAACAATTTCTTTTTACTACCAACTCTTTCAGGCTGATTCTCTCCCAAATTCACTGTGAATGGCTTTTTAAAGTCTCATAAATAATTACCTTTCTTGTGGCACTTTTTTCTAGGCACTTGGATTTTAATTACAATGATGAACTGTTTTAATAAGTTGTTAAATAATTTTATCTTTTTAGGACTGAATCCATTTTCTATTTCTCTTTGACTTCATCAGTTCCTGGGATTTTAATCCTTTTAATTCTTGCTAATTCACTTTATAAATTCATCCTGGAGAAGTAAACAGCGTGCAGCAGCATCATTTCCTTTTGAACTCTGTGCACGTACGCCCACCTCAGCTTGCTGGTTATCAATGGTCTCCTGTCACTGGTAACCATTTTGTTTAACTCAGTCATTTGGATCACAGTAAGTATGAAAAGATAGGTAATTAAATGGAGACAATGTGGTTTTGCTTTGGGCTAATGTCTGGGGGCCTGAAAGCCCTCCACGGGAGTGAATACAGCGCTTAGTTCGTAGATAAGGGATATGTAACACTGCTGTACTTCACCCCAGAACAGCATCTTCCAATGCAGATACTTACCAGGCACCTTTGCTTGCGATTTGATGCTGGGAAATGCTGAACACGGAATTCCTCTTCACTTTTGCCAGAAGGAGAGGGACAGACAGGGTGGTCGCGCTTCCCGGCGCGACGCTGACACCGTCACTACGGTTTGGCACGTGACAGCTCAGTAAAGCACAGGGGATGTTCTGCTTGGCCACCTCTGTTTCTGAACATGTGGGTGAAGAATTGATACCAGAACGAGGCTCTGAAATATTGCTGCAAATTTTACATGGATGGGCTTGCTTTTTTTTTTTTTTTTTTCCCGTAAGAAAGACATAAAATGTACTGTCTCAATGAATAGTGACATTTAATAACTTGCCACTAAATACCTATGAGGATATAGATAGACATCTAGCACAAAGAGAGTTTGATATTCAATTTCTTTATTTCAGTAAAAAGAGTGGAATGCCAAAGTTCAAAATGATAATATATATTCAGTGTAAATTTTCAAAAACGTAAAACCTATGTATAAAATGTGGATTTGAAGCCTGGAATATCATCTTTGTTTTGCCATTGGACTGGTGAAATCAGCATTTCTCTATCGGTTTCAATTGTTTTTTTAACCAATACCCATGCAGTTGTTTAATCAGATTGTTGGTGCTTTTGGTTTGAGATGCTCACCATAATTGCAGTCTGTGGTAAGATCAGCACACAGGCTGTTAACAAATGGAGGTGGAGAAACAATGCCCTGGCATATTAAATACCTTTTTATGAGTTGCTGCCTATTTCTGGTGGTGCTTACTGGTCTTTTTTGTTTCCTTCATTCAAGTAGCGCTCAGTAGATGTTATGCCAGAAAAGCCTGACTGAATTTATCAGCAACACACCTTCATAAAGCATCCCTTTGAAATAAAATTGTTAGTTTTGCCATGTAAGCATTGTTAATAATGCAATGGGAGGAAAAAAGGATTTCTTAAAAAACCAGAAGTATCTTTCCCTGGCCGCCAGCAGAGAGGTGCCTCCTGCTTGGAGTGTGGCTGCACAGTCAGGGGTTTTGGTTGTTTTTTTCATTGAAGGGAGCTGGCAGATTTTTTGGTATTCAGGCTGCCTGAAGAGTTAGAAATATTGCAAAACAACCCTACTGACAGTGGTGAAAACCTCTGTCTGTACCTGGAAGTTCTCACCTACGCTGCAGCCTGCACATGTGGGCTTTTGCAGATCTGCCAGATGCCAGATTATCAAGAAGGAAAAAGGAAACACTCTGAGGGGCAAAATTTGCTGGAAAGTAGGAGCTTTAAGTAAGGTTGACACCCTTTAAAAACAAGCATTGTGATGCCTTATGTATAGATAAGGCCATCCAGGATGTTACCCTTTGGATATTTGTTGCATCAGGAGAATCCAGGAAGTCCATGATAAAATCTATGTGTTTGCAGCTTGTTGGTGTTGAAGACGTTCGAGTGTCGTAAAAAATAAGCTGAAAGTGCCTCACATTTTGCTGGTAATCACATGATCACCCAAGTGGAATATTCATCCCTCTGTACAAGCCCTCAAGAAATCTGTTCTGCCCGATTTGTAAAAGCCAGGTGGAAACAAACAGATCACAAATGAGTCTGGTGAGATCTGGCACCTTATATTTTTTGGTTTTCAGGCAAAGGCAAAAGCCAAAAAACACTGACCATTCCAATTGCTCGAGGAAAATACCTTTGATCCTGGAGATCCCTCTAGTACTGAAGCCTTCACCTGTGCCAGCTGCCTTTGATTGTAGGGAGCAGTGTGGAAGAGGGGCTGATGCTGCTGTTTGTCCTCTGCATGACAAAGAGCCTGGATGCTGGATGGATTCTGACTGTGGCATTAAGACATGGGCTTTTAAATCTCAAAAATCAATCCTGGGTTAGAGTAGGAACAGAATCTTAAACTGCTTTTAACATCAAGTGTTGAAAAACACTCAAAATGACATTGAAGTGTCGTGATTTTGGCTGTATTATGTATGGTGGATTTTTTAAAATCTTTAAAATTCATAGCAGCTTCTTGATAAAGTAGACTGATTTTCTACTTGCTTTATTCAGTGTGGAGTATTTCCAAATTGATTTTAAACAGCTATTTCTTCAATTTGAGTAATTTTGTTACAAGCTAATAGACAATACGTAAGTGTACCTGAGATTTAATGTTAACATATTTGTTTCAAAGTTGTTATCAACGCTGAAAAGCACAGAGCTAAATGTGGTTGCTAAAACATGGAATGCAATATGCCGTGTAGTGCTGTGATTCTAAGCCATCATGCATATTTATTATTTTCTTCCAAATTGCAGTGCTATTACTGGTAAATATATCAGGGTTTTGCCTCAGTCTCTAATATGTCATGTGCTGGACAACATTTTGAGAGGCTGAGACGTATTGATCCAAAACCAAGAATGCCAAGAGGGAAAAAGCCTGACCTAGACCAGTGCTGTTTTAATTATAGCACGGTTTAAGATAGTTTATCATTGTTTAGGTTAATTGAAGTGTGAACAAGAAAGTGATGCAATGCATTTCAGTGTTTGTAAGGGAAGCTTAAAGGGGAGATTTTCAAATCAAGTCCAGCTTCTCCCACTGTATTTTGCTTTTTCACCCATCCTGGCCAGAGCACGTGGCTCAGTGCTGAGAACCAGAGTGCTTGCATTCAGTCTGAAAGGAGAGGCCAAGCTTCATGTTTCTTCATCAGTAAGTGCTGGCTGTGGGTTTGGGAATCTGGGGCCAGGGGTGTGCCACCAGCACTGCCTCCTGCCCGTGCTGCCCTCTCAAGCTGAGCCTGTGCTAGAGAGGAGGTTTCAACTGATGTCTCTTGTATTTTGAATCTTGCTCAGAATCACGTGTGGCAAAAAATAGCCCACAGAATGGCTTGTAGAGGAAATCAGCACTGCAAGTGGGTAAGCTGAGAGAAAGGTCTGGTTTTTCCCAGTGATAGTAAGGTTAGGATTAGGTGTTGGGATGCCTTCATTTATTTCTTCTTTCTGCCTTTGGCTTGCCATGTGTCATTAGGCAAGCTGCTTCAGCAGGTCTGGTAATGCCATCTGCAAAAAGAAATAAGGTTAATGTAGGTCAGACACTGTAACACCCCTGAGTGTAGTATGTGGCACACCCTTTCAAAGAAGAAAAATGAGATTGTGGTAAAGAAACACGGAATTTAACAAGCGGATAACAACACAGGAGTTCCTTAAACTCCCTTGTTGTCCCACAACAAGTCACTCCTGGGAGGATACACTGCTGCTTCCTCTTTGGAGAGGAAGAGGAATGGCTGTTCCAGCAGCACATAATTGCCTGAACTGCTGCACCCTGGCACCTCCCAGCACTGCTGCCCAATGCGGGGAGGTGACCAGGAGCATGTTTCCTTCTGGGCTTCAGCGTGGCTCCAAGCCAGGTGCCACCAGTGACAGGGATTCCAGCTGTGGTCTCTGGACCAGGAGCACATGTCAATTATTTATCTTCTCTTTCTCCACGCCTCATAGGGATTGGATTGGAAGGAATGCTTTAAAAATAGCGAGTGCCTGTGCTGTGTAGCCGAGCAACAGAAGGTGGTATGGCTCTTGCTGCTGAACCTTCTAAAGAAACATTTTAAATGAACACACAAGAAACTAATACTAATTAAGTAATAGTATTCTGTGGAGACCTGTGGTAGACACTGCAGCAGTGCATTAGCAAGCTATGCATAATTCAGCAATGCTGAATTCTTTCAGCCATCATCTACGGGGAATTTTGCGAAAGTATGGACTTGATAATTTGTCCCTTTGTGTGCATGGATAAAGTGTTCCTAAGGGCATCGTTTGGCCTGCAGAACCCCTGTTGCTGGAGGTGCTGTACAAGAAAGGGAGCATCCATTCTGAGGCCTGGAAACCAAGCTGGGATGATAGGATGTGTTTTCAGAAAGGTTGTCTTACTCATAAACAGACATTAAACGTGGAGCCCTATGATGGGATTTTTGCTTTTTTCCTCTCTGTGCAGGCACTTTTTCGAAAAGAGTTGCAAAAAATGGGCGGTTCTCAACAGACCGAGCCATAAACCAGCATTTTTCAATGGTAGCTGAGACACGGGCGCGTGAAAACAAGCGCAGGCACCCAGCCTAGTGGTCTGGCAGGGTAGCCTCGTGTCATGCAGCTAAAGCCACCTGGTGAGCTACTGCCAAAGTGAGTTGTCACAGCTTTGTGTTCTCTTCTCCCGGATGGCAAAGCTAAGCTAACGGGGAAGGTATTTTATCTCGCTGCTGGAGCAGGATAAGGACGTGTAAGTGGGACAATTAGGATGACTCAACTGACAAGAATTAGCTGCTACATTAGCCTTTTTACGTCTTGCCCTGCCTCTTATTTTCAGAGGGCTGTTAACCTGGTCACCCCTAGTAGGGCTAATTGTGTGTGAATCTGAAGACCCTTAGTTTAGGTGCTCATGAAATAGAAAGATGACTTGCTAATGGGACTTCGTGCACATTTGATCCGCTGCTATTTTGTCATTGCTGCCTTGTCAGCAGAAACAGCAGGTGGGTTTGCAGGTCCTCTGAGCAGAATGCCACTTCTTGCCACCAGTCCTGGAAGTCTTGGAAGGATAAAATACAGGAAGGGAGGAGTGTGTTCTTCTTCCCCTGGAAGAGAGGAGTGTGTTCTCCCTGTGTCACTGCATACTGTTATATCTCAGTTGCAGCAATGGAGATATATTTGTGCTCATTGCAAATACTTACAAAGAAGCACGGCGTAATTGTCCCTCTGCAAGCATCTCTCTCTAAACTATTGTTTAAAACTGCCAGCCACATCTTTGTTCTTTATTAAGACTAAGGCAGCAACACAGAGTCTGTAGTTATCAGGAGATAATCATTCCCCAAGGGCATTTGAAACACTTCACAACCAAAAGGTTGTGATTACTCCACGATTGCTATACTGCTTATTATTCCTTATTGCTTAATTATGGAATCAGAGCGTGTTTCCTGGATGCTGTCGTCTAAATAAGATTCTCCACTTCTCATGCTCTGCTTCAATGTTACGTGGACTGGAAATCTTTGTAGAGTTTCCAGTTGATGTACAGGATAAGCCATAAGGCAGGCCAGTTCTGGAAGCTTTTCTGGCCTTTTGGGAGACCAGAGCATTCAATCCATGCCCTGCCAAATGCTTGCTGAGACACCTCGGACAAGTCCCTCAGCTTCTGGATACCTCAGCTCTGCAACTTCGTTTAGGTGCCACCGTAAATGAGGCTTGTGTGTCTAGAACAGAAATAGTATAATGGACTTGAAGTAAATGGCCTGTTTGTGTTGAACCCACAACCTTGGTGTTATTGCACCGTGTTCTAACCCAGCTGAGCTCATCCCATCTCCCTGGTTCAGTGAGTCTTACATGACTTGCTGCCTTGAAAGGAAATGTGCTGTTGTGGCTTCCCACTGGAAAATAAAAGTAGAAAGTGTGATCTTTCCCGGGCTCGCTGGGCCTAGAAATCTACCCTGAATAACTAATTTTGTAAAATCTTGGATTTAATGCTTCATTGAGTCATGTAATCTGCTCTAAGGAAGGGGAAAGCCATTCAGTGTGTATTTTAGCCTTAGCCTTGATTTTTGGAGTGTATACATTCACAGGAAGATGAGAAGATGGGTGACACAACTCAGGTTTCTAAATCATCACCTACATTTCCAGGTGAAGCTCCTTCTGAACTCAATTCCTTAGACTTATTTTTGAAAACTCAAATGAGAAATAGACTGGGCGAAACTCCCTTACTGTTACAAGGTTGGCATAAAGTCTGCTTAATGAGGTGCCTTTTATGGCAGCGTTTGATTTTTAAATCCCCCTTTTCGTTGCTGGATTCCAGACGTTAATAGCACCTTCCTTCCATCGTGGCTCTCTGTGCTAGTGTGGGTCCTCTGTCTTCAGCAAGAGGCTGCCAGCAGTGCTGCTGGCAAGCCCTTGTGTCACAAAAAGAATCCGTTCGGGAAATAAAAATGTATTGTTTTCATTGTTAGAGGATGCTACTAAATTGGCTGTATGTTTGTCTAATAATCACATCTAAAGCTGATTATTCTGGTAATAGCCTTAAGATATTATTTAAAAATAAATATATAAATGCACAACTTTTGTACTAATACTAGTTTTTAATCTCTTCTTGTTTCTATGAAGTCTGAATGAGATTTTCAAAATTGAATAATAATTTGATCCGTTAATCTTTTGAAGCTAGTAATTTTATTTTCCCCTCTTTGCAGTCTCTGAGGCTCGCAAATGAATAGAGCTTCATTACTGGAGTCTGCATTTAATAACCATTATCCATTATCTTGTAATTAAGACTCCCTGTAACGAATCATGAGGACAATGCAAAAATACATAGTACATTTCTTTAATGAACTGGAAAATGTTCATCTTGTTCTATTTAGTAATGAGTTGCTGAATAGTCGTTAAATCCACTGGAGAATAGAACTAGATGGATTTTGAAGACTATCTTGAGTTTGTGGTTAATCTATTAGAATTAAAATTTCATCTTCTATTTTTATCAACAGCTGATTAGAAGTCATTCTGTTTGACCAAATTGATTAGAAGACCATATACAAGGGCAGCTGTTGTTTAATGAAAGTTTTTAATGAAACTGTACCATAGAGACTTGTAATTATAAGACTTATAAAAGCTTTGACTTACCTTATAGCAGAAAAAATGAGAAGTATTGCACTGAAGGACTTTAAGTGCTACATTTCGAAAGGGAAATTAAAAATATAATTTGGTGATGTTGAAGTTTCGCTTCCACTGCTGCTTGTTTTAATGTGACTATCAGATGTCCGTAGTGTCTCTCTGGAAGGGAGCAGCTCTGAAATGTGCAACTCAATTGTGTCTCCTGTGTGCTCCGTTCTCTGCAAAGCTCTATCAACTATTAATTGCCTCTTTTGCACATTGCACTTTCTCTGGAGTTAAGATCTTTCTTGCAAATAGCTGCTTCTCTCCAGAATGGAAATTGTCACGGGAGGGTGCATTTGAGTCACCACTGGGCTGAGATGGCGCCTAGTCAGGAAGCCTACACAGAAAACCGTGGTCTTAGAAACCCCAAAGTTCCTGATTTTCACCATTCGATTGTGTTTGAATCACAAGCCGCAGAAACACGCCTGGCTTTGTGTTGCCTTGCCATCAGGCTGAGAGCCAGCTGTGTGCCCCTGAGCTGTGCCACCAGGAAGGCACTCCCTGGCACACAGGATGTAGTCAAGGCAGCTCCTTAGCTGGAGCCAGTGCTGAAACTTCCCTCCCCTGCTCTAGGGGATGTTGTAGAGGCGTCATCATTCACATAAGAGACAAAACGGACCCTAAGCCAAATTTGAAGTGGAAGCAGATGCAGTTCCAATTGACTTAAGTGGATGATGCACTACTACATGATGTTTGAATTATCCCTCTTCTCCTCCCAATTACTTTTGATAATTAATGATCCCACGGTACACCTTTTCTAAGAAGTAGGTTCCTAGGGATGAAGTGCGTCCTAATGAAATTAAAGAAGTTTTGTCATTGTGTTCTGTCAATGCTGGATCGTGCACATGATTTTTTGTTAGTTTCTTAGCTTCAGGATTTCTTTCAAGCCAAGGCAGAACAGCAAGAATACACAAGAATGTTACACAAGTATTAAGACGGGCAGTGGAGAATATTATTCACAAGTGAGAAAACAGAAAAAAATAAGCCAAGGCTAACTCTCGTTCTTTAAATAGCACAGATGTTTTGACCTTGTTACTGCATTAAATCAGAATGTGGCTTTAAGTATAGTAACTTGCAATGTTACAGTTGAAAAATGCAGAAAAGGAGAGTTTTCCCTTGTTTTACAGAATTACACAGCTGGTTTAGTAAACACGTATGAGGTATCTTTCCCTTCTCTTAAAAACAGCTGCAGGAGATACAATAGCAGACTGTCAATCGTGAGACTAAGTAGATGCGAAGTTAAATTAAAAAAACCTGATGAAAATAATTTCTATTCTCAAAGATCCTTGTGGAAATACTAAAATGTTGATTTATATACACCACAGGGACACACATGTAAAGGAATGCTTCAGAATTGCTGTGAAGCAGGAGGGCATCTTTGAGGCTGTGAACTTGTATGTGCAGAGGGACTCTCGTTCTGAAACTGCTATAAAACATTTTACTTCCTTTCAGGTTCTGATTTTATAAAGACATCTACGGGGAAGGAGGTGGAAAACGCGACCTTTCCCGTTGGCATAGTCATGATGCGAGCCATTAAGGAATACTACTGGCAAACTGGCTACAAGGTAGTTCTCATTTCCCTGGTAAAAATTAACCAAACAGGCTCACTCAGAAAGAAATAAGAATGTAATAGGATTGATTTGCTAATATTATTTCTTTTTTCACTTTTACTTTGTCTTTTCTCCATTGAAGAGCTGTTACTTCATTCCATAAAAGCTCATGCAATCAAAGCATTCCCTGCTGCATTTAGATTTGGATTTTGTTTCACCATTTAAGTGGTTGTGTCCATTAATAACAGGGCTGATAGTGGCTGACATGCTCCCATAAACCTCAGCAGAGCTGTACAAATTTAGAGCCGTCAAGTCTGCCCACTGTACACAGCTGTATTTTCTGACTTTGTTCTGGCAACCCAAGGGATACATTCTGCTCTTTCTTCCCTTGCCAGAGAAGCTTTCCAAGGGGACAAGGAGGCAGATCCAGTTGTATCCCGTTGCCTGGGGTGGAGGGAAGGAGAGAGGGGGCAGGGGTTGGAAGAGCATTATGTCCTGGTACTTAATGTTGATCGATGAGCTCACTGTCGAGCGAGGTCAGTGGAGAAAAGGGGAATGTACAGCGAAGCCAGCGATGAACTGCCTGTGCGTTCATCCTTGTGCTGAAACATTGAGAAAGGAGGAGTGGGTTCCCAGGAGGGCTTAAGCCACCTCTCACTTCTTGTATCCATGGGCATGTGGGGGCTGCCAGCTGGATCTGGTGCTGGTGTTCAGCAGCGGGCTTTGTCCTCACCTTCAGCGCCAGGGCAGGAAGCCATAGCTCCAGCTGAGAGCCTCTCCCCATTTCTGGCCACCTTTCCCTCCTTTCCAGCTTCTCCTTCTGTCCCTTCTGCAGGTGGCCTTGCAAGGTACAATGTCAGGACATGGGAGGAGCAGTGGGCTGGGGGCTGAGATGGCTTCAGGGGCTGCTGGAGCTTGAGGAACGTGTGACACCAGGTTAGAGGTGCGTCCGTCTGCTCTCTGTAGCCATCTAGATGAGGCCAGCATGGATCCCTGGGCTGTCCCCACCCCTCCTTCCCCCAGCCTGCCTCTCTCTCTGCCACACAATAATTTGAGCAGCTCCAGCAGCCTTGTTTCTGTGGGAGCACCATCGCTGCCCCAGCGTGAGGCAGATCCCCGGGGCCAGCGACTCCCCTGGGCACCGGCGCTGCTTGCACGAGCTGCGTGCCACGAGTTGGTCCCTGCTGCATTAACACAGCTTTGTCCCCATAATTGGATATAAATGTTGAATTCACCTTTTGCTTTCAAAGGATTCAAGGTATAAAATGTGTTATTAAGAGTGGGTGCTTGTGTCCGTGTGCGTGTGTGTGTCAGTGAATTAGATGTAAACTGACTTTATGTACTTTTATTAACTGAAGACAATATTATCAGTGACAAGAAATTTCTAAATGGTTTCTTTAACAAACTAATTTTGCTGCTGTAGGGATGCTTTCTAGCAAGGCGTTGCCTGGGAAAAACAGGTTAATGCAGAAATTAAACTTCTTCAAGGAAAGGAACAAGTTGCAGAGTAACATGTATTGACTGATAAGCTGTGGTGGTGATATGAAAAGTGTGCAATATAATGGGAAATAATCTTTTCCTGTCATTATTGAAGGACATACATAAATTGGTTTTTCTGTTGGGAAAACCCCCAGTCCAGAAAAACTTATTACTTTTAATAATGTAAGGTGAAGAGAAAATTCTTGAGGAGATGAACTTATTAAGCAAAATAATGAAATGCTGTGAAACAGCAGAAAAGTGGTAGCTGGACTTTGTACTGCTCTTGAATTAAATTCCAAGCCCCCTTCCTTTTTACGTTTTTATGGCAGTCAGATGTGCTGTTTGGAAAGCTGGTAAATGGAGGAGAGGACAGGCTTGTCTTTGTCAGGTTTTTTTGCAAAGAAAAGAGCTTTCAGAATCTGCTAAAAGGGGAAGGAATTCTGAATGATGGTTTTAATTCTCCTATTAACTCTGTTTTACTTGTTTTTGCCACAGATTATCTCAAAGAGACGTAGTATTTCCAGGAAGAAATCTAAATTCAAATTTCATTAGAATTTCTCTTCCTGAGGGAAAACACATTCCAACTGTTTTTGTTTATTATCTAGAAGATGCTTTTCCAGTTGCTGTGCTTTAAATTCTTTTTGGAAATCTAATGTTAACAGATGTGTGCATACACTCACACATCTATTTGTCCATCCACAAAAACACAGTCTTCATAGTTTGGATTTATCGAGCTTTTCCTGCTTTTTTTGCTTTTAATCTTACTGGAAATATGCCATTATCACAATGCTCCAGCATGAGAGAAGGATTTATTCTGTGTTTGTTGGTCCTGAAATCACTATATAAAAAAGATTACCAAACACATTTAAAAACAGATACTTTCTGATTCCACTATTATATCCACAAGGCACAAAGAAATCCTCGGTGCAGTGAGGTTTCAGGAGCTTACATGCAAAAAACAAAATGATAATTCTTGCAGAATGCAAAGGTTAATGGCAGGAGGAAACGTAGGAAGAATCACTGTGTGCTATGCGTTGTTCAGATTTACCTTTTTTTTTAATGTAGAAAGAATTTTTCCTGATTCTCCTTGCTTTTCAAGAGTTTGGGTAGCTGCTACAGGCCAACATTTTGGCGTTTTTGCTGAGGGATTTGATAGCTGTGTGTCACACACTGTCTCGGAATGAGGCGTGTTTAAATGGCACGTAACCAAAGGACTGGCATCGGGGGTGCATGCCAAGTGCACAGCAGGTCCGTCATGGGATTCAAGGCATGCTTTACCTCAAAGATAAGTTTTCCTTGGTGTTTGTGCCTTTGCAGACGTGGCAGCTCACCTTCAGGCGTGGCACACGTCTCACACAGAGTGACAGAAAGCACGTCCAGCCCGTGGTGGGGGAGAGAAGTTTTGCAGTTCCTGTGAGGCACAAAACTTCCGATTTTTTGATAAAGACAGACCTAATTTGATTCCCATTTGGAAAATTTCAGTGAAAATTAAACCTCCGATAGGTTTGAATGTACAGCCAAATCACGTGTAACCGTGCTGCACAGGCTTTTTATAAAGTACAAATGTTATCTTTGGCAGTGATGGCTGAGGCTTGGTAGCCCCCAGTGCTAGTCCAGATCTTGTCCTGTTTGCAGCCAGGTCCTTACCAGGTAGAGCTGTTACATCACAGGCACTCTGAGACTGCAGCTGTACAAACATTGATTGCTCTTCTAGGGTTGCTGACGAATGAAAGTGTGTATTGCACTTCTTTTTTTTTGTTTTTTTTTCCTCTCTAAAGGTTGGATTTAAACCTGCAGGGGGCATTCGGACGGCCAAAGAAGCTATTACTTGGCTTATGCTGGTGAAGGAGGAGCTGGGAGTGGAGTGGCTGACACCAGAGCTCTTCCGCCTGGGTGCCAGCAGTTTGCTGGGAGACATTGAGCAACAGGTTGGTTGTTGGCAGCTTACAGCTCGTGGAGGACAAAAGTAATCTTTCTAAATGTGCTGGCTTGCTGGAACATCCATCTAATTCATTATTAATGACAGGTTCACTTCCAGCTCAGTATTTCTTTAAGTTTGATCTGTCGTTACATCTGGGGGTCTGATGTTGGAGCAGCTGGCCGTGGTCTAGGTCATGTTTGCAGTGTGAAATTTTACAAAATTTGGGCAAAAAGGGCTCAGTTTGTGCATGTACAGAGTCTTTTCAAATGCGTGGCAGTGCTCTCTCCTTTACTCCCAGTTGTGACTGAGCCTCACAGACCCTTTGTGTCCCTGTGCCACAACTGCATTTCCATTCTGTGGAGAAAGTCACATCCCATCCTACATATGGAGCTGCTGACAGAGCATTTTTTACATGTTGTTTGTTTCCTGGGGAAGAAGTTCCCAGTGAGAAGAAAGATTCTGACCTATCTACCCATGACCTACATCAACCCTGAAGGATGCAGCATAGTTGGGAGAAGTGTAGTGTCATGGGAACAACCAAAACATTTTTGCTGCTGGACTTGACTCTTTTGTTCATTAAATTCAGAAGAAGGTACCTCTGGTACAACCTTTCACCAAGAAAAATGTTTGAGAGTTGTGCTGCTGCTGCTGCTGGTAGGACAACATGATGTGTAGGAGATTTGGGGGAGGACAAAAGCACCAGTGTTTTCCCTTTCCTTTACCTTTCCTAGCAATTGAAATACTGACATGTTTTAAGAAGTGTTTTAAGAACAGCTGAGAGATGTCAGGTTAATATTCATGACTGCTGAAAACCCCTGGCTCAGTCCTGCAATGAGAATAATATTGGCTTGCTCCCTCTGCCTCACTCTTGACCTAAAATTATGTCCCTGGTTATGACAGAGCAGCATGAACTTTGTCCTTGCCACTGCCATCACTGCTGGGTGTTAGAACACAGCCAGTGATTGTGTTGTACCATTTGCTCTGATTTCTTGAGGGTTGTATCTTTTATTTGCCAGGGATTGCACAAATGCCCCAGCCATGACCAGAGCTCTGCTGTTCTATGCTGTCTAAAAAAGTGGAAGATAAAATGTCCCAGTCATTATATTCAATAAAACAAGCACACTGAAAGAGTCAAAACTGGGTGACAGAGGAAAGCATTGACTTCTACCTGGCTCTTTTTGAAATCTTGGTTAAGAACAACAAGAGTCTTTGCTTTTTACTTTTGCTTTCCAAACACAGCAGCAAGGGCCCTTAGTTCATATCCTACAAACAAATATATTAAGGGATATTGCATCATATTTTATGCACACACACACACAAACAAATATCTATCATCTTCATCTGGCATGCCTTTAATTTGTTACTTCCTTGACACTTGCAGCTTTATAGTCATATATAATTCCATCATAAATTTTCTTTTTTTCTTTCAGATTTTCTATCATGTGACTGGCTCTTATGCACTTCAGCATGAACTGGCAATGGCTTAGACACAAAACCAACTCAGGATTATTTTTACAGAAGAGGTCTTTAAGCAAACAGCATTCAGAAGTCTTCTGACAACCAAGTGCATATGATAGAATTAAAGGCCTAATTCTCCCTTCTTCATAGTTTATGGTATTTAAAAATATGCTCAAGTCTGCTGGTTGTACTTGATCCAAAAGCAGAAAAAAGTGGCATTTCTGAAATAGTTAATACATACAGATTTGCAAAGTTAATCTTGCAAAGTTCCTCAGACCAGCCTGAAAAGCTTATTAATGGCAACACTGGAATACTATGAAAAAAGATTTAGATGGCCTGGTAACACTTTGCAGTCACAGAATATGAAATATCTATGGAATGTTTCAAATTGCTAGTTAAGAGCTATGGATCTTGGAATAGATTTCCATTCACCTCAGACAAAATCTTCTGGCACAGATGTGTTGCACTATTAATTGTTCTGTTGGTTCAGTTTCAAGCATTGTAACGGGAAAGAAGAATGAAACTTGGCTATTACTTCTCTTTTATAAAATGTCTTCTGTAAAAAAAAAAAAAAAAAAAGCAGCCAGACCTCTTTTTTATTTTTTTTGTATTTTTCCCCCCAAACTTGGGCACAGACATCCATATTTAGACCCTTGAATAAAAGTGGCTTGATTTCTAGAACAGCTGAGTATCCACAGTTGCTCCTGAAGTTAATGGGAGCTCTGGGTGATCAGAACAACTGAAAATCAAGCAGTCTCTATATAGGTGCCTAACTATGCATTCAGGGGCCTATTTTTAGGCATTTCACTCTTAAAATTTTAGTCTAACTTGCTTAGAAGCTCCAGTTCCTGTCTCCTGTCATTTTAAAACACATTCATGCAAATCTTTCCATTTTAATGGAGGGGGGTTTGACTGTCAGTTTGCAGGTGTCACTGCTAGGCTGGCTGAACTTCAACTTTGCCATTGCAAAAGAAATACTTTAATTTAAAAGAGGATCTGAATTGTGTCCTGTATGGGGTTTAATGTAAAAAAAAATGTGCTTTTTTCAGAGCACATTAAGGATAATACCCAAATCACCAACACCTTTTGAATATCAGACTGGAGCTAGTGGGTTCATTTTATCAGAACTGCATTCTGCTCACTAACCAGAGTTGTACTAAAAACTTAATTATCTTATCATCATGACTAGTCTCACTGACTTAAGTAGGTCTCATCATGGAAGTAAGAGGAGGAGGAGGATTTTGCTGTAAATCAAGCTACAAGGTGCATTTATTACAAACAGATTTATTATAAAGACTCAGTTATTTAGCTGGCTATGCCACCTGAATCACTAGTGTGCTACAAAACACCTTGGACAGATAGGAAAGCTGATTAGGGGGGGAAAAAGTCAAGAAAAACAACATATACAGAAAGCAAAATTCTCTGTGTAGTGCTCAGGATTAAAAATGGGCCTTAATTTCTCAGGAAATACTTCATCCACAGCTTTCAGTCTTTTTCTGCTTTAGGTCTCAACACAGAAGGTGAGGCTGAGCTGTGACTCTATTTTCACATTTGTTTTCCTGAAAAGTGGCCCTTTTTACCGTCAAGGAAAAATCCAAGTGCCTGTCTGCATATTGAGAGGAGAATTCTGCTGCTGAGCTTCCAGAAATACAGAGCCTCTTGCATGAAGTCAGCTCCCACCAGGTGCTTGCCAGGCTGACCCTCTGCTGTGCCCTTCAGCCACCACACACTGAATTTTGCTGCTGTTTAGCTCAAGCTCTGTAAATGTTATTAAATGTTATAAATGTCCGTACTTTCATAGCAGGAAGTAATGCCACTTGCAAACCGCAGTTTTTTTTGCTGTTGGTTGTCTTTTGAACTATTAGGGTGAAGGTAGAAACTATTTTTTTGGAGATGCTTCAGTTTCTAGGTGGAGGACTCTTGTGTAGTTCCTTAAAATTAAATGGAGGTCCAACTTTGCCACCTCACTGTGTCAGGTGAGTCTCTGAGAACAACCTCGCTGTCTCCACGGGAGCTGTGTTGGTGAAAGAAGCTGCCAGGAGGAATTGTGTCCGCAGTTTTGATGTGCACATGGGCTGCTGCTGGTTACTTCAGGGGTCACAGGCTCCGTTTGCAGAGGGAGAGGCTCCTGAAAAGTCGAGGACAGCCACTTCCCTTTTCCATGAACGTTGGAAACACACCTACATCAAATACCGTGCAACTCCAAGCCAACCAGTGTTTTCAGAGAAGCTGGATTGGAGAGTAGTTTATGCATTTTCTTCTGCTGAAACCTTTATATTTTTGTCAAAAAAGAAAAAAAGTAGCGAGAGTCTGTAAACACGTCCAAATAAAGATGATTCTGGTTTGGGGGTTGTTCTTTTTCGAGGAATGAGCAGAAGGCTCAGTGTTTCAGAGCAACTGGTTGTCTTTGTTTAACTCCGTGGTGATTCAGGTTATATTCACATTGTCTGTGTCTGTGGGCCCACCAACGTGACCCAGAGCCTTGTCTCTCACCCCTCCTGCACAAGCAGCTCCGTCGCTGCACAGACTTTGGGAAAAGTTCAGATTCAGTTCTGTGCTTCAGGCCATTAGAAAAGGAACAGGCAATTATGCACTCACGTCTAAATATATTTCAGAGTGTAACATATGTTTTCTGCAAGTCAGTCTTGTATACTAATTTATTATTTTTATAACACTTATTCATTTAGGATTTTAAATAGCTTCATTTTGTAGACCACGTTACTTTGCAAAGAAGAGAATAAATTCAAGAAGAAAGTCAAGTAGAAACTGCAAATCTGGAATATTCTGCATCAGCTTATTTACTAGAAGAGGGAATTGGGAGAGAGGGTAAGCTTTTTTCCCGGTTTGTAGGAAACAAAGATATTAAATAGTAATTATGTGTGAAGTGCACATATCAGCTGGGGCAAGTAATACTTTGATATCTTTATTTCATCAGTCATATAAGTTCATTCTTTCATTTCCTTTGTGAAGCAGGGAACATGCATTATATACCATAGCACATGCCACTGAGACAGAAAAAACTGATCTACTTTTAATTTTATTTTGCTCAGTTGGAACTTTGTCTCCTTGCCTCTCTTGGGGGGGAAAAACCTCATGAACAACAACAGCAAGTTTTATCCAAATCTTGGTGAGCTTTTGCTGAAATCACAGCTGGATGATGTGTATTGTGTGGGGTAGGAGTAAAAGGAGGGAACTGCTTTTATTTAGATGCAGCCTGCCCGGGAGAGAAAGAAAATTGTCCTTCTGGTCAGTCCTTATGTAATAGGGCAACCAGAGAGAAGAGTATTCTTATTATGTAAAGACAGCATTGGTAAAATTACTGATTGCCTGTTACTATTAAAGTCCCAGAAAGTCGGAACCATGCTAAATTAAGAGGTGATAAGACTTAGAAAGAAGCACCAAGAAAGTTTGCAGCCCTTGCACTCCCTAAAAGCAAGAGTAAGTGGATGATGGGTGCAGAAAAATACAGCAAAGCTTTCTTGAGGCATGAAAGTTTCAGATCTCTGGGATCACAGGGAGTGTTTGAAAACGCTGAATTGTGAAAGCATAAATTTAAAATTGCTTCTTTAGCTGAGATGAAAACAAAGGGCTTTTTAAACAATGTTAACAAACTGAGGAAGCCATACTGGAATTGACGACACTTGTTTTTTCAAGTCTTGCTTTCTGTACGGAAGGAGTAGAGGAATCCCAGAATCACAGAATGGGTCGGGTTGGAAGGGACCACAGCTGGCCCAGCCTCCCAGCTCCAGCAGGGCCATCCCAGGGCACACAGCACAGGATCGTGTCCGGAGGGCTCTGGAATATCTCCAGTGAGGGAGGCTCCACAGCCTGTCTGGGCCATCTGTTCAGTGCTCGGTCACTGCACAGGAAAGGAAAGAAGTTCTTCCTCATGTCCATGTAGAACTTCCAGAGCATCAATATCTGCCTGTCGCCTCTTGTCCTCTTGCTGGGCACCACCAAGCAGAGCCTGGTCCATCCTCTGACACCCTCCCTTCAGATATTGGTGGACACTGATGAGGTCTCCTCTCAGTCACCTCTTCCTGAGGCTGAGCAGGCCCTTTGCAGGCTCAGCTGGTGTGGATGAGCATCCTCTCTGAACACCACAGTGTCCTTATGTAACCAAACCCTAAGATGGACGGTGAATTGCCCAGAAAGATGAGGGAAAGCTTCACAACCTGATTTTTCCATTTCCATAGCATGAGCTCTGCTTTTATTCAAAGACTTAATTGAGTTCTCACCTGTTTACTGGTTAACAAGACAAGCAAACGAGCAAAGCAGCCAACCAGTTCCCTTCCCATGTCTGGGCCAAGCCTGGTTTGGTAATCCCACGGGTTAGGGGTCCCTGCCACTGTCACAGCCTGGAGAGGGCTGGTGGGGGAGCTGGGCGAGCTTCACCGCTGAGCCTGCAGCTGCACCAGCCAGCCCATGCTCCCTCTCACTGCCTGAGAGGCTGCCCTGGGGCTGGAAAGTGCTAGAACTCTCTGTAGTGATTGCTGGTCCATCGAGAACTCTTTGTTTTTTTTCCACCCTAAAGCTCAGACCCGAGCAATCAGCTTCTTAGGAGAAGCCGAAGAATGCGTATGCGCCGTGATTTAATTTAATTACACGTAAGATGATTAAGGATGTTATCTTCATTTCCAGGGGAAATGAAACATTCAGCCGGCATCGTGTCAGAAGGCTGGCTGAAGGCTGGCACGTCTCAGTGCTGGCTGCTTTCTGCTGCCTTCTGCAGAGTCTGGGGCTTTCTTCAAAGCGCAGGCACCAGCTGACCCAGAGCGTGATTTCTTGGTGGAACTTTTCTAAAGGCATGAATTGAAACAGAGCAAAGAACGACTACCGGGGCTCTGAACAAGAAGGGCTTTGTGTTCTAGTTAGCACGTATCTGCCCAATTCCAAAAAAAACAAAAAAAAAACCCCATGAATGCCTCCACCCCGTGTGATAGCAGCTGTAACGAGGCCTCTGGGATGGCGGTGATGGGAAGATGTAGATAAAGGAAAAACAGAGGGGTAAAAAGAAAAGTTGTGAGAAGTAAGAGAGATCATTGCCACCGCTGTTATGGCTTCACTGAAGTGTAATCTTTTGTGATCTCTTTGGAACAGGAGGTAAATAATAAAACACAAGGGAGGGAAAAAATTAAAATAAATGTAGTGTGTGAATGCATGTTAAAACAGATGTCAGATTAAAAATAACTGAAAAAGAAATTCTACTGTAGGGGGAAAACTGCTTTTTCCTTCAACATTTTATATTCCACCTTCATTAGGCGAAAAGTGAAAGAGCTGTAAAGGAAAAAGGGAACTTTTGTTGCTCCCCTCTGAATGTTAAGAAAAGCCTAATGCTGGCACAGAGGGGAGGCTCTGTGGTTCATGGTGCTGGAGCAATTCTCAGGCTGGAGCCCAGAAGCTGCAAGGATGTTAAATAGATGCTGTGTGTGCCGAGCCCTGGGACTTGGAGCTTTAAACCTGCAGTGCTGCACATCCAGGTGGTTTCATCCTCTCCATCCTCCCTCCCTTGGTCCCTTCAGGGCTGACAAGTCCTCTAATGTTGTAAAGAAATAAACCCTGCAATCTGGTAGGATCACATCATCCAGTAATGCCCCTCTAACTATAGATCCAGGCACCAGGGACTGACTTCCAGTTTCTTCAGCACTTTTAAATGGGTTATTTCAGCGTTTGATGACAGCAGAGTGGGGAACATCTACGCAAACACAGATTTCTCCCCACATGGCAGCCAGACCGCACCCATCCTTGTAGACAGCAAGTACTCACAAAATGCCTGTGCCAGTCTGTAAATCAGTGTCATCCCGGGTCTCTTCTGCTAAATGTGCTTCAGAATGGCCCCTAAAAGCTCATCATCTGAAAAGTGGCCTCCCCAGCACGTGTTTAAAGCTCAAGGAGCTTTAAATAAATACCTGAAGATGTACTGAGGCTGGACAGGGAGCCACGACATTTCTTGGAGAGCCGGCATGGGTTGCTTGGCTTGTTCAGGTCAGCTAATGAAATGGGAATAATCTTTACATGGATTCCTTCTTTATTTCTGAGTGTGGAATGCAGGTTTAAGTGAAAAAGGCACAGCTCTGTGACTAATGCCTCAGCTTACAGGAAGAGTCAGAAACGACAGATATCTTTGGCTGCTCTTATAGTGTGGATGTCCAACATATTCAAACAACGTGATGGGATCCAGAGCGAGTATATTCCTACAGCGACTGAGGAAAATATCTTTAATTTTCTCTACCATTACCCTGAGCAAATTCCCACGACTCCTATTTCTTTAAGACACTCAAGATGAGGAGGTGAGGAGGAGGCAGCTGAGACAGAAGAAAGGTATCCCCAGCGGACTGAAGGCAAAGCTGTTTCATAATTTCTGAAGCATTTCTTAAGCTTGTCCTGACAATGCCAGGTAAGATCCCACTGCAAGATCCCTAAGAAGAGCTGCTGATGAGCAGGAGGATCTTGGCATTATGCTGGCTTAGGATTTGCCGGAGAGGAAGGAGCAGATGTGGCCCAGAGCAGCTCCACACGGCCAGTCAGGGTGAAAGGGGTGTGTTGGCAACGCGGGAGGGTACAGAGCTGCTTAGATGTGCAGTCAAATCAGACATAGCATTTTCAGAGGGGATGGACAGGTATTCATGGCCACTCACTGGACCACCTCTGCCCACACAGTGTCCTTGGAGACACGGCAGGGACGTCCCCAGTAGCAATGACCTCCCCAGCAAAGCTGTGCAGGCAGAGGTTTCCAGGAGGTCTCACCTGTACTCTTCCCTCTGATCTAATTTCGTTCGCTCCCCACCCCTGCTTCTCTAAAAAAAACAAACCCCCTCTTGACCTTCTGTTCTGAATAAACAAATAAACACATAAATAAAAGTCACTTGAACTGCAGGGATCTATCCACTCCTCATTGAGTACGTGTTCCCTGAGCTGCCTCCTCCCGTGGAAATTTCTTTGTTTAGTGTTAATTCCATTTCATTCTGCTGATCGTGGCTGCCATTGTCTCCATTAGAGGGCCTCAGAGCAGTGTGTTACAGTGTTTTAGGATCGGATTTAAAGCTCTATATGTACTCTGGGCCTAATTTCCTGCTGCATAGCTCGCCTGAACTCAATGGGGTGTAAAACTGGTGCAACACACGGAGAGAGCAGAAAAAAAGTGCTGCGCCTGAGAATACATCAGTGCTTTGGGTTTTGCTGACGAGATCGGGAAACGCTGAGATGCTAAGAGAGAATTTTAAATACACGTGTGACAGGTGAGGCAGATGAGTAAGTTAATTGCTGCTTTTGTGTTTGAACACAGTGTAATTGGTCAATAGGGTGTGTTTCCAGAGAACAGGAGTGAAGTGCATGAGCAAAGCACAAGTAGAGATTTAAATCCTTCTTTAGAAATTACACTTATTGCAGGCAGAAGTTGGAGTCTCCAACACTTTGTAAGAGTCATAAATGTTTTATTTTCCATTATGCTCCAATTGTGGCACTGGCGAGCTAATTGCTTGGACTGAAATTTTCTAAGTAGGTGTCTTCCTTGACTGAACTTTCTTGTAAAAAGAATGTCAGAAGATAAAGCTGAATAAAAATAAGGAGTGGGCTGAGAGTTTTCAGCCCACGCCTAGAAACTGGGGCAGTTGAGATCTATGAAATTCCAATATTTTGGAGCGTGAACCTGTGGCGAGAGGGAGGATGGTCCTGGATCCTCGAGACCTGTCTTTGTGGTGTTACTGTGGCACATGGTGCCTGCCAGAGTGTAATTCCATCAGCAGGCAAGAGCTAGACTAGGGGGGAGAAAGGCACTGGCACAGGTTAGAAGGATAAAGGAAACAGGGAGTGCCAGAGGGAGCAGGGAAAGTGGAAGGAAAGGCAGGGGGGAAAAATTACTCAGAAGTCCAGATGCAGGGCAAGAGCGAGGTGATGCAGGCAAGGAGAGTGGAAGTGAACCTGCCAGAAGTATGAAAAAAAATCTGGAGGAGAGGACTAGTAGGACCAAAAGGAAATGGTTCACAGATGCAATCTCCTGCCAGTTTAATTTTGGGAATGGCTGGGAGACAGACAGATGGACCAGGAAACGACATTGTCACTGAAAGTGGCATTTACAAAGGTCGAGAAATGATTGCACGGGCAGCTTAGCCTTTTATAACTTTGAAATGCTTTGCCCTCCAGACCTCAGTGTTTATTGCTTGTTTCCTGTCACGTGGTGTAAATTTAATTCATCTGAGCAATTAACTCATTGAGGCAGGGATTGATTTTTTGGTCCTGTTTTCACACAGCCCTTGCTGGGATGTGTTGTGGTTCTTGGCTGGTGCCTTTGCACATCACGGATGCAAAAGTGTTGATGGAGGTGACTGTGAATTCCAGCTGTGGAGGAGAGTGGTTTGATACAAAATGCTGGGTTTATCAGGGGCACCAGGCGAAAATAACAAGGGGGAGTTTAGGATGAGTGCCAACAAGTCTTTCTGTAAGTCATTACCTCAGACTGTTTGGCAGCCCACCAGGGGGGCAGCAGGAGCCCCTCAGCTGGAACCCAGCCCAGTACAAGAGGGCCACGTTCAGGAAGCACAAGGCTGCACAGGGAGGCAGATGGGTCTTGTGGGTCCACTCCATCTTTAACTTCTCAGATCCTGCACAGCCTTCCCCAGAAGCCGGCACAAAAGAGTGTCAAAAGACAGAATACATATTCATGGCCATTTCTGGAGCTGCAAACTATGAAAAGAAATCAAGTCGTTCTCATCCATGGACTGAAATTGAGAGTACACTCTAATCCAAAAGGATCCCAGCTCACAGAGTGGTGTATGAAAATCTTATAAAGCACTGCAACACTCCATAAATAATTTTCAAACAAGAAGCTTTTTGTTTCAGTGATGGCAATACTAAAAAGGGAGAATGGCAAATAGCCGTCAAGAAGAGGCTGGAACACTGAAGCACTCTGTGCTGATGTTAACTTTAATCACTGCAAGAGTTACACCCAGAGTTATCAGTCATTTATTAGAAGCTGCAGATGATCATTGCAGAGGTTTAGATTAACACGGACTGGAGCCTGGTGCTGTGCCAGTGGGGTGCCACGTGACGGGCAGCCCGTGGAACAAACATTCCGGCACATCAGAGCGCTATAAATCCTCCAAATGAAAGAAATTAAAAAGCCAGGAGCAATTTTGAAAATGATTTATGATTGGAGGTGCACTTAGGAATGCTTTTGTTGTCGCGGGAGCATCTCCTTTCACATCCTTAAGGTGACAGACCCGCTCTGCTTCCCTCTGGATTTCTTGGGCTACCCTGCGGATGCGAGCACCACGGAAGCGTGCTGGGGTTTGGGGGGCATATGGGCACTTTAGCAGCATCCCCTGAGTTGTGAGGGTTGGCTTTGCACAGCCCGAGGGTGAGAGAAGCGCAAATCCGTTCTGACATTTTAAGGATGAGAAAAGACACCGGTTGTGGGGTGGTGGTTTTTTTTTTTCCTTTTACATCTATACCATATCCATGTTCCTAAGTGCATGTATAAACATTTTATAACATGGATTTGGAATAACGCTCGAAAAATAAACTTAAGAATAGTTCCTAAGCAGAAGGTATTCTTATCAAAATAGCAGTCTGTTGCAAGTCAGCCCTTTGCTCCATACGTAGAAGATGCAGCACTATCTGTTAGTGTTCTGCTGGTGTAAATATTGCTGAATGTTTCGCTAAAATACAATTCTAGCGCTGATATAGATGTGTTTTCTTAAACAAAAAGTGCTTTCACTACAATCTGAAAGGCGAAACACTGTGGTTTGCAGGCAGAGTGCTCTCTTGCTTATCCAAGGAAGAGCAGCGGCGATGGGAGTGAAAGCTGGGATATCTGGTACATCCAAGATCTGGGCATGTCAGGTAATCCTGCCCCAAGCCAGTGATACCCTGGGCCATGGACACAAAGCTCCCTGCAGCCTTCCTGCCTGCCTGGCTTCTGCTCTGGGCTTCCCCACTTGGCCTCGTGCCTCTTGGCCTTCTGGGGTGGCACAGGGGTGTCCCAGACGGGTGCCGTGCACAGGTACCCAGTGTTGGAATATGTTTAGGTTAGCAAACCCACACGGTCATTACTGTCCCCAGATGGATCAAAACTTTGAAAAAAGTCAGTGGGAGTGATGGTTTCAGGTAAAGGCTTGCACATCTCCCAGTGTTGCCTGTCTTCTTTAGCGATTGTGGATACCTGTATCGATCTACGAACATTTCCTCCACGTGTTCTCACAGCTGACTCCTTAGAAAGGGTTAATTTTGCATCCATCTCCTGATCTTTTTGATGTTCCCGTCCTGGAGCAGTGCAGCAAAACAACTTTTATAACTTGGTTGGAGGTCGGCTCTTCAAAGCCCAGCAGCTCAGGAGCTGCCTTATAAAACTCTGCGTGTGTTTGCTGAACGTGACTTTTCCTGTGCTGGGCATTAAACTCCTGCAAGGTTCTTTCACCCTCCTGGGGGGAGCCCCTCACATCCCCAGCCCAGCAAAGCAAGAAGTGCCCCTCCCTGTGGACACCCTGAGTGGAGTGACAGTCCAGGGAACCTGCACTGCACATGGAATTTCGTGGGGTCTCTCTTCACCCTCGTGTGGTGGGAGCCTTTTGGGGATTAAGTGTGGAAGGCTCTTTTTGAATTTGCAAGCATTTATTTACATTTTGAAAGCACCTCGTATTGTGGTTTATCTGTTGCGCTGCTGATATTGACCCTGGATTTATAGTTCACTGATTGCCAGTTAATTACATGTCGTTAATAAATCAATAAGTTGCTTTGCTGCTGATTTGCTCTAAAACATACGAATTGAGCAGCTTTCCCCTGCAACAACACGAATCTTTCTCTGTCCATTTCTGAGGAATAAACCAATGAAACTGTAGAACAGCTCCCTTCTGGCATCCACCAAATTCAGGTATCTCTTTGCAGCTATCAGACCTCATCCACCACGGTGGACAAAAGGGGCTGAATGGGGAAAAAAGGGAGCTGGACACTAAAGGAGAAGCTCCCCACGGAAATGAAGGGTACAGCTGAGTGTTTCCCAGGGCAGCAATAACTCAGGGTGGGGGAAAAGACCAACAAGTTCTTGGAACGGAGTCCTGTGAGTTGTACAAATTGTGCCAAGGGAAAATGGAGGCAGTGCAGTCGCCTCAAACCGAGTGAGCACAAAGAGGGTTTTGGGCCATTCGGGATTGCTCCGTGCGAAGCCTGAGCTGAGGCACTGCACCCTCGTGGCTTCCCTGGCTCTGTACAGACCAGGTGTCTGCTCTGTGCATCCAGGCCACTCTTGGTCTCTCTTCCCACTTTACTGACTGAGCAGTGGCTGCTATGATATTAATAGAATAATCTCTATTTAAGGATAAATAACCTGGGAGAAATTCTCTGGCTGCACAGTAGGTTAGTGTTTCTCTTTTTTTGGTAACTTGGATTTGATTTAGAAATGCTAAGCCATAATTTGAACAAGGCAGGTGCTGCCAGAAATGCAAGGTGCAACAAAAAGTGGTTTAATCCTTGTGTTGCATTTAAAGCAACAATATGAGTAGGTGCAGTGAAGGACATTTTAGTGTGGATCAGCTCCACAAGAAGTTCTCCATCCTGAGTGGAAGAGCACATCTGAACCCTGGCCTGGGAGCCAGAGGGGCTGTGATCCCACCTCACACATCCCCAGCTTGTATTTCAGCACTGGGACCCGACGTGCTGGTGCGGGAAGTGTCTGTGGGTTTGTCAGAGGCTCTGCCCCGTGCAACCTGCGCCAAACCTGCCCGTGGAGGCACGGACGGCTCTCCGCTCTCAGAGAGATTTCTGGGGATGTGTGTGCCTTGTCTTGCAGGGCCTTTCCCTCCCTGCCTCTCTCCCCAGCCCATCAACACGCCAGCAGGAGCAGGGGATGCCATCAGGCGCAGTTATTAACGCACAATGCGAGTGCCATGTGGAATTGTCTGCGAGCGCTCCAGCGCTTTGTGGAACGCGGATTTAGAGATTTCATTGTGAAGTCGTTTTAAACTCTGAACTAATGGGTAGTTTGGCAACAGCTCCCACGTATGAAATCATTATTAATTCCTTTAGTACCATAATAACATTGATTTAGATGAACTCTTATAACATAGAAATTGTATAGTATTTAGCTGTAATTAACGTCCCCTAATTAGGAAGTGTTGCCAAGTAGTTTTCTCTGCTGGCTCTGTTGTACTTAAGTGCAGCTGGATGAAAATTAACCACAAAGGGAACAGCTTGTGTTTTATGTGAAGTTTGCCTTTGATTGATTAAAAAACTATTCCTTAGTACTTTATTTTATTATCAAAGAGGGTGCACTGGATTATCAGTGTTACAAAGTGGCACAAAGTCCACATGCCGTAAACTACACACACGTTTGGGTAGCATTTAAGCCCAGTGACTTATCTGCACACTCAGAAAACTCACAGATTTATTTTGTCTCAACACCACAAGTCACCACAATAAAAGCGAATTGATGTTAATGTGTCTGTCATTAATAAAGTCTGTAGCAATTCGAGCAGAATTAGCACAATTTAATGTCCACTCAGAGGGAAGAGTCATGCACTGCAAGCTGAGAGGCATTTGTTGATGTGAAAAATGCTGACATTTTTGGAAATTCAAATTATAAATGAAATACTGCTGTCAGTTTACTGTGCAACTTTGTAGCATATGGTGCTTCTGCTGGTGGGTGTTATTTCAAAGTTTGCAAATCACACTATGAGAGTGTCCCTCTGGTGAGCTTTTGCAACGCTTAGCAACTGTGAATCAAAAGTGACAGTACAGAGGAAGAGGGACCAAAAAAAAAAGAAATTTCTCTCNAAAAAAAAAAAAAAATTCTCTCTCTCTAAGTCGGTAGAAGGAAGTACACAATAAGTTAATACATTTTTACAGGGGGAAAAAAAGGAGGCCAACATGCCAAAGCTAGAGGAGACCAGTGCCTCCGTTCCTGCAGAATAATGCACAAAGTCTTCTAAATTGTTAAAATAAAAATATGGTTTGTGTCTCCCAGTCTCTCTGACTTTGCTGTGACAAGAGAATTAAAGCAACTGGCAGGTACAACATATAACGATAGGGGAGTTGCTGCAAGACATAATGCAATCCCCTCAGACGGTCCAGATGTTTCTTTTATCCATCTCTGGAAAAAGTTCCTGTGACCACAGAATAGCATTTGCCATTTGAAAACCATTGTCCACCTGAGGCTGGCAACACAGAGGAAAAAAACCAGAAAAAAATCAGGTCGTTCAGTAGCCCAGCAGTGTGGATTCCAACCGGGCTGATAATGCACAGGTAAGGTAAATGGAAATAACTGAAATATGAAGACATCCTTCACCATGGTTTTCAAGAATCTGCTGCCCAGTGACGCCTTTAATGTGCATTTCCACTATCAAGGAGCGAACATAAAACTCGGATTCGCTGTGGTTTGATCTGACCGCAGCTGCTGCTTCTTGTTCTGCTCCGGGTGGTAACTTTTGGCACCAAGGTGGAACTGTGGCTGTGAGGTACAGGCCTCATCAATTTGCCAATCAAGCTGGCTGGGAATAGAAAGTGATGGGGCTGTCAGCAGCAGTTCAAGCATAAGCAATTCTAAACTAAGCAATTTGGAAATTTAAATAGTTATAATGACCAAGATTCTCTATGTTGGCCCTTAATTACTGCAATGTCAATTCAGCTGAAAATTGCCTTTCCCAGGTAATGATAATTTTTAGAAAAGTCTTTGCTTATACACCCACCCACAGCACTCATTAAGTCAAGCTCCTTCCTTTTGTCTGAAGAGCTGTCAATTTTATGTGACATCACCAATCATCTGCCATCTAAAAAATCTCTAGGCTGTCTAGCTGAAGGCAGGTTTGTTCTGTCTCAGCTGCAGTGCTCTGCACGGCAGCCCAGCCTGCTGTTACGAGCAGTGTTGCACCAGCTGAGTGTGATGAGCTGCTCCACTAAACGATGAGTGACTCGAATTTGGTTGTTGGCATCTGGGGTCCATGAAATAGCAACGTGTGTTTTACATGTGAAGGGACCCCTCTCTGTTCCACACACCGTATTTCTTATCTTTCTTTTGCAGCAATCTGCTCTGTTTCCAGTTCCTCACGATCACATTACAGCTGTCTGTTCATCTACGCTGGTGGACATCACTACCGGTTTTCTTTTTGCGAGAAAAAACATGAAAAGGAAGCAAAACCATCTCCATCACCCGAATGTGTTGTCAATGGTCCACTGTTATTGTAACCCATGTTAGAAATTTTTTTTTTATTTCCCAGAGAAGGCCAGCATCACCTTGCAGCTGTGGGTGCAGAGCAGCAAAATTTCGTTTTCCTCTTCCAGTCAGCCTGGAGCAGGCTTTGCCTTCTGCCTTCATATGAGTCATACGGAATTCCAGGGAAAGCAGGAAAAAGCACAGGCAGCTCCAGCACGTAGTGCAGGTCTGGGGGTGTCCTGTGCAGGGCCAGGACTTGGACTCGATCTGATGAGCCCCTTCCAACTCAGCATATTCTATTCTATTCTATTCTATTCTATTCTATTCTATTCTATTCTATTCTATTCTATTCAAGGGGACATGGACTCCATTTTTGATTTGAAAAAGGAAGAGGGTTTCTTGCATGCTGCTTCATTGACCACTACTCCCTCTCACCAGCCCTGCACGCTGAATGTGCCATTCTGCCACATCTGCAACAGCTGCAGAAGGGTTGCAATCAAATTCTTGCAGTCAGAAACAGTTTCTTACTAGTTTTTTCTGCAACTTGCTCACTTTTTCACCCTGCTCGTGATTCTTGGCTTGCACACAATGAAATAGGAGGGGCCTTAGGCACTTTAAAAAAAAAAAAAAAAACAGCCCTCAATAAATCCCCTTAAGGGCCCCTTTTAATTCTGCTTGTGCTCTTGATGTGCAAGTTCTTACCCTGCTATTCCCCTAGAAGCAGTTTATTTCTGTCTGCCAGCACTGCCAAAGTGACAAAATCCCCTTTCCCACCCACCATGTAATTGCTCTGTTGATGCCCTTCCCACACACGCCTGTAGAAAGAAAGCTCTGGCTTCATTTGCACTGCTGAAGTGAATAGCATCTCTTTCCTCCCTCCCTCCGTGTGGCTTTCAAGCAGTCACACTGTCATTAGTTATTTCTGTTCTGGAGCAGCACCCCATCTGAGAAGGGAGCACGTTCCAAGGGAAGGAAAGCAAAGGTCTGATCTGCCAGCTCTCGTGTGCCCACAGCTCCCGGAGCTGAGGAATTTGGGGCTTGTCAGAAAGGCAGAAGCAAGCGTTACAAACAGGGGACATTCAGAGAAAGGGAGTAAAATAAGAAAATCAGAGGCTGCATTTTAAAGTTGCTTTTTTCTTACTGCAAAGGCTATGGGATAAAGTAGCTCTCTCTGTTCTGTGCTTGCACAGTGCCATGCTGTTAATTTTAGATTATGATGGGAAAACTATCCATTGGAATTGGGTTATTTTAACTTTTCCAGTGCCTCTCACTCTCAGTCTTCTTCACGTAAATTTCTATTGTATGCAGAAAACAAAAGTAGTTCTAGAATCAGTCTGAAGTTATCTTTTAATTTCTTTTGGGTTTATTTATCCATCTACTTTAAAGGTGCACCACAGATTAATTTCCCCACCTCATTCCAGCTGCCTGGTGTATGATTACAGAAGACCACGCCACCACTACTAACTAAATCATCAGAAATAATTTCTTCAGCTTGCCTAAGGAAACCGACTCCAAACTCTTGTTAAAACTTCAAAATTCACTGAAGCATGGTTACGTGGAAACGAGAAATAGAGTTTCAGAACCACTCACCTCTAAGGCAAACAATGCTCAATAAATTTATTTCGTAATAAAATTTTAAAATATAATAACATGGCCTGAGATAGAACAATTTTTTAGCGTAGACATGCTAAGTTTTTCACATAGTTTTGCTCCTCTGTGGTTTGGCAATCTAAGATTGGTAAATAACCATAGTTATATTGATAAATAATAGCAGAGCATGGCTGTAACATATTTTGCAGTCAGCATCCCATTATATGCAGCTTTACAAATTTGCAATGTGACAACTCTCTTTGGGGAAAAAGTCCTTAACAATGGTCTAAATCACACATTTTTTCTTCTTCTGAACACTGGTGGTTGTCAAAACCTGTTGCACTCTAGCAGGGGAGCCTTTTAGACATATTCTAGGGCTGGCTTCACGCAGACAAAACGCATTAAAGGCCACTCAAATGGCACATCTGAGGAATCACAGAAACCTGCTCGTGCCCACGCCATCCCAAGCAGCCCTGTGTGCCACACACCCGTGGTCAGCTCTCCTCCTCCTCTGCCAGGCTCAGCAAACACCAGGGCCTGGCAGAAATCAATTTGTATTACTTGCTTAGAGTGTGTTTGGGGTATCAAAGAGGGTGTTATCAAAAATAATGCATATACTGAATTTAGAGAAAAATGGGAAGAGTCTAATAATGGACTAACCTTAAAGCTGTGCCTCTCTGGGTATCCACACTTTCCTCTGTGCTGCTTTACCATCTCCCTGCACTCTAACTACTTCCTCTTAAAGCAGACTATTATTATTTGAACTTCTGTTTATTTAGAATTAACGAGTTAATTTTTGAAGCAGCCAAACTGTGTCCGTGAAGGAGCTGTATTGATTCCCATTCTCTCCCTGGGCTAAGTCATGGAAACCTGATCGAGGGGAGAACCTTACTCGTAATGCTCTTCCCATGGTGCTGCCATGCTAGACAGACAGTGGCTGTGCACTTTTAGGCTCAGCTTCCAGTCCTTCACTCTGCTTTTTTATCCCAAACAGGACCTTCTGCCTCCAGTTCAGGTATTATCATATCTTCGTAGCTGCGTCTGATTACAACATTTTATAATCAGCTCTAAATTTTTCCATTTAAACCACAGCAGCATGGATTTGTTAATGGCAGCCTGGAAATAACAGCCTTTGTCATAAAGGCCTGCATTAAAATTTTATCTTTATGGAAATATTTATATTTGAGTTTGGATAAACAGAAACCAGTTCTGCTGTGGGTACAAATCAGCACTCCTGCTGTGAAAACTGAGGGAATGAAAAATGTGAGTGAAGATGAGACTCTGTGGTATGCTCCCCAATGATCTGCAGAATGCCCCCAAACCCTCCTATTTACTCCTAGGCAGTGATTCCAAAGCTGATATAAAAACATGTTCCTCAGAGTAGTTTTGGATTGGTTCAAAGGTGATATTTCCATAAGTGATGATTTACTATTCTCAGCAGTGCCACTGATCCAGCCCTTCTGAGAAGCTCAGAGAGGAAAATTGGGCTCATGCTCACTTGCCACCACCATCCACAGGGTTTTGTTTCCCTCCTTCTTGCCCACTAAATCTCTCCTGTGCCACGGAACATCTTCCCAAAGGGACGTTGGAAAATGCAGCCCCATCCTGGCAGTGCAGGCACACACCTGGAGAGGANAGGAGAGGAGAGGAGAGGAGAGGAGAGGAGAGGAAGCAGGGGGCTCCTCCTTTCTGGCCGAATGTCCTCACACCAAGCCACTCACAGGACCAGAAAATCCCCAGTTTAAAAAAGAACTTAAATGAAAGCCAAGACTTCCACCACAATTTACCCAAATTGGTCAACATTCACAAAATTTTTAGACTCCTCTGGGGGAAGGAGTATAGTTTGGAGATCTTGATCAGGCTTAGGTGTAAAGATAGGTAAAGAGCTGTTCAGCTATTTCAAGGCAAGGAAGCTGCTCTCTGTGCATTAAAATCGATTGTGAGGTTTTTGGGAAGCAGAGTAGGGGAAAGCTGCCCATGAAGCATTATGAGTCACAAGCTGCGGGTCCAAATAAATGGTGCTTGGTAGGACTGCAGTTTAGGATACACTTGACATTTAATGGAAATAACACTTAGGCATCCCCGTTCTTTTTCTGTCTTCCCCTTTGGAGGCTGATACACGTCCCCGAGCGGTCCTGGAACCTCGTCCAGCTGACAAGGTCACGAAGTTTCAGCACCAGATCCACGGTGCCGGCTTTGATTCCCTCCTGCTTGGAGCAACCGTACGTGGAATGAAAGACAAGCACACATTTCTCAGGCGGAGGCATTTAACTTTTGGCTGCGTGGCACGGGATGAGAGACGTACCCAACCTCCCAACTTCTCGCCTGAACTCGCGCTTCCTTCGTGGCTGACATTTCTGCCGCTGCCAAGTCAAATCAAACCCCTCTCTCACTCGCAGCCGTCCTGAAAACTGCATTCACAACCAGTCCAAGGCTCCCGAGCCCGTGCCAGCTCTTCGCACGTGTCGGCGTGTTTGGTAGGGAGGAGAAGGGCCTTGTGAAACACACCTGCTCCGCTTTGCTGGGCAAGAGTCTATTCTCATTTACGAGCCAGGCAGAACGCCTGGGAAGGCACAGGAATTATTCTAACGCTAACTACAAGAGTAAAATGCATCCCCCTTTACTCGTGCAGAATGTAACCCCTTTCTTTTGCCTTTAGGATATGCTGCCATTGGCTCCAAACTTGCACTGTTGTGATCTAAATCACAGTTGTGTAGAGTAAAATTTGGCTCATGATGCCCTGTACTAATTTAGGAGGAAAAGAGGGGCCTTGCTCGTGAAATATTTCAGGTATAATCAGGAAATTGTGGTTACAGATGCAATCCAGGAGCGTTTTGGGTTGGTAACCAAGGCAACACTTCTTGCTTCAAGACACACTTCTCTGTTGATAATCTATTGTAATGCCAGTAATTGCAGCTGACAAGGCTCTGTTTGTTGTGAGAGATAATTAGCACTTGAAATAAAGTAACAGATTTAAATAAATTGGGGGGAACTGAGTGGTGTGACCTGATCGCTTTAGAAACAAACAAGAGCTTTGGGGGCCTACACACTGTGTGATGTTAGTGGTGGCCTCCACGGCGACTGAACAATACCAACATTTATTAGGAGTTGTTTAATTGGGAATTACAGTTGCTTTCATGATGAAAACAATTTTTCTCTTTCTCATCCAGGTTGTATCTACATTATAAAACACGCTTTAAAAAAAACACTCACAAACACCTCTACCTGCATTGCCAAATGAAACTACTGATGTTTTCCTATGCTTGTTATTTTGCCTATAATTTGATTTAAAGCCAATGTTTTGAAATAAGTGGTTTCTTTGGCAGTTGCAGAGTTTAAAGACCCCGTGGTGACTCTGCCCAAGGGTGTAGAGAGAGCATTGCTCATTCAGCATGTCTCAGGTGTGTCCCCAGGATCAGCTTCAGTTCACTGCCAGTTTGTTCAAGCCCTGCGTTCATGGCTTGGATTGTTGGCCCCTGTTGTTGTCTGTCTTTGTGCTTGGTGTTGTATCCAGAGCTGGACTAGGGCTGCTGCCTGGTGCCAGTGGGACCCTGTGTCCTGCAGAGGATGTGTTAAGCGGGAGGCAGAAGCCACAGCAATTCCCTTAGTCTGCACTAGGAGAGCCAGCCTAGATATTGTATTTTTCTTTCTGTAGTTGTGAGACACAACTACTTGGCTCGGTGGATGGCAAGAAGATGAATACAGTGGAATACAGTGCTAATAAACTTTCCTGCCATGGGGGATGGAAGTGTTTTACATAAACTTGTAGCTGTTGAAATGATGATGCTTCTGTGATGGAGTGACACCACGTGCGGCTGCGTGCAGCCAAAACTAACCCGGTTAATGTGATCCCCTTTTCCACAGTGCCTCAGCATCATTTCCGCAGATAAAGAGAAGATGAGATTTCCTAACAACATGAAATCAGCTTGTTTACAAGACAGGAGTGGAGGCTCAGGCTGCACAGCCTCACCCAGGCTCCCAGGCAGACACAAGGCACGTTTCCTGTGAGGGTGGTGAGGCCCAGGCACAGGTTGCCCAGAGAAGCTGTGGATGTCCCATCCCTGGAAGTGATCCAGGCCAGGTTGGATGGGGTTTTTGAGCAACCTGATCTAGTGAAAAGTGCCCATGCCCATGGCAGGGGAGCTGGAACTGGATAAACTTTAAGGTCCCTCCCAAAACAAACCATTCTGTGATTCTATGATCAAAGAACTGAGCCCATGTCCCACGAGGTCAACAGGAGCAGCTGAACCTGGAGGCCACAGTTGTCTCCCGAAAGCCAGGCTATTTTTGGGCTGGAATGATTCAGCTCCTTCACAGAATCTCACCAAATCTGTGAAACCTTCTGGCCAGGACATGATATCATATCTAGTGTCAAAACAGAGACTGTCATATAAAGGAATTCATTTCAGGGCTGGCCAGAAGGCAAAATCAGTCCCATCCTGAGATTTAGTCATGTAAGATATTAAATGTCTAACTCTGGCTAGTAATATAATTTCTTTCTCTAATACTTCATGGAAAAGACAGCTCTGTTATCCTCAAGACAACAGCTGCATGATTTCTTCAGCAAACATTAATCAACAATTCACATCAGAATCACACATCTATTGTACATTACTATTCACAGCCCATGTCAGGCAGGATAGTGATATCCTCAGGAGTCTAAAACTGCATTATTACTTTCTTTCTAAAAGTGAGATCAGTGGTTAAAGATACCTGAACTGAGTTTCCTTCTGTTAGCTAACCTCTGCTGCAGCTACAAACATGGCTAGCAGAGGAGACCACACTGAAGCCCAAGGCATTTCATGCTTCCAAGGTGGTCAGGCTCCCCCACAGCAGCTCCTCCACTCCCTGTTTTCCATACAAGTTCTCCGGAAGCAATCGGAGAAAGGTGCTGAGGTAAAACTACAAGCTCAGCCCATGCATTGCAGTCGTCTTCTTTCTTCAGTAATCAGGAATGTAGTTCCACCAGGCAATGATTCTGCTTTCTAAATGCTCTGAAACACGCCAAAATGTTGCATTTGTAAGTTGTTTAAAAACCCACAAGAAATAATGATCTGCAGTAATTCCCCAGGAATTCAAAATTGCTTACAATTTGTAGTGTATGCAGGACCTTCCCACAAATCCCATCCCAGCCCCGGCTCTGAGCAGCTCATAAAAACGGCCTGTTTATTTTCCAAAACGATCTGCATAAAAAGATTAAGCTTATTTATTGTAAAAATTAACATCTTGCTGAAGCAGTAATGACTGTCTGGTAGAGGAATGCTTTTCCCCTGGACGCCTCCCTCGGCAGTGCAGTGCAAGGAGACCTGCATTTACGGTCCCCTGGAATAAAGTTAATGCTCACAAGGCTCCTCTCTTGTACGCCCACAGCTAAATCCTGGGATCCAGCAGATGGTGTGCGTGTGTTTCCTAATGCAGTGCCTTGTATGTGTGTAGTTGTCATAATTAAATAATAACTCCCAACACCAGCTCGTGTAAAGGGAGAGCCACGGCCACATTTCCCCTCGGAGGGAAATCAGCCTGTGGGTAGATGGAGGAGGAAGGAAATGAGGAAATAATACGCACAGCACCCCATCCCCTCCTCTCAGGGAGAAAACAAGTTCTGCTGCACGAGGCCAGCCCTTTTTTAGAGGCAAATAAAAGCCTCTCTGCCCCCAAAACTGGCGGATAACAGGGTCCCAACACATGTCTGAGGTTAAGTAATCTATTATTGTGGGAGAGGAGTTTGACCTTATATATTTGGGATTTTTCCCTGCTTTCCATGGTCATCCTCTTGACGGAGGAATTGTGGACATCTGCAGGAGAAGTGGCTGTGAGACGAGGCAATTTCCAGCTATCATCTTCTTAAGATAAATGCAACAGCTGCTTGTTATATTCCTTTATGGATGGAAGACAGAATGATAGGTCTCTGCAGATATTCATTCTTTCCTTGGCTTAGGGAGAGAATTAAGTTGTTGATTACGCCCAGCAAGAAACATCACCGTTCAAACTGAGAACAAATGTGACTTATTTTAAGGGTGCGAGTTTAACAATTCCACTATTATCCTTCACTTTGCTGTGAAAAAATCCTTTCGCTGAGGATACTATAAATGACTTGAAGAGATGAAAGGCATTTAGCCTTTATTTCAGACTAAGAATTAGAATGTGAAATCCGGAGAAGCATCTTTCAAATTTGAGTGCGCGAGTTAAACAGGAGGAAGTTGGAGCTATTTACCTCTTTTGTGTGAAAAAATACAAGGACTCTTTGGCTCCTGTTTCCTGTGGCCAGGCAGTGCTCTGTCCCCAGATCAGTCTCCTGCTTCTCCTGCCCCAGCAAGTTGTACTTCCCATTAAACAGGCAATTTCTTGGGAGTGGAGGAGCCATGTGCAACACCTCCCTGCATCTTCCTCTGCTGTAAGATGGGACAGTAATAGTCGATCTTTCGTTCTCTTCTCTTTCAGCTTCAGAGAACTGAGAATTAAAAACAGGAGTCAGTTCTAAACTCTCAAAGGGCCTTCACCTCTTAAGGAACAAATCACTCCTCCTCTAGCTTCAGGATGGTAACGTCCTTTTTTTGGCTTGAAAAATGGAAGACACGATTTTCTAGAACACATGGATGACTCGCTCAGTATTTTATTTCATGCTATGATCATTTTGCTTTACATGTGTGAGAAAAAAAGAAAAATTCCACCTTTACATTTCACATCATATCCTCTAATTAAAAGGCAAGGTGAGCTATTGCCACAGGAAGCTCATAAAGACAACAAACTCACTTTTAACTTTTTTCCCCAAAGTTTACATTATCATAAATATTCATGCCATACTCCCTTCACAGTGTAACTGCTAGAGAACACACTGTAATCTGTTTAAGAAGAACATGAATCAGACTGATAAAAATAATTGGTTGGATTTTTCTTTTAATTTTTTTTAATGTTTTAAATAAAGCTGTCAAAGGTTCCTGTGGTAATGAAGAGCTTTGTTGTTATGACAACTGCTTATTCCTTTTCCTTTGAACAAGTCTGCAATTTGATAGGTAAAAACATCAGGAATAATTAAAAAAAAAAAAGTATAAGTGAAGAAAAACATCTGTTAGGACAAATCCCCACCCACAATTCTAGCAATCATCTCATTAGTGAAGTGACAATATTCAGGTGGAGTGTCTTCACATCAGCAAGCACAGGGGTGTTCAGCAGCTGCTGGGGGTTTGGGCAACCCCCCGTTAGAAAGCTCCTCTCTTTGTCAGGGGCACACATGTTATTCATGTGGCTCTTCCTCTCCAAAGTCTATTGTTATCAAAAAAAAAAGGGCTCTTTCAGAAGTTAATTCTGCTTCTTCTAATAATTTATTCTGCTGATCCGTTTCAAAAGCAGCCCTCGTTTGAAACACGGCCCCCGAGCTTTCGGCAAGCCGCGCTGGTTGTCTCCTGCAGCACATCCTCCTCTCCCTACAGCTGGTGGGATTTAACAGGGCGGCAAGCAGGGCTCCCCTTTGCGATGGAAGGTGCACGCTGAGAAGAGCCCTCCGGAGAAGATGGAGCAGCACTCAGAGTGCCATGGCCGGAGTGAGGGTCTCCATGGCCGGAGTGAGGGTCTCCATGGCCGGAGTGAGGGTCTCCATGGCCGTGCTGACCCTTCGTGTGAGCAGCTGGGGCTGTCCCACAGCAGGGAGTGCGGGCAGGCAGCCGCACACACACAGGGGTGGTGGTGACACACACAGTGATGGTGGTGACAGCCACACACACAGGGGTGGTGGTGGCACTCACACAGTGATGGTGGTGACAGCCACACACACAGGGGTGGTGGTGACAGCCACACACAGTCGTGGTGGTGATAGCCACACACACACACAGCGGGGGTGGTGGCACTCACACAGTGATGGTGGTGACAGCCACACGCACACAGGGGTGGTGGTGGCACTCACAAACACACAGGGGTGGTGGGTGGCACTCACACAGTCGTGGTGGTGACAGCCACACACACACACACACAGAGAGGTGGTGGTGACACTCACGCAGTGGTGGTGAGAGCCACACTCACCCAGGTGTGGTGGTGACACACACACACACACACACACGATGGTGGTGACAGCCACACACACATACAGGGCTGGTGGTGACACTCACACAGGGCTGGTGGTGACACTCACACAGTGGTGGTGGTGACACTCACACGCAGTGCTGGTGACAGCCACACACACACAGTGGTGGTGGTGACAGCCACACGCACCCAGTGGTCCTTGAGACACATCCATCAAAACTGTTTCTGCTGCCTGGGATTTCTGTGAGACGCTAGGGGAAAGCACACCATCGGCAACTGCTGAAAACTTGGGAAAGTTTTCCCCAAAGTGATTTTTTTCCCCACCTCATTGATATCTCCTGGGTTGTCCTTCCCAGGAGACGCGTGACTGTCAGATTTTAGTCGTTTCTTATGTATGATAATTAGTCTGCTCCACTTTGCAAACTGCTAGACTTAACCCCGTGGATGCAATATGACAGAAGGGATACAAACGCACGCTCCTGGCTCTATAGTGCTAATAAACCGAGAGTTTGGCAATGAGTTATGATGATACATGCTGCTTGGAGGCTGGAATTGGGAGTGCCAACATTCCTGCTGTGCATCTGACTTCATGAGAAATAAGACACTTTGCAGTAATTTCAGTTTCTTTGCACGCCAGCTCGGATTGCCAGGCACACCATGGTCTCATTTTGCTGTTCTTTGAGGCACACTCTGCTCTCCATTTCTCCATCCTCTTGGATGTAATCCAGTGCTTTTAAGCAGCAAAATTTTAACCACTGTCTTGCTTTGCCACTGACATTGAAGAACCTGAGTCTTCCACGAAGTCCCTCCTTAATGCCTCCGTGTTCCTCGTTTATTCAGCCAAAATACCCCTTCTGAAAGTGAAAATTTCAACACCCCTATCAGGAAAGGTTCTTGACTGCTGCCCTTTTCTATGCAGAGAGATTCCAGACATTCGAGAGAAGACAATCATGCTAAGTAATGGCAGGATTTGGAAATAAAAGCATTATTTCAGATGGTACAACTGCAGACTTTTCTGAAGGTGCTGTAGGAGTCTATGTTGGCTTCAAAAACCCAAAAAAATTCCCCTGAATTTTCTTCTTCAGGCCACAAATAGCTGGAATTCCCACGCTGAGGACATCGGAATCGCCAGGCTGGACACTAGGTGGTGCTAGGACAGTGGTTTGTCAGGAAATAAAGTAGGAAAATTCTGGGTGGAAGAGCACAGTAGGTTGTAAATGGTTACTTGCCAACAAAACATTTGCTCTGGTACAGCTAATCCATTACTATCTGTTAGGCTAACCCACCTGACTGGACACCATTAGCTGGCAGCAGGAACACCTAATGCTGCCTTTTGCCAACCTTGTTTCCTTTGCATCTGCAAGCTGTCAGAGGCATAGTGCTCCTTTCACCAATCTGTCATTCTTCCCCTCCTTCTCCCATCTCCTCATGGGAGGAAACCAGCCTGGCTGCCTCTGGAATGAAGAGAGAAAGATGCTCAGGAAGTTTTCCTGATGCTCCGTTGGGAGGGAGGCAAGTGAGCAGGATTGCTACGTGGTCACCTCCTGGCTCATCCCATTCCCTTTTGGGTGGCTTTGGAGCTGGACACGTCCAGGAGCTGATTTGGTTTTAAAGCAACAATTTCCCACCATATCCCAGAGTTTGTTTTTTTTTTTCAGCTGGGCTGGGTCCCCCACCCAATCCAGCACAGGCTCAGCCCTGCTGGCTGCAGCTGGCCAGGAACACATGGCAAAAGTCTCTCCTGGTGATGAAGGTACCAGAAACCACAGAATCATGGAATTGTTGGGGTTGGAAGGGATCCTTAAGAGTCACATAGTCCAACCTGCCTGCCATGGGCAGACTTCAACCAGATCAGGTTGCTCAGAGCCACATCCGACCTGACCTTGAATGTCTCCGGGGATGGCTGGGAGTGGACAGGACTCAGCTCTGCTCCCTGCTCTCCTGAGCAGCCCCTCACGGCAGGGCAGCAAGGCTCAGTGCCCCACGAGCTCCCCACTCCCCTGGGAGCCCTGATTCCCTCACAGACATGGCACACACCCTCCTGCACCTGCATGAGGGGGGTTTGGTGCTCCAGAGCAGCTGCCACACCCCACAGGCCATGACAGCGAGCGGAGGAACCCGACCGAGTCACGTTCAGGAATGCTGTGCTCCCAGAGGTGTGAGTGAATCTGGTGACAAGAGGAATAAATAGCACTTAGAAACCAATTAGTGGGAAAGGCTTGCTTCCTCTGATCTGGTTTTGACACCCAACTAAAGTGTTTCTCCTCACTTACGTGGGTGACAGACCCCTCATCACACGTCTGCTCGCCCCTCTCCCCCAGCCTCCAGGCAAACTTCACCCCCTTATTTACAGACAGCAAATTAAATTAATTCCCTGGGGTCAGTCAGGTGCAAACTGGACATAGCTTGGCCTTATAACAAATATAGTCAGAGAAAAAGAAGAGTTTGAAAGAATAAATCATGTAGTCTTAATGGACTGGCTGAAAAATTCAGGGACCAATTTGTTTTTCATGTTACTTCCAAACTACAGCAATTAGGTTGTCTCTGCTTCAGCCTAAATACTTTTACCCAAAACATTAGGAAAGTAAATGGGCCCCTGCATTTGGTGCCTTCTATTTTCGGGGGGTCTATTTGGAAAATCAGGACCAGTTTAAGGCAAATTTAAAAGAAAAAAACCAAAACACCTTCAAAAAAGCAAAGCAAGCCTTAAAGAAAAATTGCAACTTCAGAATAACTAACAGCACACAGCAAATAAACCTTCTTGTGAGAAGTCTATTAAACCTGGGGCTGATACCTGGCTGAAGGTACCAGTGCAAGGCCTGTTCCCATTAACAAGAAATGCATTACAGTGAATGATACACAAAGCAAGGAGTTGGTTGTCTTCTTCTTCTTCTTCTTCTTCTTCTTCTTCTTCTTCTTCATCTTCTTCTTCTTCTTCTTCTTCTTCTTCTTCTTCTTCTTCTTCTTCTTCTTCTTCTTCTTCTTCTTCTTCTTCTCCTTCTTCTTCTTCTTCTTCTTCTTCTTCTTCTTCTTCTTCTCCTTCTCCTTCATCCTCTTCTTCTCCTTCTTCTTTTGTTTTTTTTAAATTTTTTTTTTAATGACAAAGCACAACTTCATGGCAACCAGAAAGGTTTGGGTAAAAATGCTCCCATTTCTATGCTTATCTGGAATGAAATAACTAGTCTGGAGCAAGCCAGCAGAGATTTGAAAATGCATTTCTAGGGTTCTAAACATAAGACTTCTCTGGACACACTTTTGAGTCCAAGATTTTCCTCAAAACACTTTCTAAGTAGCCTACAGAGGTCTTGGGACAGAGTGGAAAGACCTGAAGCCTCAGAATTGCAGAATAATGCTGCCACCCAGGAAAGGCAAACAATGAATTTAGCATTTTGACCTTTTGGTGCTTGTGTTATGCACAACACGAGACACCCGTCCCATCCTCATCCATCAGGTGCCTGTGGCAAGACAAACATCCTTCGGCAGATAGGGCAGGTACTGGGATTTGGCATCAGGCTGAGTCCATCCTGTCCCAGTTAACCAGTAACTGAGTGTGGGATGGGTGTTTACATCACCTTTGTGAGCAGCTTTCTATGGATTTCTTGCCTTTCCTTACTCCACTCTTGCTCTGTATTCAGGGATCTTTCAAGACAATCGTTTACACACATTAAAAGTGAATTAAAAAAAAAAAAGCAACAGTGACTTTGTGGCTGTTTTATTATCTAAATAAGCAGTCCCTGATGACCATCTTGTTAATGCACACTGTAAAATATATCACCCCTGCTTGGTGGATGTAAAATTAACTCAGAGATTTGTGGGTTCTGGCGGTCGCCTCTTGCTCAGCAATGCTCATGCATCTTGTCACAAATATAAAATGTAGATTTTTTTTCTTTTTTTATAAATATATAAATATTTCCAGCTTGGCAAAGTGATTAAAGACAGAGTATATCCATCTTCAACTATCCAAAGGTATAAAAATGAAAAAGGTAAAATATTAGCAATAATTCACAAGCGGATGGGTCAGAAAACCCAGACATGATTATGGTTTTTAGCCTTTGGGAAAAAAAAAAAGTGTCTGTTCTGAAAAGTACTGGTCACCTGTGACTTCAGGAACATGCAGGAAGGACCCTGCCCTCTTCTGGCAGTGAACCAGGCTGCTCTAAGTGCACTCACGAGGTGGACACGACCCATGGAGCAGCTGCCCCCTCCCCGCTGCCCAACCCTGTCCCACCGGCTGGGAGGCTCCGTTCTGAGGTCCAGCTGAGCAGCACTCCTGAGGCCACAATTGCTGCACGGTCTCACAGATTCCAAGGGCTTCCACAAAGCCCAGAGTACTGATGGCCTCCTGCTGCTCTCCAGGAAAACGTGCTGCAGGACCTCCCAGGAGCAGGCTGCTGCTTCTGGCTGGGTGAAAGTGCTGCTGTGAGGAGAGAATTGCTGTATAATCCCTCAAATTAGTCCAAGACAGAGAGAACAAAGATAATTACAGAAAACATTAATAAGATTTGAAGTCCTCTTGGTAATAACAGGTGAAATCAATGCAGCCACGGCTGATGAACATCAGCGTGGAGTTGCTGAGCAAAACTTCAGGGCACAATGTGTGGATCCTCAGGCCCCAAATGGGTCACTGAAAATGGACTTTCTGCTGATACCAGCTTGCTGTGTGCATTTGCTGCAATGTGTGTGCTTGCAGCAGGTGACTCCGGCCTTGGCAGGGAGGGAAAATAGCGTCCCTAAACAACTCCTTGGAGAGCCTCTCTTAAATGCCTGCAATTCCTGCTTGTTCCCTGCCTCCCCTTTCAGTGAAAGAGCACAACTGTGCTGTCATTCCACGGGATATTTATTAGACAACGGACAGCAAATCACTTTCATTACAGCAACCAAAGGCAAAGCCTCGAATGATGCAAAGACCTTTCAAGTCTACCGGCAGCACTTCCAGAGGAAGAGAAAGCGAGCGTGAATTTAGTTTTGTTCTTTGCATCCTGTCATCCCTCAACATCCAAGGGCTTCAAGCCCGCTGCAGTCGGACTGTTGAGGACCCCCACGGATTAACACGAAGCCAGGAGACGGCAAGGGATGATCAGACGGCAACCGCAGAAACAGCTGCTTAAAGGATCTTTTCATTTCACCAGGTGACAGACCCAATATGCTAATTGAAACAATGTCTGTGTTTGCTCCCGCCATTTCAAACCGCTAAAGCTTCATTTTCCACGCAGGCACAACAGGAATAAAGCCCTCTTCAGAAGGGTAGCAGTGACCTCAATCAGACACATTCGTTTTCGTGGAAGGTAAATACGGCAGACGAAGCGGTGATGTGAGCGGTTTGTTCCCGGGAAGTGAGGAAGGGGGGAAGAAAAATCATCACGGAGTTTGTCTTTCCACCAGGCCGATTTCCTTTAGCAGCCTGAATAAGCAATCGGCCACTAGCCAGCTGTGGTGAATTTGTCCCATGTTTGCAAGATCAGTCAGCGAGCAAAGCTGTTTTCAGTTAATAAATATTTGATTTACAAGGTACAGTAAGTAATAAAAAGGGAAGGGAGTTTAGCTGCTGGGAGATTTGTTTAGCACTTTAGTGGGGATAACTAACAACCAGCTTTGGTTGTTTTTTCTCCTTCACATGGCCAGTAGGCAACCAACTTTATCAGTCTTGCTGCATTATAACTGGTAGTGAGCAAACCAACACACTGAGCAAAACAAGTGGACTGGGACATACACCGTGCCTTGACAGAAAAACAGCTGAAGGGAACACTCTTAGATTCTCCTTTCTTCTTCTCTGCAAGTAACCTGTGATAAATATTGCATTTCTCAGTATCATTGGGAAAAATCAAAACTGTTTGATCCTTTCCATACGATATAGGTAGCTATACATGTGAGGGGGAGGATATAAAGTAGCAGGTACAGAACAGCCAGCAGCATTTTATCAAAGGAGAAAAGACCCCAGAAGACACCAATCAGCCGACTACACAGTCCTGGGTATTTTGGATAGAGCTGGAAAACAAAGTGGGCACACACACAGAAAACAAGGAAAAGAAAGAAAAAAAAAAGTGAAAGGGCTGTTTTTAAAAAAGAACCCCAAACCAGCTATGATAGAAGAGGTAGCATATTTTTTTTTTTTCCACGTTTTAATTTCTTCCTAGAGTACTGAACCTCTAGGTGGGGGTGTGGTAATGTGGGCAAGGCAGGGAAGAGAGCATCGGGAGGCCTGAGGTGCAGTGCTGAGCACAGGTGAGCTCTGCGTGCTGGAGGAGCCGATGCTTCTGTTCTCAGTCTCTGGTGCACAGCAGCCCTCCTTCCCTCCCGTGTGACAGTGGGCACATCACTGAGTCTGTCAGATCTCCAGTTCTCCCAGCTGGAAAAACACTGCCTATCCTACCCTGCCCAGGCACGTCAGGTTGTTTTGTGCGGGCCCTGAAAGGGAATTTTGAGTTGTGCAGCAGTAACTGAGGAAGTGCAGAATATTATTGTCAGAGTTGTGGCTGTTCGTCGCAGATCAAGGACTCCACCAGAGGAGTAACAGCCTCCTTCTAGAGGCTCAGAACAGCAGAAAGGGTGTCCACACAGCCTCACCAGAAACACCATGCATAGCCAGAGCTACTGATCTCTAGGATGCTGTCAGGAGTTTCTTCCCAGTAACTACCAGTAGGACAGAACAAAGCATTTTTCTCTGTCAAGCACAAAACTCCTCCGAGTTCTAACTTCTCAGTCTATACAACTTTACACTGTTTTGTACTGCTTTGCATTTGACCCCAGAGATATTCTGGGTATTTGCCTGGCAAGAACACAAAGCCGGGCCTGGGCAGCCTGCAGGGGAAGGACAGAACACAGGTCTTTCAAAGCAGGCTCTGGAAAATCAGCCCTTTCGCCATTCTCTGCCATGCTGAGAGGTCTCAGCACCTGGAGAGGACAGCAAAAGGCATCCCTGGGTACCCCCACGCTGCTGTGGAGGACACTGGTGCTCTGGCAGGGGCTGAACAGCCCAGCCGAGTGACCCAGGGCCCCTCTCAGCCGCGGGGGAAAGTCCGTGTTCACTTTTCTGCCAGCACAGAAAATCTGCCTTTAAATTCTGTCCCACGCTTCGGTGAAACTTCATGCCAGGAGTTTCATCAAAGCATATGCTTCTGCAAAAGAGCTTTAATGAATCAATGTTTCCTGACAAAAAATAGCTTTTGCCAGAAATCCCGTCCAGCTCCCCTATTCAGTTTTCTATCTCTAAAGACCACAGCCCTCCATCTGCAAAACAAGGATAAGAATTTTGCCTTATTTTTGTGAAGCACGTTAGGATCTAGGGGTGAGCAGCTCACAAAATAAAGAGCTATTAAAGACTGGTACTTTCACAAATGGATCTGAGAGCTGCCTCACTCTAATATTGGACAGCGGTATTCAAATGGGCCAGACAAAGCAGCAATTTTGGCATGAACAAACCCACGTTACATTATTTCAAGATATGCAGTCATTCCCCTGCAATTGGAGTCCAAGGGGGATGCCAAGTTCTTTGGGGAAAGGAGGGAGCAGGAGGAGGCTGTATTTCTTTCATATGTGCTTTACTTTTTAATAGCTGTTGGGATACCTGTTAAACTAAACTGCAATAGCTGTTTATTGTAATAACAGCAACATTATAAAACTGATCAGCTCCATTCTTCAGAAACAGGCTGTGCCTCTGTTTGTTTTTCTGCTGAGGAGGGACGCGTCCCAGAGGATCTCCCTTTGGGAACCCCTGTCTCAGCATGAAATGAGTAACGCGATTTATGTAGACACTGCCAGCTTCTTTCCCTGCTCAGACAGAAAATGGCTTTATCTAGTCAGCTAATGTCACAATAAAGTAGTACAGTAGAAATTTCATCACTGAATGGTCTAAAAGAGACAGATCACCCAATCTATATTTCCACAGGCAAGCTACATGCTGCGCTCAAATGGCAGCAAGCAGCAAAAAGAGGGGGAGAAATCCCCAAACAACCACAATACCAAACTCCTGATGCTAAACCTCAGATTTTAAGCCAAATATTTTCATGAGGGACAGATTATAGCGTTATCAAAGTTGGATAAACAGGAATGAAGACAATGCAATGTGCTGATCAGATTTAGAGAATCTATTAGACTTGCGTTTGGTGAGTTTTTCAAAACAATTCTTGGTTTATCGTCTGTTTAACCACGCAGGGTTTGAGTTCAGAGGACAGGGCTGACAAGCCCCTGCTAACAGCACTCAGTAGGATGCTGACACCTCTCCAGCACACCTGCACCCATCCCACCTTTCCTCTCCAGCTCAGACTGGGGCTTGTCCCACTGTATTTGTGCATGCAGAGATTATTAAGAGGATTATTAATAGCTAATTTTTTAACAAAGAAGGAAACATAGCAAAGTGGGTTTTTTGCTACACTTCTTGCTTTAATCACATTTTTCCTGAGTCAGAGCCTGGTGGTGGGTACAAAGCTCCCTGCCCAGGCAATGTCCAGCAGTGTCACTAATACTCACCACTTGCATCTCAGCTGGCACATCTCTCTCATCTGTGTGACTAAATAAAACACTGTCACTTTGATGTCTTCTTGTTTGTGAATGCCTCAGTACAGAGCCTTAAAAGACAACCTACAGCCACATTAAGTACATAAAGCTATTGTCACATCAGTGGCCTGAAGCTCCACTCATTATTTCAGCATAACGAGTTTTCTCAGCCTGAGAAAAGCCCCAGTGGATGCAGTTTTAGAGGAAAGAACACCATGTACGATGCACTTGGTTTGAGCCACTTTCGCTCTGTCAAGAAAAGACCAATTAGTGCCTCAGAAAATATGTTCCTTCCAAAAAATCCAGACTTTTCTTGCAGCTCATACCAGTAACTCCGTACCACATCGTCAGTGCCAAAGAGGGATGGGAATGCGGGAACTGGTGATGGGATTTAGTAAATGAAGGGAAAGGAGGTGTGTCACCACCTACAGAGGTTTTTACTTGTTTTCAGAGGTGTGTGTGTTTACAAGCTCCCTGCCCTCCAAAGCAGAAGCAGATATAAAACAAAACTATGTAAGTCACTACTGTCTCAACTGATTTAGGCAGCTGTTGTTGCTGATGGTATTTTTGCATCTCAACATTCATGAATAAATTCCTTCATCTTAAACCTTATAAACATATAAGTTCATGAAAGAAACCCACATGAATCCTTTTATTTTTAGGAGACCGAATAAAATATTTATATCCCTCTGTGTCCCAAATATCAATTACTTCCTTCACCAAAAAAGTATACATGCAACGTGATTAAAAATTTACCCTAGTACAAAACAATATACAATTAACTCATACATTTCCAACTTTCCTTGACAGACACGTGCTGTACACATCCACATCCATCCTGTTTAAACCACACACACCATCAATTCAGCCTTTCAAATCTGACAGGTAAGTAAAAAATACAGCTATTATCAGACAATGCATCCACATGGTCTCCTGACAGCTACAAGCACATGCAGCAGCTACCACTGGAAGAAGTCAGCATCCACTGATGTGTGTTGGATACCAGTCTGATTTTCCCAGATTATAAGGTTCCTAAATTACTTAAGTTTCAGAATTAATTTTTAGAGAAATTTAGATGAACACAGATTCTGAAAAGTGCATCTGTTTTCTTCTTTCTTGTGACAACTTCCCTCTTCCAAAAAAGAATGTCCAGCAAAACCCCTTAAAACTTTATCCCAGTAAAGTTTTCAATTTTTTTCTCTTCTGGAAGAAAGAACATGAAATTCAATAGCAACATTTGCTTTCATCACTGCAGTTTACATGAGAGAGATGAGGAAATTAAAATTTTACTTAGAAAAGGTTTTTAAATGCCACTGCAATAATCTTACAATAACAGCCATGAAAATCAGTGGTATTAAAAAAAAAAAAAACCATAAAAAATACCTAGTTAAAAAAACCCAATCCAATCAGGAAACCCAACCAAGAAATCAATGCTCACAAAGCAGAAGCAGCACTGAAAAGCTCTATTGTTTTTGGGTTTTTTAATCCTATATCATCCTCAAAATGTTTCTTTTTAGACAGTGTCCTGAAACACTCTAAAAATTAACTTTAGTGATATTTTAATATTCAGACCTTAGGAGCCAACAAAGGCAGAAATCAATAATGAAATATGCACTGAAATGCTGTTTATGAAGACCAGATCCTGCAGCAAAATACAACAGCTAGTCAAAATTTGATTTCCAGCACAGAAAGCTAAGGGGTTATTTCAATTATTTGTTAAAATTAAATAGCTGTGATACAACCAAGCGTCAACTGGTCACACTTAAATCAGCATAAACCAATGTAGATCTTCTTTTAGTGTGGAAAACCTTCTATGGCAGAAGGTTTTTGTTTGCACCAATAGGAAATAGGATTTTTGTTTGTACCTACTGCTTTCATGTAAGATATATTGAAAGACCTACACAGTTTTGTCTTCAAAAAGTGCTCCAGCTTCATGAAAGCAAAGATTTTGCTGGTTTTGGGCTTTTTTTTTCAGATACTTAGTGACATCATCTCGCCAAGCAGAGCTTCCAGGAAAGCTCCCATGCTTCTGTCACTTCTGCTGCCCCCCCAAGATGTGATTTTTGCAGTTAGTCAGGGCTCAGACCAACATTAGAGGAACCACAGACGGGTTCTCGAGCAGAGGAAAACAGAAAAAACAAAGGGAAAAGGAGAAAAGAATTTTTGAGAAAGAAGCTCCCCCAGTCTGTCTGTTGATCTGCATCCTTACAACCACCCACGCCAAGAGGGTGTTGTGCGTTGAGTTCCTCAGCTGTGGATCTGCTGTGGCCGTCACTTCCAAGATGAGAGGAGCTGCCTGACCTGCTGGATGCTCCCCCTGCAATGGGGAAAATAAGCATTAAAGAGTGGATCAAGGCTCACTGTAAAATAGCTACAGACAGAACTGAGCTCCTACTGAAGTCAGGAATAAGCAAAACTTCCCGAGTTCTCATGGGAGGTTGATTGCATTCCTCTTGTATTCAGTTTTGGAAGGTGGCAAGGCTGTCTCCACTTCCCTATTTCTGGCTTCCTGCAGCCTCTGCTAATATAAAATAGAAGGACTTCCCATCTGGATGGGTCTTCTGACAAGCAATAACAACATATGACTCGATGATTTCCAGCAGGAGCATGGAAGAATGCACAGTGGAAAAACGTATCTTTGAATTCAGCATTTTGGAACTTTTTTCCATTCTCATTCTATGAAAAATTCATTTGTGCTATTAAAAACTGTTATGGCGGAAACCCAAAAACCCAAGCCAATTTCATAATGGAAGGCAATTAAGTTGATTGCTGAATGATAAACACCACATCTTTCTTCAATGGGATACTGTTTTTGAGTAAGCAAACTGCTTTTCTGTTCATGATTTTAAGAGAATGCCTCACAAATCTCTCTCTCAGAAGTTCAATGGGAGGCAAACATTCATTAGAGTGTTCTTTAAAATCTCAGCCAGTTAAAGAGCTTGTATACCAATGCTGGAAGCAGGAAAAAAAAGCAAAGTTACTCTCATGCAAAAGTATTGGAATTAGAAAAAGTACTTCTCTGAATCCTGACCTATATTTTTGCTTTCCAGGTGTTTATTCATTTTTAGAACATCTTCCTCTGGGATCTGTAGGCTGACTTAAGACTGGAATGAGGGAGTCACTACAAAAGAAATAGTTATTGCTTTGCATGTACTCAAATGGCAAAGTTTGTTTCTTAAGCAGGACAAGAAATGTGCAACAGAAGCTTGTTGATTTATTCCCTTGGTCCAGCCTATGTGAGCTGTACAGGTTAAGATCCTGTATTCTGAAAACCAAACCAACCCCCATCGAGAATTGACTCTACCAACCTAGGAGCTCATACAGAACACAGATAAATTTAGAGCTAGGCAAACCTAAAAAGAAAAATACAAGATTAAATCTGCAGTAGAGATCAGTTTTGAAAATAAAGTCAGGTAAGAGTTGGGGGCAATAATTATAATTTGATTCCTAGACTTCAGGATTTTTCTGCTGCGGTAAAATCGTCAGTGACAAAATGCCAGGCCTTACTTTGGTTTGATCATAAAAATCTGAGTTTAGTTCCTATCTTATGTAAACCGTATACGTTACAGGTAAAATGTAGGAACTGTGAAAAACCCAAACCCAATAACAATAATAAACAAACCCTTATAGCAATGTTAGGACTTTATGTGGTTGAAAAATTCCATAGATCATACCAGTAAGGTTGGAAAAGACATCTTGGACCATCAAGTCCAACCTTGAGGCACACCCAGATGCTCATAAATGACTAAATCAAGCCAGGCAACAGAAGGAAACCAGGTATTAAACCCCAAACAAGGGTCCAGTGCAGTCGTGATTCTCATGGCCTAGAACAGACAGCATTCACCGACAGCTGAGAGGAAACTCAAATCACATGGAGTAATGTTATCATAAGGCATTAGCTGGAGAAAATTTTTAATTGGTTGGGATAAGTGATATTTGTCTCTTGTTTCTCAGAATTCTGGTTTTATTGTTTCATAAGGCACCAGGTTCCTGAGGTTAGACACTCTCCATCTGTTGTATTTGAACAACACACAGAGAAGCCAACCCTGCACGTAATCTGAAACTTTAGACATGCTGAGGAAAGTAACAGTGACACTAAAAAGAGGTGAATATTCCTAGGAAGCTGCTCCTCCCTTCAACTCTCCTCTGTACAGGTGAGGCTAAGTGTTGACTAAAAAAAATACAGTATTTAAAAAAAAATTTACTGTTCTATTGGGAAAACCCAAGGTTTTTGATGCTTTGCAGTGTCAAGTGACAGGAGAAGCTCATTGAATTATGTATTTAAAAAGAGACTCAATAAGAAATATTTCGTGAAGCCATAAATGTGGTTGGCATGTGGAAAACAGCGAACAGTGCGAGCTACAGAAAGGCTACAGTGTGCAGAAATAGGGGATGATTAAGCACAGCAGATTGCAAGGAAGGTATTCCAAGTCAGGAGCCTCAAAGCCTACATGAGGATACGATCCTTTTTAACCCCAAGCAATCTGAAAATGTTTTGTGGGAAATGCTGGCTTATTGTGTGCTGACAAAGGAGGTCTGGGTGTTCCAGGTGACATTTGACCAGAGCTCCATTTTCACGGGGTGCTGGTGACTCCTGCAGGTCACACCTCCTAAAGGGCAGCCCAAACGGGTGTTTAGACTGAAAGGTCCCGCCAGAGTCGTGGAAGTGATCCTGGACCTTCCCCTCTCATTGCAGCAGTCAGCCAAATCCTTTGATTTGAGGAAGGTGAGAAGCTCCAGCAGTTCAACTCAATCTTTGAGATCTCTCTTTCAAGAGACATGCTTCAATTGCATTTATTTTAGCCAGCTGCAATCCTCTGCAAGCTGCAGCTCCCTCATCAGGTTTCTCTTTGAGCAAAGACTGGGCTTAAGTAATTTGTGAAGATCTTAAAAGACATACAGTCAGATAATTAAAAAAAAAAATAAATTAATGCGGCAGCCTGACATGACTCAGCAGTCAAATATTTTCATTCAGCGCTATTTAGCATTAAAATTCAAACAGACTCAGGTGCCATTAGTTATTTATGAGGGAAAGAATCTCGATTAAGTATCCTTGATTTGTTCAGAATTCGAGTTACAATGAAGCTTTTATTTCCTTTTAATTGTAAGCAAACAATATTATTAGTACTCAAGGCAGACAAAACAGCAGTATTATCATTATTCATTCACCATTATTACCAAAAAGTACAAGAAAAAGCAACAGAAGCCCCCTAACCTCAAATCTCTTCCTCCACCCCTCAACATATCCTTCCTAATCCTATAAAAGCATCTGTCTTTGATTTCAAGTGGAGTACCTGCTGTGCAGGATGCAATGCCAATCCAATCTGTGTGCAACAAAACCAAATGGGTTGAAATGAACTCTGCATTTTAAAGATGTTTTTGTTTAATCATCACCGTCACTCCTCTCTAATGAATACATTAATCAAGCGAAACTTCGAGCGCAAACGGAAAGGCTCATCTCGAGAAATGAAAAAACAAACAAAAAAAAAAAACCCCCCAACCTTCACGATATCCGCTACTGCTGTCAAACACTGCTACACTTCCCTTTGGCAGGACTTCAAATGCATATTCCTGAGGGTGGTTGGGAGATGTTGAGTAGGAGCAGCAGCTCCCTCCATCCAGAAGGAAGCGGAGGAGGAAACAGGTGAGCTGCCACGCAGCCTCCGCTCCGCTCCCGAGCTGATTAATGGCCTGCTACACAGGATGTGCAGCCCGGAGCTTTCCTGACACCCCCTCAAAAGCCCAGAATCCCCCTTTTTTTAAAGGAAATAACAACAGTCTCCGCTGCAGTGCCACATACATAACGTTTATTCAGGCCTTTGAAATGCATTTCTTTCAAAACTCGGGATCGGTAGGAGCAATTCACCATTCGGAAGATTTCCAGCAGACAGTAAAAGGCACAAGACTTTGGCCCACAGACAAAGTTGTTTTTAAAAATTAGGCTTTGTAAATGCTCCCTTCTGACATAAATTCAGTCACGCTCATTATTTAGCTTATGATGTTCATCCAAATTTTTGAAGCAGGGATTGAAGATGATTTTGCATGGGAAAATACCAGCAAAGAGGAGAAAATGAGGGAACACCATGGCTTTTCCAGTCTGGTATTCCCACCATCTCCATCACCCAGGACAAATTAAGGATTTGTTGAAATTTAACCATCCTGGTGCACTGGAAAAAGTCAGTTATTTCACAAATAAAGTGGAGGTAATTCAATATAATTTCCTTGAATGATAAATGCATTTTAGATATATTTTTTGTCCTTTATGAGAGTTTGCCTTGTTGAAATTGTCATACTCTTCCACGGAGGTAAAATTTAAAATCCATTACTTCTTTCTTGCTTCATTTGTGCATCATATTTTTTTCCAAATGATTGAAGCATTTTGGCTGGTCACTGCCACCAAGGTACCACGTGCAAACCCGGGGACAAGGATTGCTGTACCAAAATCGCAGCGTTCCTTCGGAAGGCTTTGTTCCAGAGCTAGAACTTTTCCAGGAGGAATTGTCATACTGCACTCCATTAAAGGATCATAAAACTGTTAAAGACATTTTATGATTAAGCCAGTGACCTTTACTAGAATTTCTCCCATGGCTTCCACAAATTTTGTCTCAGTGCGGAAACAGTAAACAGCAGAGGAACAATCACACTGTTTAAATTAATTTGTAATTTGACAACAAAATAAAGGCAGTGTTTCCACTATCAGATGGACTAAGAGAAATGTAGTAATATTTCACAAGATTATAATAAATTAATTTTAAAATAAGTTAAGATTTTTACGTGCTTGCTCAATCCCTGGAGAGTTCATAATATTTTTTAATATTTCTGAAAAAAATGAGGGAGCAGATTTGGCCACACTGATGCACAGCAGAAAGACATTTTGCTGTTCTGATGCTAAGATCAGCTTGTGCCATTTTTGGAGTTACCAAGAGAGTAAAAGACAGTCAGACCCTCTGCACGACTATACAACAAATTAAATATATGTATTAAATTAATTTAAATTGGTTAAAATTAATTTAACAAATTAAATACATATATATATAAATATAAATATATATATATACACATATGGTACAAATTTAGCAGGACAGGATAAGAAGCATCTTCCATCCTCTGATGGAAAGGTCTGGAATTCACAGTTATGCTATATTGTGACAACCACAGAACAGGTCTATTTTTATTTGTATATTTTAAAATCTATCTTGTTCAGAATCATTCCAGAAAAAAACCACCCAGTCGGGAAAATGGGAGGCTCTGCTTCCGCGATGAGCAGGGACTGAATCTGATCACTGCCAAGTTCAGAAAAGGGAAGGAGACAGCTCCTCTCAGCCTCATTACAGACGCCAGATGAACCAGAGTGCACATGCATTATGCATGAGGTAATTTGAAAAAGTTGTATAAAAAGTTTAAGTTGTGATTATTTGTCATCACTTTAAAAAAAAAAAATAATAAAAAAAAATCCCTGTCACCACTAGCAATAACATTTATTTACGAGTTATTCCGGTGTTATGCATTCAAAAGAATAGCTCATATTTTCTTTACTCTTTCTTGCAAATCCTCAATTTGAAAAGCAATTAAAAGATATCCCCAGATATTTGTCTGCTAGAGACTCGACTTCCTGATTTCTTTTGCTGATAGATACGAAGCAACATCACATAGGGGGAAGAAAAAGACGAGAGAAAACAAGTCATCCCAACCTTCTGTCAGACACTTTACAGCATAATGAGCTATGATGAAAAACAAGTCAAACTCCGAGAAAACAAGAAAGCTTGGAAATCTGATCTCCCTGACGGGATCGGGAGTAATTAATTATAACCCATGTGACCACTGGATGTCCCCACCGTTCCTGGAATGCAGCTCAGGCACCAATTCCCTGGCAGCTCCAAAACCAAGGGACCTGACAAAGGGCAGTGAGCACGCAAGGACACGGGCACAGATGATTCCTGCAGAAATCAAATTCCCAATGCATGCAGAGGCACATGTGGGAGCAAAGCAGAGACCAGGGGAACAGCAGGTCATAAACACACAGAAACACTCTTTGAATACAGCTTCCACCAGGTTCACTCAGTGTCTACTTGATGGTTAATAATGCAACACCGAGTGAGGCTGGGTGACAGATCCTCAGAGGGAGCCAGGAAAGCAGAATTATTTCTGAGGAGATGTGAAGGAAGCCTGGATTAGAGCACTGCGTGCCATGGGGCAGACAAAAAAGACCCTTGTGCCATAGCAGGTGAGAGAAAAGGTGAGCAGGAGCAGAGATGCCAGCACAAGGCCACCGAGAGCTGCCTGTCAAAAGCAGCCAAAAGAGCTGAAAAAACAAGGAGAACATCTGTAACACCGTGGGGTGCTCTTCATATCAAAGCTTTGAGGGCACTGCTGGATGAAAGCTGGAGAAGGCAAAGGAAAACAAAAACAAACCCCAAAATACGCCAGGAAGACTATTTGTACACATCCTTCCTTTGAGGTCAGGTCATGAGAGGCTTAAGTTCATGTGAAGGTATAGAAACCAAGGTGTTAGCATCAGCTCATTTTTATTTATTTTCTTTCCCATGTGACCAAAAGCTAGACCTAATTCTTCCATCGAAGAAGACCCAAGTGCCTTGCTTACTATGATAAAAAGGAAAGATCTCATCGTATTTTTAAAGGAAGGAATTTCCTACAAATAGATTCTAAAGCTAACTTCAAATCCACCACGTGTCTATTTCGTGGACTTAGAAAACTCAAGCTCTGATAACTTATGACTTATTTCACTCCTGTAATGAGAGGTTACACCACAAAAAGCACCACATCTGTCCCTACCTCCTTTCATTAGCACGGCTCCCTGATGTTAGATGTTGAACTACAAAGCTACGGGAAGGGCAGCGCTGGCTCAGATAAAATAGTATTTGAAGAGTGTGCACTCTATGAAGGTGATGTGCAAGTTTGTTCTCCCTCCTCCATCCAAAATCCCCTTCCCACTACTTGCAGAAGCCTGATCAGGGAAATGTCTGGCCCACAGCTGCTTTCACCTTGGACTTCGAAATGCAAGGCATAAAAACCCCACGAGCAAAAGCAGTAGCAGAAAGCTACTAAAAACAAATGTACGCTGAAAACAAATACCTGAATTGCACATCGAACTAGATCATGCCAAACTGGCAATCAGGATTATGTTTAGCTATTGTTTGCATTCTGGTTAGTTACAGAAGCTATTGGGACAAGCAGAAACACAGACGTAAGGTATCTCCTTCAGCCTGGGTTCTTGGAAGGGTTTACTCAGAAGGCTTTTGTGTTTTGTCCTTTATTTTTCCCCCTCACACACTGTGTAAGAGGATGACTGGTCTGACACACTGTGGATATCCTTTTGTTCAGATTTCAGATGTTCACAATACAGAGCTGCACTGAAAAGGCAGGGTTTTTTAGGATGAGAGCCCTGGGGGAGGGAAGTACATGAATATATTTGAATAATAAACTAATTTGAGAATTTCATGGTTTGCAATTAAATTAATTAGGCACTCTGACTTACTGGACAACGAGTCTTCAAGCTTGTTCTCCTTGTTTTGAAGTGATGCATATGCACAAATGTGCCAGAAAACCTTAGCTAGCTTTTGTTCCCTCCCCTTGATCTCATCTGTACTTTCAGATCTGTGACTGACCATAATGCAGACACTTTGTACGAAGAATAAAATGGATAAAGTGATGTGCTGAGATTTCACAATAACGAAAAAAAAATATTGTTACCTGTTAGGCTGACTTCTGGTAGTCACCACTCTCTTTTGCAGCACGTTGTCTGACAGACAGAATTCATTGTGTACATCTCAGCCTTCCAAAAAGTAGAGTTACTATCGTGGCTCTTCATCCAAAGATCTGAGATTGCTTAAAAACGTCAGGGATGCTTTATGACAGCTGCTCAAATTCTGAGCAGTTTCTTTATAGCTTTTGGCTCTCAGAGAGGATAAGTAACATATCTAATCCCGAGGCCTGATTACTTTCCCAGGTTTGAAAGGGAGACTGTGCACTCTCATTTTCAGACTCGCTGTTGGAAAGCTGGTTCTCTGGCACCTCCTCCACTCCCAAAACATTACATCTCCACTTGACTCCAAGTCGAAGTCAAGTAAGAGGGCTCTGCACTCTTCTGTGCTCAGCTTTTTGCATCTTAATCAGGTGCTACAATTACATAATTGCCTTAATTATGGCTAACTTGTAAATTTAGGAGAAAATACTAGCAAAAATAATTTAAAGAAAGAGTTAAAATCCGTTGAGCCAAACATTTTGGACACAAAAGTTCGAGATCCCATCCAGTCTCTTGGCCCTCCAGCCCAGAGAAGGAAGAGTTTAATTACACTTACGTAAGAAAACCAAGGATTGTCGAGGCATTGCTAAGGATCCTCTCCAGTGCCTCCACGGGAAAGGTTTTGCCCATGCAAGTCAATGACAATTGAATGGAGAAATATTAAAAGGTGTCCGCAGAAGGAAAATAAAGACAAGACTTTGGCCAAGTTTATCCATACCTTTATTCTGTATTCTTTATTTTTTCCTTATCAGTCATTAATTTGGCAGAGAAAAATTTGGCCCGGATTTGCTACATTGATCTCTGATTAATGTTTTAGCTAATCGTCTGTGATACAAAATTTGTGTCTGAAATGGCTGTGTAGTCCAGCCTCAAACACTCACTCTGCCTTCCTAGAGCCCTGGTAAACCAGAGCAAGGCTACACAGTAAATCCTGTCTTGCACTGAGGAGTCTCACAAATTCAGTTTTGATTTTTATAAACAGATTGCTTCTTGAGTTGTTATTATTAGTGCGAGCTGGACAGCTTGAATTAGAGAATAATTTATTCCCTGTGCATTTCTAATTACAGAAAAGAGGTTCACTCACTGACACACTTGTCCGTCTTGTTCTTTCCTGTCTTTCAGGCATGGCTGATTGCAGCTAAATAGACAGACCAGCACAAACTGCATGAGAAACACAACTCTGTCAAAAAAGGACTGAAGTGTTACCATTAATTATTCTGGACCATGTGCTCATTTACAACAGATCTAACATGAGAAATATTCTCAGAGGTGTCAAACAGCCTCAGTTTCATAGGTGCATGGGGGTAGCACTGACTAAATGTTTGACTGACTGGTAGGATGTGACCTGCCAGAGACCCTTGAAGCTTGGGGATTTCATGTGCAATTTGTGTTTCAGCATTCAATAGATAATTTAAATTGGGCCACTCTCTCTGAGCATTTCTGAAGGATCTACATGCCTGAGCCTGTGTCAGAACTGCACGAGTATCTACAAAAAAAAAAAAAACAACCCCCAACAAACCCCCCTGAAAAGCAAACAAACAAACAAACCCACCCCAAAACACTTATGAACATCTGTGCAAATGATTGTTTGGAACTCACTGCATCTTAAAAAGGCTTGAAGAAAGTGAAAATGCCATTTACTAAGGGATGTTGAAAGGTAGGTGTAACAATCACTGGGTGCATAGGAAGAGATCTTGAAAATGCCAACTGGGGAAAAAGAACAAACCCCAAGTCACCTTGCTTTAGTTAACCCTTGCTACAACAGAGGCTGTTGTTTTAAATAATTGAGCAGAGAATAGTTCATTTCAGCCATTAATCAGATGAACAAACTTTGAAAAGGCAAGAATCAATTGACTGGTAATTCACATTGGAACTGACAGGAGAAGCAGCACTGGATTTACTAAGTTATATCTTTCAGCTATTTAAGCCAGAACTAAAAAAGCACCCTTTTCTGGTAATTTTTTTTGTTTTAATAATAATAAACAAATAGATACTTTAGGTATGCCCTTACTGCCACTGCATTCAGTCTTTTTAACACTGTGCAATCTAACAGACGAAACCTTCCTCCACTCTCACGTATTCTCATAAACAGGAATTTCATATCCCAAGGAGCAGCAATCAAAAGCTGCAAGGAATAAAGTAACACCATTTTCAAATGGCTAATAATCACCTCCCTCCCCTCTTCATACAGTCTGCTGTTCTCTGTTCCTGAAACTGTTTGCGTATTTTTGCAAGGCCTGCATAATTTCTACACTTGTATTTCTGCAATGAAGTTTCTTCCTTAGAGTCACAGACATTCCCTAGTTCTTTTTTCCAGAATATGTAAGGCTGCATAATATTTTTGCTGTTAAGGTTTTACACAATATTCTCACCTTTAAAGGTTAGTTTACAAACAGCTTAAGTTTAAAGAGCGTTTCCACTAAATGACAGCTCTTTATAACCAGTGACAAAGCTTGTTGAGGGGGTTATCATCTGTCAGCATGATGTTAAAATCTCTCAGGTTTTTCTCCTGAATACTTTAAAAGGGAACAGTTTCAAGACAACAGCAAAACTCCATGAACCAAGGAAGAAGAAATTCAGAATTGCATGTAATGCTGGAGTCACTTTCAAGCAGCATCCTCTTGCAGACTCCAGTTTACTATTCAACATTAATTTTGAATTTCTGATTTTGCTTGTTATCAAAGATTGCTCTATCCTGCCAGCTAAACAGGCAGTATCTTCATAGCATAGTCATTGACCATGCAAAAAATGAAACTGAGATAACTCACCGTGCCTTTTTATTAAGTGCCACTATGATTACTACCCCCAGCCTCGTGGCAATCTTGCTTCTGAAGTTCACACAACACGACAATAAAAGCATTCGGGATCTGCTTTCAAAAGATGCTTTTTACCAGGCTACAAAGCAGGTAGGACAAACATCAGCTGCTTTAAGGTTTGTTTTTCTGTCGATGTCCCCCCTGCCTCCTCCTCGGCGATTGGCTTTTTCAGATTGTTTGTTAAGTGTTTCAGCTTTCAAAACGTTTGTTCTGATCCAAAAGGAAAAAGAATATCTATATTTAAATAATAAAAGGAGAATCCAGAAAATATGCACAACCTGCATTCAGCTCCAACTGGTCAGCACACTCTGCTGGGTACTCAAGATTCGGTTTCAAAACCTCTGTTCAAAGCTAAGCTCTTCCAGATGTGGCAGTGCAACCACTTGAACAGGAGTTTCCCATATTAACAGGAAAGAATCCTAACCCTCAAGAATGTAAAGCTACTATCTGCAATGTTTTCTAGACTTGAGCATTTTCTCAGAAGCGAGTTAGATAGGAATGGGAACATTTTGACTCTACAGGAAATCGTGGTGTTTGGAAAGGTGGTGGATTACTCCGCAGTCAACTGGAGATGTACATACTCCAATTCCTTTATTGAAGCTGGGGAGAACAAACAAACAAAAATTCAGCCTCAAAACAAGATAAACAAAGACACAAAATCAAAGCAGGAAAAGATGCTGGTCATACAGTATTTTAAAAGAAGTTTCTTCTAATCTTATTTTTGAGAGAGGGTATCCCCCAACAAAATCTACAGACTGCATCTAAAACTTGGTAGTCTTAGGGTGCAATACCCAGTACTCTGTGGAAATGAAATATCTCCAAAATGCTGACAAATCCCTGTCAGAGCAGTTTCTTTCACACTTATTACCACTGAGTATTAGAACTGATTAACTTTAAAGAGTCAGCACCAATACTAGTAGACTTCATGAGGTTCAGATGTCAACCTTCTCTGATTCGAGGAAATTTATATTTAAAGTTACAGACAGAGATTGAAACTAGAATAATTTAAAGTACTACACCACCAGAATATGACTTCCATGGTGAGACTTTCTAGAGACCAGGTAGACAGAAAGGAAAAGGTAATTTTTATTCTATTCAGAACAGAGAAATCATGAGGAGACTTGTGAATTTCCTTCTTTTTTTTTCAGCTGAAAAAAAAGCAGACTTTCAAAGCACCTTCTGGAAGGTAGCTGCCTTTGCCCTTGCCAAGGCAAATCTAATTCATGTTATAGCAAACAGGCACCAAGCTGAAGTTAGAAGCTTTAGTTCTGCTCTGCAGTTCTACTCTATAATGCCACAAGGAAGGGATTCTCCTGCCTCACCTTTCCAACTCACAGTTCCCACAGCAACTGAACAAGACTGATTTTCATGTCTAGTGGATCGTGCACCTCTTTCCTCCATCTCTAGCAGAAAACAAGCGATTCTAGAACGAATTACAAGAACTTTCAAGATGCAATAGTAGCTTCAACTAAAAGAAGGGAAAAGAAATGCAGCACAGAACAAGACAGCTCAGTTTAGTGCTGCAAAATTACCTTCAAGGTATTTTGATCAGGCATTCTCAGAGTTCTTTATTTAAAAAAAAATAAAAAAAATTATGAATGTCATTCTTTCTTTCATACTTGTGGAATCTGATTGAAACAAATTAAGTAACTTATACATTCAAAGCCTGTGTAATGTCTGATCTGGGTTCTACCTTCTGACTACCACTGCTGAGCCTTAACAACTCTCTCTTTCCTCCACAAAGCTGCAGGCTTCAGCAAACAAAGCATTCCTTATAGCTAATTGGTATTACATAGAAACTCAACTGCTCTTATTTACAAAACTACAGATTTATGTCAAGCAAAGCCAATTATGCTTAATGTTTAAACTATTGCAGGTGCTCAATGACATTGTTGCTAGGCAGTAGAAGTGAAATTGCTCTTTTAATGCATCTTGTTCCAACTGGGAGCATGTGTTTTATCATCAGTGCAAACTTAACAGATGGAGATCTTAATCCTCTCCATCGAGTTTTCTTCAGCCCCCTCCACACACAAAATGGTGTCCAATGCATTTAGACATAACTGAGGTGGTCCATGAACTGTCTGGGACAGAACTTGGATTTTCTTTTCTTGTACATCTGTACATGAATACATTTAACCATTAAAGAGACACCCCCAAACTGCACCAGCAGTAATCAGCAGCACATCTGGCTTTTCAAAGCTAGTAATGACCTCTGATGAGCACAGCACCTACTCAGTTACAACCAGAGCTGCACAAAAGCAACTTCTTCCAAAGTCAAGTCTGAATCTAGAGTCCTTTATACTAATTCCACTCTGTGCTGGGAGAACAGTTAGGAAATTTAGGCAGTAATTAGTCAGAAAACTGACCTGGGATGTTTCTGGTCACTCCTAATCTCATCTAGGAGGGAACTTTTTCCACAATACATTTCAAAGCTATAAACCTTTATGGTGAGGATTAAAGCATGCATGTCCTAAATTTACTTTGTGCAAAGCAATCCAGAAGGGCAACAGGTGACCTCAAACACAAGCAATCAGATCTGAGTGCTTTGTTATCTCCCACGAAAACTGCCACAGATCAACAAAAGGCTGAACAACATTTTCCAGCTGTTTATTGCATCATTTGGTGTGCACACACACATCCTTATTTTTTCTGTCCTCTAATTTTTTTTTGAATGTAAAAGGTCACTAAATTTTTCAGAAGCAAAAAGCAGCTTCCTTCAAAGTCAAGACCAAAACTTTAGAGTCCTTAATACTGATTTCACTGTGCTGGCACAAGATTTATATAATTTGGGCAGTGCCCTGTATGTTCCAAGGATTCCATCAGCTTGCACTCCTGCTGCAGTTCAAGAAAAATCCCTGTCTGCTGGTTTTAAGCCTTAAATTGCTCTGACAGTGAGATTGATTGATAGATTTTTGCATGTAGATTCCTTTTCTCCACCAACTGAACTAAGCCCAAATTCAGCAACCAGTGCCCCCTTTTCTTCTGCCATCCATCTGAAAGGCCAAATTCTTTATTACATCTGATAGAAAAAGCATTGCCCCTGTCTGTGTGAAGAAGGCAGGGAGCTTTCAATATTCAACTCTTCATCCCCAAGCCCATTCTAACCCCTGTCTTCCAGAATACCTGTTTATGGAAGCTGCCCCACTGCTTCCTTCATCCCTGAAAGCCTTTCTTGCATGATTGCATGCCAGGGAAGTCCTATCCAGGGAGTTAACTAATCCTCTTTTTCTTGCAGAATTATCTTCATCAGGTGATTCAAGTCATTATGTTATTTGCAATCATCTATTCTCATGTTTCAGTTTCTGAGGAGAAAAAAAAAAAGAAACAAACTGGTCTTGGGAAGTTTGAAGTCATTCAGCCTGAGAATGCAGCAGACTAAACATTTTACCTTAAAACAGAGTTAGGTTTCTTGTTCTCCTGTTCTTGATGTAAATGGTTTCAAACCGCTGTTACTTTTGCAGTTAAAAAAAAAATAAAATATTTATCGTTAGGTGTTAAAAGCATCTCCAGCCCAATCCTACTCACTGGCCCAAATTTTAAATTTTAACCTTTTATTATGTAGCTCTCTTTTTGTGTATAACTCTCCAATGTATTGAGAGCAATCACATCCCTCCTGTCAACAGACTCCAGCCAGGTTTGTTGTAGCTTTCCTGTGCAAGGACAAAGGTCAAGTATTCAAGAATTTCTCAGGACAGAAACCAGTATTTTTCATGGCTTAAACCTGGGTCTATTGCAGTCCAAATACGATTTAGAAAATAATACCTTACAAGCAAACAACTGTCAGGTGTCATGGATAAATTTACTCTAACATGTGGAAATTAGCCTGTCTCGCACTTCCCAGTGCCCTCAGAGAATAGATCCTTCTCAGCCTTTTGCTGCCTCTCCTCTCACAGCCCCAGCTCCAGCCCAGCTTCTGCAGCCACTTTTGGAGAAATAGTCTGTCCCTTGCTGGGAAGGGGTGTATTCTCTACATTTTTCTCCCACTCCCACAATGTCCAACCCAAAGCTACGGCATTAAGCATGGTTAATGGTGCAGAAGAGATTTCCTTTATCAGCTCTTTCACAGTTTCAGCTCACAAACTGTGTCACTTCAGTGCATTATATCCTTTTAATGTAGCTTCTCCTGTGGTAGAGCATTCCTCATATCTAGCAAGCATTCTGACTTAACTGCCCCTTCCCTTATGAACACCTTGATATCAAAGTGCTCCTTTTAGTTTTTTGGGTTCGGAATGTTTCCCTATCACATAAAGACCCCACTTCTGTCATCACTCTCTTTTAGTACTATGGCTTTTAAAAAGAAATGTTAAGTGTTTGATTATCATCTCTCACAATAACAAAATCAGCCAATTTTGGGAGTGTTAAACACCGTGCAGATCTTTAAACTGGAATGCATTTTACTAAAATTTTTCCCCCCTCATCTCGAGGTGCATCTACCCTTTCCCAATTTTCTTTTCCTAATTCCCTTCACCCCTCTTCAGCAGGGCTGCAATTGGTAATTTTGATGTTGAATATGTTCCAGTCTCCCGTTCTCCTACTAGCAATTTTCTTTATATCATCCTTTAGGAATGGCAAATCTCACAGCGTTGCTGCCAGCTAAGACTGGATGCCTCAGCATCAGCATTTCATGGCACACTTTATAGACTGATGACTGGTATCTCATTTCTAGTGCATTTTTGGTAGAACTCAAAGCAATTTTCAAAGAAGGTTGATATGCTCATGTCCATTTCACTGACAGGGAAACTAAAGCAGCACCTTGCTGAAGGCTGGGGAGTAGAGCAGCAAGAGCCAAGAACAGCACACAAGTTTCCCACCGTCGTAAATATCAGCCAGCCTATAGCAGACTTCAAAATCACTTGTAAATGATACTGTCACAATGTAATTTGCTAAATAAATGTCTGCATGTTTATTAATTTTTGACCACTCCTAAATACAAATATATGCAGATATCCATTTCCATATCAAGATTAAAAGCCTCTCTCCATCAGCCATGGCAAGCAGAGAGCTCTCCTTGGCCTCGATGTGAATTATGACAGTGCAGCCTCCTTCAAGGCCAAATCCTATGAAGAATGCTATTTTGTTAACTTATAAATAACATTATTATTCATCAGATAATTCATAAATACCAGGACATAGTTCCACTTAAGTGCGCTGGGTAATTTATCATTAGAGAGCTGGTGGATAACACAATCAAAATTTAGTCAAGTGAGGGTGAAATTTTATCAGGTTTTCTCCACAGGAGACAGAATGGGAGAACTTTCCAGGACAGCATTATAATGCTTGATGGCTTTTTCATGCTTCAAAAGTTTTTCTCCAGGAAGACTTCCTCTGAACTCGTTGGTGCAATCCTGATGCAGATTGTTGTATCTGGGGGAGATGATACAGAAGGAAAATAACAAAATAATCATCCTTTAAGGTATTAGCATCACCCATTGTTCATTAGAGAATACTTTTTAAGTCACAATGCCTTCCAAGTCCTGGACTTCAAGGCAGCCTAAAAAACAGGACAATGACATGCATTTTCCTAGAGCCTTTCAGAACTTCAGGATGAGAAGTATCAAACTGGGTGCAGACGTTAATACCTGTACTGTGCCCTTTAAAAAAATTTAATAATGAACATGCTTTCTTCCTCAGGGAAACTCTAGTGTATTTTTTCTTATTCTGAGTTTTAAAGTCTGATTTCTCCCCATGCCTAAATCAGTGTTTATCTGAATAGTCCTCACTCTTTTTTCTCCTTGCTCAGAGAATTCTTATTCATCAAAAAATGAAACAATTACAATTGATTTCAAAAAGACTTATTTCTAGTAAGTTTTGTTTGTATTACTGAAAAATGAGGTACCTTGATTCTGAAGTGAAATGCTGATTTGAACTAATTTTTTCAAAATGTTTGGCTTTCTATTTTTAGGAAGATTGGAGGTCAACAGATTTCTTCATAAAAACGTGTTAAGATGTGGGAATTTTTTTTTGTTTAGTTTAAACCAATTTTATAGTAACTTTTTGACAACCGAAACCTTTTAGTTTTCAGCAGTAAATGTCACAAATGAAAATCTCAATTTGTAGAAGAATAAAACCCCTTTTAATAAGGGGAATACAAAGTACATGCAGGAGAAATGTTTTTAGTTGTGACCCAGTTCACATTTAAAAGAAGAGAATCACATTGGAATAATCAACAAGATGCTACGGTAAACTTTGGTGCTGCAAAGTTGGTGCTTTATGTAATAGAAAAAAACAACATTTTTTGTCAAGAGTTCTAGAAGTGCACTGCCCTTGGAAGTTTTCTATTGCTCTCATCGTCACATCCCTGCTCCATCAAGGTTCCTGAAGGATTTCCACAGAGCTGCCTCCCGATGCCTAAGAGCCACTTGCACGTGACCCCTCCCACCCGTGGTGGCACAGGCTGCTTCCCTCCCTCCCTCTTCTCGAGTTCAAGGATTACTTGTAATGCTGACAATAGAAAATCGTCCGGAGTTTAATTAAACGTCCCAGAGTTGTGAGTTTCTTGCATTTCACTGGCAATCTACAGGGATTAAACCCAGGCTCTATAGGTGGCATAAAGTTGCTTCCTGTCAGGGGGCTGAGAAATTCTGTTGTCTCCAGCAGGAAGCTGCTTTCCTCCCATGCCCAGCAGAGTATCTGAAAATATCTGGGGGTTGTTCTGTTGCAACTGCTGCACGCAGCATTAACCTGCAGGGATCTGCTGCTTTCTCACCACCCCTCTGTCCTACACTAAAGATGTGAGCTCACTGAGAGAGCAGCAATGCTTTCTATAAATTGGTACAAAACCAAGGGCAGTGGAGGTCAGTTCCAGGGCCAATATATCTTTGTGCTGCCATCTAAACTCCCTGCCAACATATTTGCAACCCTTCTATAAAGAATACGATGGTCTTCTTTCTTTAAGGCTTTTTATATTAATAAGATCCCTCACCCTTTTAAGCCTAATTATATCAGTTTGGGTTTTTTTAACCTCACCACATTTTTGCTGCGAAATCTCTCTCCACATATGATTTGTCACTGCCAAGTCTTTATTACACACTAGTCCACAGATTTTACAAGAATTTCTACCTGCTCCTACAAATGAAACATCAAGATTTCGTTTTCTCACGCGTACCTGTGTGCAATGGTCCAGAACCCCAGGGTGTTCACCACCATTAAGGAAGCCAAGAAGAAGAAGAATCTCTCCAATTTACCTTCATGCAGCAAGTGTGGAAACCAGTTTCCTGGTAAAGCAGATATTTGCAGCAGAATTAGTTTGCCTTGCAGCACAAGATGTGGCTCATGTGGAAAACATGAAGATAACTTAGTGTGAGACACAATCCTCACAGGTATTAAATACAGATTTCATTCTCACAGCATCCACAGGGGGTTTTTGAGTCTACTCTTGCTCTGCAGACAGGCAGTAGAGATCTAAAGAAACTAAAGAACTTCCCTAATAAATCTGAACTATACTGGAAAACCTAATCCTGCTACTGCTGTAATGACTGGACCATCTTCCATCTGTATTGCCTTGTGCACACAGCTAAATAAAAGTCAACTGTGAAAATTTTAGGAAGAGCTAGAATTAAGGTGGTCTGTAGAAATCCTTACTCGTCTCTCTCATGCTTTTAATAGTGTCTTAATAAAAAGAATTACAAAATATTTTTAAAACTTAAACCATTAAAAGCATTCACTCAGTGCCTTGAAGGATGCTGCATTACCAAGATACCACCTGACATTTTACTTTACCTTTCTTTATAGCTGCATTTAGCCATGAGTCTGTAAGGTGTCCTTTTCTTTCGCTCAGTGTTTATTTACACAAATCAGACCTTTTTCCACCAAGGCTTTTGGCAATAGTGTCTGGGCCATTTTGGCACTCCAGCAGAGGACAGTGCTACCTACATGCACACAGAGGCTTCCCTGCCTGTGTACTCCTGTGCACTCCAGTTTGTGGCTGTGTTGCTTTCAGTGCTGTTCACTGCAACCACTCTGCAAAACAAGCTCAGGTGGCAAACAACTGTAGAAACCAAAATGACTATAGAAATTAAAAACAAAGCCAGCCCCAGTCAGTCTGCAATGGAAGACAATCAGCACCTGAAGTGCCATAATCAACTACAGCAAAACCACCAAACCAAGGTGGAAAAAAAAGTTGCAGTAGAAACTGAAGTTGCAGAATATCTATATATTATATATATTACATTATATATATATATTATATATATAATATACCTATACAGGGCTGTAATGACCATGTACATGATTTGGGAACAGAAGATATTTACTGCCTTTAAAGAAGGCAGATAGACTGTCTTCATTAGCAATTAATGAAGAAATGCAGAGTGTGAAACAGCTGGTGCTGAGGATGTGATGTCCACACTCTCCACAGCTCAGGGGGTTTCACATCAGAGCAGTTCCCATTAACAGCTGGAACATATCAGACACGAGCATTTTTTTGTTGTTGTTTAGTTCCCTCTAAAAGGAATTCAGTTGTTTTCCTGCTCCAAGATCATTCTGTGATGCAAATCAGATTTTATCAGGAGATTTAGATTAAAAGCACACCCCTGATCTGAACTATGCCAGCATCAATGTGCCCAAAGTCACCTTTCTCTGCTACCTGAAAGTCTGATATCCAATCCTGCCCATCTAAGTAGTGTGGCTATTCACCCCTTGAATGACCTAATGGGAAAAAAAGGAAAACCAGCCTTCTTACCGTAGCTGTATTGTAAAAACCTGACGGCCTTCACAGATCTTTCAGCCACTAATGCCACTTTTACCCATTGAATACCATCCTTAGATTGTTAATATTTTTCTAATTAGAGACAAAGATCAGTTCCACAGCACAGAAGAGACGCCAGTCTAAGAATTACACCCCGCCAAACACACTTTCATATATTTACATTTTTCTCTTCCTTCCACATCTTAGAGTTGTAAACACATTTCTTTTCAGAGCTGTTGCCTTTAGCTCTCCTGGGATTAACAGAGAACAACTGCCATCAGTGCAGCAGTTTTCCTAAGCTCCTCCCCAGTTCTCTCCATGCCCTGTCACCTTTGTGCTTGTCACAGAGCAGCACCACCACACCTCTGCCTGCTCTTTTCCTTTTGTACCATTATCTCAGAGCCGGTTTTAAAAACCTATCATCTAACACTGTGAGTTGACTGAGCTCCTAGGTGCTGTAACTTCACTTTAGGAGCTTATAAACTTTTACTGTCATCATTCACAATCAGGTAATTTTTCATTTTGCCTCCCCCAGGGGCCAATAGAAGGCAGAGAGTGAGTATCTGGATGTGGTGAAAGAGAAAACATGCATGGGGGTCTGCACTGCAGCTTGCCAAAGCAGAGTTCACACTGTCTGCTAAGTTATTCACCTTGGCTAGGAGAACTACAGGAGCAGCAGGAGCTTCCTAATGGAGTGGCATTTACAGTGCAACCTGAACAGAAAACATATCCTTAAAAAGTTAATAAAAACAATTCTGCAGCTTCTGCGTTTCAAAGGTCCATTTGCACCATTCTCTGTCTTATCACTGATAAAGGCACCAGATAAAAGCCCTGAAACTGGGGCTTGCTGGTTCTGTGAGGGTAGGAGGGCAGCCTAGCAAGCAGGAGATCTGGATTCTACTCCCACTTCACTGTGGGTCTCCTCCATGGCCTGGGTCAAAGATCCTTGCTCTGTCTCCTGCCTGCCTCTTTTAGGAATTGCCAGTGTTTAAACAATGAGGCCAGGATAATGATAGAGAGCCTTTGGAAAATCCAAACGAGCAGCAGCACAGGCAGGGACAAAATCAGGTAGGATATGGTAAGGCTCCAGCTGCCACAGAGCACACTTTTTCTCTCTAATTTCCTGCTCTGTCCAAAGCAAGAGGTAGGATCAAGGCTCTCTTTTCCTTTCAGAGAAGGACAACAAGGTTTGTTAGGGGTAGGTCTTCCTCTACAGAGGAACAAGGTTGGCAGCAGTCCAAATGATATCCAGACTATGATCCTTCCAATACACACTTTCATCAGTGGATGCAGCAAAAATTAATATAACCATTTCCTGCTTTCAGCCAAAAAAATATTACTTCTCACTCTTTTTTCTTTCATTAATTTTCCTTTTCATTTTTTTTTTTAACACAAAAGAGAGAATAAACCTGGCCTACATTTACATCTACTTATACTCACTTTACAGAGACTCCTCTCCTCCGCTGGCAGGAATCATCTGTGCTAAAACATCACCCATGTGTTTCAGGCACCAAAACTCCCTTTAGATGCTCTCACCCCTGACTCCACTGACACCTCCCACAGGCTGTCTGAAGACTCCAGCACCTTCCACTGACTGTCTTTGGGGTTCAGAATTTCGAGATCTTACTCTCAAGCCATGAAAATCATGGCCTGGGCCGGTTTTTCTTTGGTTTTGCTGGAATTAGGCACCCTGGGCACAGCTGTGTTTAAAGAGTCCAGCACCTTCCCATCCTTGACCCAGCATGAAATATGCTAACAATTCACTTCCCCCCAAAAGAAACTGCCTTTGGGCTCTGTGCATCCTTTACTTTTCTGTGGAGATTGCCAACAGAAGTGGCAATTACAGGGTTGGTTTGTCACACAGATAATTGCTTGCTGGGAATTACCTTTCCACAACAAGCTCCCGATTTACATTTTTATTCCAACAATAGAAATACTTGGTAGCATGGATCACCACAAAGAAACAGGAGTTTCCTTTAGGTGCATTATTTTAAATAGACTTTTTTCTACTGGTTAGAGGTGAATTGGTTATGTATTTTATGGCAAATTTAGAACAAGTTAGAAAATGAAGTCTAGGCAGAGTCTGTTCCTCAAGTCTGCTCTACAATCATGAAAATAAAGCACCTGGTAAACTTTCACTGACATTTTGGAGTCCTGTCAATTTTGCATTGAAATCGCTCAGTTAGTTCAAGGAAAAGAAATAATTTACAATACCAAGAGGAAACAACTGATCCCACCAAAACAGGCAGAGGTGGTGGTGAAGCAGAGATTAGGACACGGACAAAAACTTTCCTGGGCTGTTTCTGGTGGCTGACTGACAGCAAGGAGCTGCTGGCAGCACCAGCCACGGAAGAAAATCTGAAAAGGGCTGGAAGCCAGGCTTTGACAAATATTAGTGCACACAACATATCTGCTGCTATGGTGGCACCCTCGGAGAGCTCAAGGGAAAGCTTCACAGAGAGGCATCCAGGATTTTTTGCTGAATAACACTATCCTGTTTTATTATGGGGAAAACCTTGAAGAAAAAACAAGACAGCAACATGCCAGAAGTTACTCTACCCTGTACCATTCCTGCATTTTTGCAGCTATCCTGCAACCCATGCTATGATTATAGAAAAAAATTAATTCATACTTTAGAAAGGGTTTGTATTGCCTTCCTTCATTTAATCAACTTAGTGGCATATATTTAGTATTTAATCATATCCAAATTAAAGTCTCACTCTGCCTCTAATCCCTATTAGCTAAGTAGGCACCAGTGGACACCACCATCTGGACTGCAAGAAATATCCTTTAGCTTTATCATCTTTGGTATTTAGAATCACACAAGACTAAAACGAAAAAGGAACTGAAAAAACCCAACCTAAAACAAAACCCAAAAACCCCAAACTCAAACCACAAACCCCTCCATGATTCTCTAAATACAAGCAGGAAAACCGTGTCTGGGGCAGTTTCCTTCCTCTGACCTTTTTTTATTTTTATTTCTTTCTTACATATTTATATTAATATTTTTAGAGAAATATATTCTGAAATGATTGGCATAGGAGGACAGGTTTTGTCTTGCATCTTCTTCCGTTAAAATGTTAGGAGAGGTAAGAGATCCAAAAGAAAGCAGTTTCCCAGCTTGTACTGAAAATATCACTGTCACCCATCATCTGTTTGCACTCGTCAGATTTTTTAAAAAAAGTCTTATTTTATCATATTCACACCATCCTCCATAGATGCGTTAAAAATGATTAATGCAGCTTTGACTGTGACTGATATCTGATCAACCTTGCCAATAAAAACCCAAATAAAATTCTAAACTAGTGACATAAAATAGGATATAAAAATGTTTAAATTTTGTCAACACCCTCTGTGCTTCAACACTTCGAAATACACAGTGGAGGATCTACTTCGCTGTAGGAACATGGAAAACATGGTCTCATTGCTTAGAGATGGGAGAACCAGAAATAGTCTTGGCTCAGGTTTTAGTGAAAGAAGAATCATGGGACAAGACAAAAGCATTCGTAGCCCAAGAGTCACTCACTAAGCCTTGTTAAATCTTACAGAACTATTTCGTGAACACTATCCTCTCTTCCAGCAAAAGAGAAAGAACTTGCTCTTCCAACATAAATAAATTAGCTGAGCTTTTTTTTAGGAAGGAAAAAAAGGGTTCTGGTTGGTTTGCTTTACTCCCAGTTCCATAAATTGTCCAGATACTGAATATTTACAAGCTCTTTAAACAGAGCTGAAAAAAAAAAAATGTGAGTAACAAAAGCTTAATTTGTATCATTGGACTTAATGAGGTCACGAATTTGTTCCCTACAGCACATTCATCTTTAGAGGGTTCATTAGGTAACCACTAGGTTTTAATAAATGAAAAAAAAATATTATTTTGCTGATTGTCATAAGCACCAAAGTCCGCTATAAGAAACACAACTGGAAGAACTACAGATGGAACAAAAAAGTTTTGTATGTAACATTTCCTACCAAACTAGGAGAAAACCAAAACTGAGCCTAAAATGTGTTTTTTGTTTTGCTATAGCCTGTCCCCACCTAGAAAAGTCTGATCCCAAACCTACTTTGATTTAAGAGTCATCAGGACAACAGCCTGGGATGAGCAGAGGAGTGTTGTAACACAAATGAACTTACAGGAATATCACCATCATTTGCAAGCTGTGAATTGAACGAATTGTGGTAACTCAGAATAAATAATCTTATTCAAGCTGGGAACACTGGGAAAGAGATACCCAATGAGATGCCAATTATTTTTAAAAATAAAAAGTGAGAGCCCAGTAATATGTTGTTTACATATTAATAGGGCAAGTAATCTCTAACACTCCTCTCACTGGAGCAACAGAGCAATCACTAAGCATTTTTCACTTTATTTTCCCTAAAGCTTTCCAAGTTTTGCAGAGGACTTTTCCTACTTTGCAGTAGTCATTCGCATTAGAGCACCTTAATCTGAATACAGACTGTCACTGATTCCCTTGGAAATTTCAGAGTGACTTTTGCTCAAGATAATGGAGCAGTCAATTCCACCTACAGGAACAGCAGGTCTGACAAAGTTCAACAAAGACGTAAGTTACACCTTTGGAAAAAAAAAAAATAAAAAAGAAAAGGAAAAGCTAAGTTGAGAAGTTTGCCACCCAACTTTCTAAGAGTGAGGAATATTTTAGCCAGGAAACTTTTCAGTTTGCTCAAAAAATCTTGAGCAAAAGGAGTTAGAATGTGGCAACAGCAGCCTGTTGAGAATTCAGAGAGTTCAGCCTTGGTCTCAGCCAGGATAAGAACTTGCAATCTTCTGTTAAAGCAGTACTTCTGGCAAGAAAAGAACATTTGCTTTTTTGAATCAATTAAATGATTTAATACAGACTCATAGAAGAAGAATTAATCACCTTGATAGAAAACCAGACAAAAATCTACTGAATTGCAAACCAAATGCAAAAATTGGTTTCCTCTACCACTTTGTATAGAAATACTCTGTAAAGAAATTAATTACTTAATAGTGATGCAACCTAGGCAAAATATTTTGGTGCTGACATTATGCTTAATTATTTTGTAATTATTTAATCATTTCCAAAGTCAAATTGCAGTAAAATATGTCAGATTTACTAAATATTTCAATCTCATAAAAATTAAGAGTTTCCATACTTTGAGGGGAAAGAAAAAAAGTCTTTCTTAAACTGTTCTTAAACTTTCAACACAGTCTTTCTTAAACTGTTTAATTGACCCTATATTACACTGAACCCACAATAATGAAAAACAACCTTTTCCACTGGGGGATATTCAAGGAGCTCACTTCTCCACTCTGGATGCCTTGGTGCTTAATAGTTCTTTGCCTGATTCATTTGTGTAAACATTCTTGTTTTTTACCCATCTCCAGGTGATGTTTTTATACCTTGTAATAAAATTTTAATTGAATTTTTACCTTAAAAACAGGACTGCGTGTCAAAGCATCATTTGTTTGTTCAGATCTTGCAAGTAGGAATAAAAAATTTCTTGTCACGCTTTCACAACACCCACTTCTGCTTGTTTTCAAGTTACATAGTTCTTTACGTAGAAAGAGAAGAACCCAAAACTTAACCCTAAACAGTTGCAAAATCCTGCAGCTGTGGCAAGGGTGTCATGCATTAGGGCCAGCAGCTGTGGTCTCTAAAGAACAGTTCTCTGTAACAGAGCTTATCAATGGCACCTTTAAAAATATTCCTTCAGCAAGTGGGACTACTTCAAATCTGTGAAGAAAGGGATCCCTGTTCCTCAGTTCAAGAACTCAAGTGCTTTACTTGTTAAATTTACTTGTGAAACAAGTATTTTCTGTATCGAACGCAGATTCATCAGCAAAGAAAAAACTCCTTCAAGAAATTCCTGGCTTATCTTGAAAGTCAGTAACCCAGGAACAACTCCAGTTCAGGGCTTAGCACTAAATACACCTCAACAGGCTGAATCTGAAATAACTCCTTTTGAAACAGAGAGTTTTCTGGGAATTGCAGCCTTCATCTGCAAAAGGGCAAGCCCACAATGAGACAGTATTTTTGCAGAATCTGGCTCTTCCAACAGCTGGGCAGAGGCGTAAAGAATGCAGGAGAGAACCAGTGGGGCCAGGAGAGCGAGTTCCCCAGACAGCTTTGGAACCCTCAACCCAGCCTCCTGTTCCCTACAACACTGTGGGACAGACAGGAAGGAATATTCTCCATTCTTTAAAGCACAGATCTTGCTCTCAAGGCCAGGGGCTTCCATGTAAGTGTGAATAACATGAACATACTTCTTTACGAGCACAAAAAGGTCCTTCCTAGCCAATTTATTTTCAGTCTTCCAGAACAGAAGTACAGAGACAGGACAGGAGGACTTCCTGCAAGATGCCATCCTCTAATTACTCCGACTATCAAAACTAAGATGACTCATTAAAATTGGATGAATACAGCTGGAAGGCTATTTCCTATCTTAATTCCATCTTAATTGTGAGAGCAAATCAATAAAACTTTGGCATCCCTTTTAATTCTGCTGCCTGATTCTCCAAATCAATAATATTAGAAAACTGCTCGGGAACACTCATCATGAGCATACTCTTACCTTGAGTGCCTGCGTAGGCTGTCTGAACAAAGAAAGCTCCCAGAAAGCAGCCAGCTCCATTGAAGAGGGCTAAAAAATGCATGGAAATGCCTCTCATTCCTTCAGGCACAAGCCGGAATGAAAGCAAGGAACCTTAGAAAGGAAGCAGATACAGTTACAAGCTAAAAAATAAAACAAACAAACAAACAGAGTTAAATGATGTTAGAACATAGATAACACAGAAAAACATTCAAAGCATCTCTATTAGTGAATTTCCATATTTTACACAGAGAATGTACTCGTTGCAGAAGAGCAATTAGATGTGTTAGTATGTACCCTATAACAAAGCATCATCTAAACTGCTTAAATGAATGTCTGTAATAAACCATCCACATACAACCATCCATATTCCACAAGTACACAAAGATCTTTCACCCAGACAGTTGCTTGCACCTTTTCAAACCTCAGGCATGAGCAAGAGCAGAGAAACACCACCACAATTCAGCAAGCATGAAGACAATGGATATGACATTTAACTGCAGAACAGCAGGACCTCCTATCCCAGAGCCAGCACAGCACAGCCACCAGTAAATACTTCCAAAATCTAGAGCTCTGCCTAATTCAGACAGTTACCTTGCTTTACCTTAAGGCTGGACAATGCTCCTCTTCCCCAGAGTGCAACCCCCAGGCTCACTGGCTCATTTTTAAGACCTCACTCTTCACTTTCTTGCCAGAAGGCTAAACCAGAAGCAGCAACAGCTTTGGCGGTGAGAGGAAGCTGTAGCATGCTGTTGTAGCATGGCTGACTATAAATAATCCCACCAGCTGTAATTTGGCTGTAACAGCAAGACTTTATGATGGCTGTTCTTTTTGTGCAATTTTCACTGATCATCAAAACCTTTTGTTTCCTAATTTTACTCCTTGAGTTCTCATTCACACTTTTTCTCCCAACTCCAGAGTCTCCCCACCTGCTTTGTTAGTTGAATTAGAATGACCTCCAGCTTGAAAAACTTGCCAGCAGAGGATCCTATTTGGATGCTGAGTTGCCTGAAGCACCTCTGAATACAAATGAAACTCTCCAATCACCACCTTTCACCATTTTTAATTTGGATGTCCAAATGAGAGCTTTGAAAGGATATGAAAGAAAAAATACCATGGACAGAGTTTTGTTCCTCATTCACGATAGGAACCAGAAGCCTGAGGGCAGCACAAAGCAGGTGAGCCTGGGACACCATCTGTAGGTGCAACAGTCTGAAGTGTTGTACAGCTAGCTCGAGACACTGAAAGACTTTAAAGTTTCTGGTCGTTCCTCCCTTCTGAAAGCAGGGGTGCAAAACATGCATCTTGGTCCAATTCAGCCTGGGTAATTGCATCCTACTTACCTAAATTACCCCTGCTGTTTCAGTAGCCTACTCCAATCCTCCCTTTCCCCACGGTGCTGCTGGGAACTATCAAACAGCTGCTGCATTTCCCCCTGGAGACTATTGCATTTCATCGGTGGGTGAAGCCATCCCCAATATATCCTCTAACTAACAGAGCTGTGGTTTCCTGCTTTAAAACCAGCCTAGGGTTACGAATTCAGCCTGTCAAAGGCTTGTGAGAACTTTGTAGCACTGTGGAGGAGAGCAATACCATAGTTTTATTTTATTTTTAAGACTTCCTTAGTGGTAGAGGAATACTGAAGGCAGATATTATTCTAAGAGATGCTCTCGCCACCCGAAGCAGATGATTATTCAAAACTCCTATCAACAAGATAATGAAACATATTGTACAAACACAGTTCTAATTATCAGGGACCAAATTATAGAATAGCTTGGGCTGGAAGGGACTTTAAAGGTCATTCAGCTCCAACCCCACCGCTGTGGGCAAGGACACCTCCCACTAACCAAGGCTACTCAGAGCCCAACCTGGCCTTGAACACTGCCAGAGATGGGAGAGTTACAGCTTCTCTGGGTAACCTGTGCCAGTGCCTCACCACCCTCTCAGTAAAGAATTTCCTCCTGATATCTAATCTAAACCTACTCTCAGTTTGAAGCCATTCCCCTTTGTCCTGTCACTACATGCCCTTGTAAATAATCTCTACCTTTCTTGTCGGCTCTTGTCAAGTATTGAAATGACACAATTAGGTCACCTCGAAGTCTTCTCTTTTCCAGGCTGAACAACCCCAATAAGAGAGGTCCTAATGAAGATAAAGAGCTCAACGTGCCAAATCTAACTTCTCTAACCAAGCTCTTCAGAAATGAGATATCTCCTTTCTTCCCTCTGCTTAAAAGAGTGAACATTTCTCTCTTCAGCTTGGATCATGTACTTTCAGGTCCAGTAAATTACGACGATAATTGAATTTGACCTTCTGCATAAGAAAGGCAGTAAAACGTCAGGAAAGGTGAGACAACTCTTTAAGTGTCTAGGCTGTCTTTAACACCCACAGAGATCCACTGAATGGTTCCTGAACAGCAAATCCGTTCAAACTGAAGTAGAAAGCTAGAGCTCAGTTCAGAAGCCTGAATGCAGAGGCTGAGTGCTGCTGGAGATGATTCAGTGGACCCCAGCCACGTGCACCGGGCTGTCTGATGCAGTGCAAGAGCTGGGGGAAAACCAGGCTTTTCTCCAGCAGCAGCTGGAGGTCACAGGCTGCAGAGAGCCTGCTTGCCCTGCCTGCATAGCCAAGACACTCTGTGACAAACAGGGCCAGACACCAATTCGTGGGCAAGTGAATGGAGGCCTTCTTGCCCATCAGCTGCAGCAATATCCTGTTCTAGGCACCTCCTTTTAGCTTTTTATCTGCAAGTCTCGCGTTCAGACTCAGTCTCATCTAGCTGGGTTCTTAAGTCACACCTCTTACTGCAGCTCTAAGCACGATGCTTAATCTCTACTTAAATGGGGAAGGACAGCTTTTCTTCCTAAGAAATTCTAACAACAATCCTTTAAAAAAAAAAAAAAAAAAAGAAAACCCCCAAGATGGAGTTTTATTTCTTTTCTAAAGGCTAATGTAATCTCCCAGTCACTGGACTGCAGTTGTGTGTCCCAGCGTGCTAGATTAAAAAGCTTTATTCTACCGGGAATATTCTTCTCATGCTTTTGCATGAGAAGACTGTAAGCAAGTCACCTCCTAACCTTTTTTTTTGTTAAGCTAAACACAGAAGGTCACAGTTTTCAGTTACACTTAGCCTGTAACCTAGAAACCAAATTACCTGCCTAGAAACCTGTCTCAGTTAAGTACTTGAGAGCTATCAGATGAAGAGGCATTATGAAAGTGCTAAGTATTTAAAACTAGGGAAAATTACCTTTTTAGTGACAGACTGTGACCCACAGCTCTCAGTAGTCTCAGAGTATAAGAATGAAGCTGAGACACTGAAGTTCTTTCCTGCTCTTAAATAAAAACTTGAATATTTCTGGGGTTGTGCTGGAACAAGAGACACTCAATCTATAGAATTAAATGCCTGCAAAGATCAGCCAGCCAATTACTTTACCTGTGTCTCTAAGTGAATGTTGCTTAGATTATTTTTATAATACTAACATTTTTTTTTTAAAGCTCTGCAAGGTAAAACACTGGTAAGCACTCTGCATGCTCCTCAGAGGAAAATAAGCCTCAAAAATGTCAGTGTAGAGACAGAAAAGTATATTAGGGAAAGCAGAAAAGGTTCAGACACACAATCAAGAGCATGACTACATAATGTGTGGATGGCAGGCACAAGCTGAGCTCTGCCTGTACTCTGAAAAACAGGAGTGTTTATCTCTGGCTCCGTGTCACAAGCTAAGACATGATGATCTGTGGAGGCATGTTCTCACGACTCCCTATTGGAGCACTAACAAAAACCTTGCAGCTGCCTACACCATTCTCTAGGTTAACGTGCCACTCTCACCTGCCCACATATGCTCTGTGCCAGTGAAAAACATGTAATAATGCTGTTAGCTGGGCCCACAAATGAAAGGTGTTCAATTGCTTCACCTTGCTTTGACTGTGGCCTTTAAGGTGGTCACAGAGCATAACCACGGCTCAGCTCTCACGCGCGTTTTTGTTCCATCTCAATAAAACCATTGCAGGACAGTTCAGGTCAGAAGGGAGCTCAGGAGCTCATCCAGTCCAGCCCCTGCCTGGAGCAGGTTCAGCTCCGAGACCAACCAGGGGATTGTGCCCCCCAGGGACCTGACTGGACTGAGCTCCCTTCCAGTTAATCTGGAACATCACTGTTCATCCTGAGTTACAGCCAGCAAGACAAATTATGCTTCTGTGAAGCAGGTAAAGCACAGATCTGCTCATTAAGCCCGTGGAAGAGAGCCAGGGATAAAATATCAGATGACAGCAATTATATTTAGGAAGCTGATATAGCTCTCTGAGAATCTGGACACTCTTGCTTTAGCCTATTTGATTTTACTTACAGGAGGGAGTTACCAAGGCTTCAGCCACTCCAAGCAGGACGTACTGAGGAGCCAAGTGGAAGCAAGGCATGGAGGAGACCAGGAGAACCTCCTCGGAGAGCGTCTGCTCCACCTGAGGGAAGTGCTTTCGGTGTATTTCAGAGAAGCCAGCAACCATCACGGAAAGCGCAGCAGACAAGTGACCTACAACTGGGCAAAGAGCACAGGGAGCATTCACCAAGGCTGTAGTCACAGGACCATCGTGTGTTTAGAGTGAGCCAAACTCCTAAGAAATGCAAAAGAAGCTTCCTACCCCCACCCCACACCATTTTTTCTGAACACCTAAACACGCAAAAAGAGTGCTTGCTATATATCTATGGCAAAATGACACCAGCTCAGCACAGAGACAATTTCAGAGTGCAGAATAAACGAGAGAGGAAAAACTTTTCTGAAGACCAAAGTCACAAAGAGCTTTTTACTTTTTTTTGAAGATTGAAGGAGAAAAGGAAGGAGAAAAGAAAGAAAAGGCAAATGTCCTTCTAGATACTACAAGAGAATGGGTAGGAGCAACACTATCAGGCAGCGGGAAATTCTTCCAAAACTCAGATGTATTACAACTACCCCACACTTCACCCCTTGCTTAGAGGATACTATTAAAATACATTATTTTATATTTCTTGATGCTGACAGTATGAAATGGTTGTATCCTCTCAGAAAACAAAAACACAAAGCAAGCAAAGTTTCCAAGTAAGTCTCTGAACCTGAATTATCGATACTTCTTATGGTTTGAGCTCCCGTTGATTTTTGACTAAATTTCTGATTTGTCAGCATTTCTAAGCCATAACGTGAGGAGAATTCGGTTGCTTTTGACAGTTTTGGCTCAAATGATTGGGCAATATTTTTCTTACCAATCCTTCATGACTGGTAATTGTTACACTTATTAGATTGGACATCAACAGTCAAAAGCTTTTGTTTCATGTTATATTAATAACATGTATACACTTGGTCATTTTCAGTGTCAGGACAGAAGAGATGAAAAACTCATACAGCTAAGTGGCCTTAGCCTTGTTATGTTTTTGCAGGCCTCTGTGTTTCTTCTCTCAGCACCAAACCCTCCCACCCTTCCTCTAGCACAGTTTTCCTGTATGTTCGCAGCTTTAAATATCCCACCCTCCCCCTGCCTAACCCGAGCCTTGGAAGCTGTTTTGCTGTTTAGGCTCCTCTGGTGCTTAATGAGAATATCAATGAGTTATTGCTTGAAAATTGATGGCAGGAGGGAATTCAACAGCGTTTTCTAACCAATGCACCTTATCAAAGCCAGGTATAAAGCCCTCAAGGAGCTTCTTGTAGTCATCCAAAGCAAGAGTTCTCCCAGTGAAAAATTATGTTGGTACTAAAGAAACCTCCAGCAGTTCAGTATTCCTAACAGTGCTATACCTGAAGCATTTTCCTTACTTAAAGCCAATATATTTCAGATAAAGCAACCTCTGAGTGCCCAAAAATTTCAGCTTTTTTTTCCAAGACTTTATGTGGCAGAGGAAGAAACCAAGACCCTTGGAGATACGGTTTTTGTCTTTTCTCTCTTCAGTCCTTTTTAAAACAAGTGGCCTGGAATCACTGTCTGAGGCTTTGATTTTAAAGGAGAACAAGCTGTTTTAGTAATATTTAGGAGTGATTCTGGGGCAATCTCCCCTAAATATTACTAATATTACTAATTTATATTATCTAGAGACTAAGGCTGTATTGGACCTTTATGAATAAACCAACAACTATAGAGAGAGTAACAGATTACAGTTTTTATGTAGACCCTTAATACTGAGCAATCAGACATTTCAGTTCAACATTGTCTGCGTGGTTCATCCTTGAAAACTGTTATTCTTAACATGCTGAAAATTTCCAGAAAACTATTTAAATTTCTTCTTCTTACAAGAGTTGAATTAAAGTATAGTTAGAGGCTGGCTTAACACCAACTGCCTATTTATACTTCCAATTTTGTTGCTGAAAATAATTGAGAACCTAATTAACTATTGGCAAAAATATTGGCACTTAGGGGTCTACCATACTTGCAGGTGCAGTCATACTCTTGGATATCTAAAGCCATTGCCTGTACTCACAGGTATTTTCATGCCTCAGGTAGTTTATCACCCCTAACAGGAGGCTATTTTGATAAATGAACCTATTAAGAATAAACCACTGCATGTATTCTACTGCTGTTCAACATAACTGGATAGAACATTAATACTAGCTTGAAATTTCCACGGTTTAAAGGAAAATGATTATCTGAATGTGCTTTTTGTGTTTTAATGCAGATGTTATTTTAAAAACTAGGCTAATTGCAACCTGCTGTGTTATATGCTTCTGGTTTGTATAAAACTTAATAACACTCTTAATTAGGCTAATTTAGTCAGATTAATACCTCTGTGTGTGTCAGTACTCACTGTGCTGCCTGCCATGGGGCACTGAATTAATAGCAGCACACTGAGAAAATAGCGGTTTATAAATATTTTCGTCTGAGGTTTGCAATGCAGACTGGAAGATAAAAAATGTAGGAAGTTTAATGAGAGCATCTACTAAAGAGAGTAGTTTTAAGTGAATACAGAATGGAAGCTGCTTTACTGCTGGTACTACATGTGGCTGACATCTGAATAATGCTGCAGAGGATCCCTCCAGATCCTAGAACATAAGAAGTTTGAGGGTAATTAAAAAACAAATAAATAAAAGAAACCACATCAGTGTCAAGAGAAGGCAGCCTAACTCTTATTAAAGTTATCACTGCTTCTAGGCTATGAATTTCTCTGAAATGAGTGTACATCTACAACAGGAAACACTTCCTTTCACCACTTCTGTGAGAAGAAGGTACAACTTCACCTTTGGAGATCCCTTTTTGCCGTGACTGAGTGTACAATGAGGATTTCAATAATGAAAATACTAAACACTTGAACAATTATCTCATTTTAGATATTCTAACGAAAACTCTAGTGCTGGGGAGGAAGGCTGTACCTCTCCAAGTAACCTTCCACCTGTGAAATACTCAGCCTGTTCAATGGGAACAGCAGCCAGTGATACACAACCATTTGTTTAGCATAGTTTTCTGCACATTTTCTTTTGCTCATCCATTCTACAAACACCTATTGCACACACAGAATTAGCCTAGATACTTTTATTTCTTTCATGATGCAACTGCGGAGTCTGGAAGAAACTGTACTAATGGTAATACAATTTTCCCCTTACGAGCTGCAGTTCTAACAACAATGCACTATAGCATTAAAAAAATCACAGAAAAACACAGCTTTTATTCATAACTGAGTTATCTGAATCCAAACTCATCATTTTGAGCAACACATTTCTCCAGTATCAGAGAGCAACTAACTGATGGACTTTTTATTTCTAAAAGAGTCTTTGATTGTAAATTAACTTCCCAAAAGCTAATGGATAAAGAAACTTATAGCAGATAACCAAGTCAAAGTAATTCTCAGCCATAAACAGTTAATGCTGCTTCTGTCCAATACCAATTCCGTAGGATGACCCCCAGTTATTTGTGAGTGTACCTCAAAATTTTCATTGGTCAGAGGAGTCTGTCCTACACAAAACCTATCCATTTTTCCTTACTACCTAGTACGTGTTTTCAGGACTGTTTTTTTCAATAATTCCTTTGAAACATCTTTACTTCTGAGCATCATCCCAAAACAAGTTCATCTTAACATTTATAGTCGGATGTAATTGTCTAGGATCATCCATCCCACTGAAATTTCTCTTTGAAAAACAGAAAACATATCAAAACTGGATAAACACATGTATTTTATACATACCAATGTAAATTGTTGGAGAATGTCCAGTGTCCTTGGAGCTAAAGAGCCATGAGTTAATGCATTCCAAAATAGGGACAAGAATCAGTAGAGGCACGATGCTTATCACGTTCATCGCTGCAACTGGCAAGACAAATCCACCGAAGTGCAAGTTGGAATTCATGGTTTGGAGGTAATATCCTGAAGGAATCTGTATTGAAGGATAAAACCACAACCCATGGATAAGATTCTCACTATATTTGGAAACCTCTCCAAGTTTTTCCTTCTGAAGGAGTCACATTAAACCAAATACCTGCTGACAAAACAGGAATGATCATTCATGAATAAAGCTTTTCAGATAGTGACAATATTGTTCTCTGCCAGAACATAACATTTCCCTTTTATAGCATTTTCTCCTACAATTAACAAATTAAGCAACAATCTATAAGTTTATGTGATCACCCCTAATTAGAGCCATCAGCCAACATACGAAATGGTTCTACCCAACACTTCAGTCACTTCACCCAGACAGTGTTTAAAAGAACAGAATCTTAAAATAGCAAAACGCAGAGTGGTTTGATTTTAGAATTGCAAGGCACAAGAGTGATTTTGGACTTATGTGTGCTCAATGTAGGAGTCACTCTTAAGACACTCTTGGCAGCATTTTAAAAGCTACAGGGAATGAAGATTTGGGTACAGCCTTAAAACCAGTTTAATGCAACTCAGAGCCAGAGAACCTGCATAGAGGACTTCCTTTTACTTGAGGGAACCGAAAACCAAAGACAAAAAGAAGCAGATGAGGAACCTCCCAACAGCAGTCAACAGGGCACACAATTAAGTAGATTTGTAAAACTCTCTCACTACAAAAGCAAAGAATTCTACCTGCTTGCATGAGGCTACACAGAAGAGCTGTTGAGTTTATAAAAAAGTGTAAAATCAAAATACTGATGGCTTCAACCAACAGATCTACAGATTTTCCAGTGCTTTTTTTGATTTATTTGTTTTTCTGTTTGTTTTTTTTTTTTTTGAGGAAGCTTGATTAACTAATTTCATGTGCAGCATGGAGCCATTATCCACTCTATTTTACAAACTGGGAAACTCCAATTTGAGCAACTCACAGATTACAGTCATGACAGAACTCATCCTAGAACTAGTTTCTTTACTCTGTGTCTGTTTTTACTGAGTTCTGGATTCCTGCAACCTCCTGCACACTCTTCAATATGATCAGTAATTTCAAACCCAGGTAGAATATTGCTGCTTTATAGCTGTCTGAAAATTAATGTATAGTTATTAACTGAGCTCATGTAGGGTTTCTCATCAATGGTTATACTCAACTCTACTCACCGGGAGTCTGTTCAGTGCTCAAGAATTACTCAAATGCTAGCTCTTAACAAAAATATTTTTCAAATACATTGCACCTCCAAAAGGAGCTATAAATTGTAAAAGGGAGAATAAAGAGCAACAGAACTATGTATGTTTAGAACTCAGTCAAATTTTGTTGGTTCCTTTTTTCCAATGCCTATTGCAAATAAGATTTGACTTCTTAATAGGAATTAAAATATCATCAACATGAATCACAGCCACTGAAAGCTGTTAACTTAATATGAAGAAAATACTATTAATCTTTACAAAAAAGATACTGATCTATATCTTAGTTTGAGAAAGAGCCTTTAACTTATTGGAAATTCTGCCAAAGGATTAATTTCTTTCAGCAGTGGAAAGACATCTATATTTTCTAGAGAAATAGTTTATAATAAACTTGATAAATGATAATATCTGTTTAACTGTCATCTGGTTACTAATGCATAACCTTGGTCGTTTATGTGTGTTTTTTGGTTTTGAATAGGTTTATTTTGGTTTGCTTGGGATTTTTTGTGCCTTTTGCGGAAAGGGGATAGAAGAGGAGAAAGAATGAGGCAGTTGGATGGGAACATAGAATGATGGCAAGAAGAAGTGTCAACAAAGCAGTATATGCCACATATTTGTAAGAATTTCCTTAAGCAGCATTTTGACACCAATGACTAAAAATGAATTTCTGAGCCAGCTCATAAACTTGTTATTCCGGTTGCCAAGGGGTAAGCTACCTCCAACTCCTGCTCAGCCAGGATCACCCAGATAGAAAGGAATCTGTAGGAATCGTGTCAGATTAAGGAGCTTCTTGACACGTTTACATTTATATCACATACACACTCCTCAGGAGTGAAAAGAGCCACACAGCCTGAAGGAGGGGCTGTGAAAGGACTGCTGCTTCCCACAAATGGAAACCCACCCACTTCCACTGTAGGTACAACAGCCACCCAATCCTGTCAAAACACGAGGAGAAACATGCAACCAAAACAGCAAATAACGATTTTCTACCTCTCTCCAAAAGCGAGGGAACATTTAGGAAATTGGAAAATTACATTTTTCAAGAAGAACACTGAGCCTGAGTCCCAGTGCTGGTAACTGTGACAGGGCAGCATGAGGAGCACAGGACTCTCGCACAAAATGGTTCAGCCAGTAAAAAAGTTCCAAAAAAAGAGTAGCAAGCACTCACACAAGCTTAATGAGTCTTGACCAAGTCAATTTTCATTATTTGAGGAGATCAGAGGCTACAGCAAGGTATATTCCTAGGCAATTAAAACTACTCTGCAAGGCTGCTCAGCTGGCAAAGCCAACAGTTAGAGAAAAACACACCTGGAGACGCTGTATTTAACACGTGCCACGGTCTATTGTGAGATCTTTGTTTAAAAGCTGCGTACCCACCTGCATAATGCACGTTCTGTACAGAATCTGGAAAGTAAACAACGGGAAGAGTCTGGCGAGTGACTTTGTGCCTTCCACCTGAGTCTCACTGTACTGACCACCGTGGTTTTCCTTGGCATGGTCCAGCCAGCTGGCCACGCCTGTGCCGAAGTAGCGATACCGCACACAGCACTTTTTCAGGGCACTAAAAATGACCCCAAAAGTCGTCAGCAGGGAACTGTCTGCAAACAATCAGAGACATTAGACATCGGTATGTTTTTACCTGCTGCCAAAATAAACAACCTAAGGCGAAACACTTTGGGAGGGAAAATATAAGCCGGTACATTCACCTTTGTCTTTTTAAGGAGCGGAAAGGTAATACAGTCTGGGTTTGTTTCAAAATATTCTTTTTTGAACCCAGTCGGTTCACACCCTAATTGTTACAAAAGCAATGCTGTCCAACAGCCACGGAGAAGAGTGCTTTTTATTACCAGTAATTTAATGCACCACAGTGTGTTTCTCTGGTTTAGCGGGTAAAGTATTAATTTCCTGTGTTTTTTCTTTCCATTTATTGAACGTCTGCTGAAGTCCAGTAGCAAGGCAAGGGCAGTAGTGAAGTGAGAAGGAAAAGGAGTTTTAAAAACAATTGATGAGTTAAGAGAATTTTCATGGATGAATTTCAAAGCCAGAATTATCATCTCAGGCCTTCCAAGCAGTATGCAGGACAGGAGAGGAGTTTCCAGTGTAGTACTTGGCGTATTAAAACTTGTTCACTGGTTACTGGGTTCAGGAACTGCTGACTTGGTTCTCAGATGAAATAGAAGTAGAATGAACACAAAACTGTTAGTTTCAGGCTTGGGAATGCAGGTTCATTTACTTCTGGCAAATCGCCACCCATGCAAATAGGGGTTATGGCATTTCTCTGCTTTTCTGAGTGCTGAAGCACTGCAATAAGTTGAGTATCTATAAATAAATACTTTCCAAAAACCAAGGTGAACTAAGATTGCAGAATGAAAATCTCTCCCTACTATCTCTGATGTGGAAATTATTTTCTAGAAGTATCCATTGACACCCATTGGGAGCACTTGCTTTAAAGTACTAAGTAAGGGCATTTTATTAGATACACTAATATTTAAAACTCCCTAGCTGTGTAGTATTAACCTGCAGACTGCTGTCACTGTGCAATAAAATCTGAAATAGAATATCAAAACCTGAAAACAGAGTTGGTAGAATTTTTATTGCTCTGTAGGACTGTACTAGGCAACTATTCTCACACTCATTGTAAGTGGTGTTTAAGTTTCAGACCTAGATTATTTTAAGACCAAATCTGAAGATTGAAAGGAAGACGTGCAGAATTCCAGAGTGACTTGACTAAGAATCTAACCAGAAAACAAGTGGGACTCGGGGCTCTTCTCAAAGAAGAATTAGTTTCAGAAGTAGATAAAAGATAACAGGAAATTTGATATCAGCTCAATTCATTGGCAGAGCTTGTAATGAAATACTTTAAACTAGAGAAATGTTATTTTGCTTTGCCCTACACTAGATATTGGACATTCACAAAAGGGGAATAAGGAGCAGTAACGTGTTGTTACTGCTCTGCAAGCGTTTGAACCCCGTCAGATTTGAAATCAGAAGATGCACTGAGTGCCTCATGACGAGCCCTGCAGAGAGCTCGACAAAGCAGCAGCCTGGCAGGGCCCTGGCTCATCTGACCTGGTCTGCAAGATGGTCATGGCCATCTCCTTTCCTTTGGAAAGTGAGGGGTTGGGCAGACAAAAGGCTGAACCAAACGTGACAAAATCAATTCCGCCAGCAGCAGGCATGTTACACCTCTTCCTGCACAGGCAAAGGCTGGGACACACGCCCTGACACGGCAGAAAACATACAAGAGTTTACCAGAGACTGTTTCGCACTTTTACAGCCTACCCAGAATCTCCAGGTTTATCTTTACACAGGATGAATATATCATTTCTCACATGCCGATTTTGGAGGGCTAAAACCCAAGGATCTCCCATCAAACAGGGCAGAGTTATGGAAGAAATAGTTTAGATATGCAAGTTGATTTCTTCTGTGAAAGTAATCTCTAAAGATATTTCCTAAGATAGAGTTGCCTCTTACCTGTTTTGGGTTTGTAAATCATTTCACCCCGAACCATGTGAATTGTGATCATAGCCATAAGCCCAGACACAAATGGGATAAGAAAGCCAAGGTTCCTGGCCACAGACTGCTGGATGTAAGAAATGCTGACAAAGACAACTGCGGAATTCAAGTTAACCAGCCAATGAAACCTGGTACACAGAGACGAGAGAGAGAAAAGTGCAGAGGCTGAATAATATAAAAGGCTTTACAGAAGATTAAAACATCCAATTAAAGGCATGGTTAAGTATAGTAATCATGGACAGCATCAGTACCATGCACACATTAACACAGCAATTAAAACAGATTTTCACTCATGTCTCAGCTCCAAGAGGTATATGATTAAAGTAAGTGTACCAAGGCAGTAGAGCTGAACAAATTATCAGTCTAGTACTCGAAATAGTCTTGTGGGTGACATTAATTAAATACATCAACATTTACCATTTACACATTTAATATCTGGTAACAAGTTTTGTGTATGAAATATCATCAAATCATACGCTTCAAGCTTAAGAGAGAAATGCCTTAATGCCACCACCCCTTGGTTAAGAAATATTAAATGTTTAAAAATGTAAGTATTAAAATTTGATTTATCAGTTATTAGATGCAAGGCTCAGCTTGAATTTTTGTTGGCTTCTGGAATATCTTGGTAAGGAGGTTCCCCAACACAATTTTCTCTGAGGCTGTAATTGGTAGTACAGGTGCTTCCCGAGGAAGTACTGAGCCCTTCCTAATCACAGAAGATATTCAAAGGATAAATCACACACCCTTGGAACCAGATGGCATGCCACTAGTGACAGGTCTACTGCAGTTTGGAACCCCTGAAAACAGCACAGTTATCGAGCAGTACTGTCCCAATGTGTCTAAGTTTACAGTTTGTAAGCAACTGGAAGAAGAGATTCCTTTGCCTTTGCTGGAGCCGTAGCAAAATGGTTTCATTTAAAGGTGAAACACACATCAATACATAATTATACAGCTTAATACATGTTACTGGAAGAAGCAAAGCTCGTTTTATTGTTCAGTGCCACTTCTGCCTCATGCATGCCATTTGAACTTGAGTATTTGGGCTAATGCATCTAGAATTATCTTCAGTGACAAAAGATTTGGAATTATGTTACTCAACAATGATACAGTGGGAGGGATTTTGTGCATAAAAATATTGACCCATTCAACTAAAGCTCTTAAAAAATATATAATTACATGACTCGTTTGGCTAGAACTTCTATACAAGTTTTGAATCAATTCTTAACTGACAATTTTTAAGTTAGAAGCTTCAGTGGCTGTTTTCCAAGCTTTCTAAAGACCTGTGTCTGAGCTACCTGAAGTCCTGACATTCTTCATGACTGTGATTGTTTGACTGGAAATAGGAGTGTCCAAAGAAAACCCTGGAGCACAGGAGAGCACTTTCATTTTTCACTGCTGGGCAGCAACATACTTTAAGACAGAAATGCAAAGTTCCTGTTCTCTTACAAAAATGAGCAGAAAAAACCCCCCCAACTAATGTGTTTAGCAATCCCTGTGGCCAAAACCAGAAAGAGGAACTAACCTCAACACACACACCAGAATTCTGGGATGTGCTCATGTCATACTGACAGCAGCAGATCAGTATTCGGGCCTTTATTACATGAAGACTCTCAGAGCTCACATCAGGGCATGGCAGATTTAGTTAGATACATGAAACTGAATATCCTGTGCAGCTTTGCAGGGAAGAGTTCCTCCCTGAAGCTTCAGCATTCTGAGGCCTCTTCACAATGAGAGCCAAAAGCCAACTTGAGAGATTCATTTCAAGAATGCAGTCCAGATACAAACTTAAATGCTACTGTGACAAGCCCACATAAACCTAATGATCTTCTTAAAGCGTTTTACAGAAATGTATTTGCGGTGAAAACTTTAAAGACGTAACATCCAGGAGATTCTTATTGAAAAGTATTGTTTATACATCTTTGTAGAAGGAGGTCAATTTTTTCTGAATGACTATGGAGTTCTCCACAAAAACAAAGTGGGGGGGAAAAGACCCAAAGAGGTAGAAAAAGTTTTTAAAAAGGAAAAGTAAAGTGTATTGAGGAAAATGGCAGAAACTGATCTGCAATATATGAGGAAAAAAAAAAAAGAGAGTGAGGGTGGAAAAGGCCATTGGTCTCATGTACTCTGGAGTTTTTTCCAGCAATTCTGTAAAACAAGATACAAGCTCTGCTAACTCTCATCCCTGGTCTAGATTGTACCCTTGGCTCTCATTCTCTGCCCCAACACACAGAATGTATTTGTCCTGCTGCAAAATAGTACCAGTCCATAACCTTAACCCTGGAAAAGCAGAAGGCCCTAAAAAAATTTGATCCAACAGAATCCAAGTCCCTTCTTCACTTAGCATTGGTATATTCTATTTATTTATAAGGTCAGAGCCATAGTACATACTGCAGGTTAGAACCAAGCCCCAAGATGTGCAAATCAATCTTCTTGAAGGATTGAATTAGGAAACAGGTAATTACCAAGACTTTTAACCCAATCTTTCATTCAATAATTCTGATTGTTTCAACAGAACTTGGCTAAGACCAGACTCAAACTCATCAAGAGTATGCCATCTCATTTTATATCATTTTAAAATTCAATCTCAGGACAAGCACCCACCGAAAGAGAACAGGCTACCAAGAAAAAGTGATTATATTCTGAGGGATTTAATGAGATTAAAAATGCTTAGAATGAACCCCCCATTTTTCTAAATTTTGAGATTGCATTTCAACAGCCCCTCTTTGGGTGCCAGTGCAAAAATTAAATTTTTTTGAATTGCGTGTGTGCCTTCCTTGATATTTCCAAAGTTCCAAGAACTGACCCATTTGGATTCCCCCAAGGAACTTTTTATTCGTATTATATCTCCTTTGTAATCAACACTGAGAAATGTCACTTTGATTAAACACAATTCTGAATGGCTAAGACCACAGTATAATAAACTCTCCAGAGCTATCTTTCAGAACAACTGATTGCTCTCCAGTCTTAATCCCCCAGAGTCTTATTTAATCAAAATGATGTTGCTAATTAAGGATTAAAACTCAGAATGGACTAAAAAGGAAGGAAATTTTTTTCTCTTCTCTCCTATGGGCAGGTCAAGGAGGCAGAATCTGCTCTAAGGAACTACACAGTCTCATACACCTTTGGTAAAGCTATTTTATTCACTGAAGTTTGGATTTAATTCAAAACTCTTTGATATTAGCATAATTGAAGGAAAAAAGAATAGCCAGGAAAGCCATCCCCAAAGGAGGAGAGATCTGATTCACCAAGATCTTCATTGATTCTTCAGCATTGCATTGTTAATATGCAAATGTGCTCAGTTTTGATTTTAATAACCGTGTGTGTAAAGGAGAGAAAAGGGGGCAGTTTAGAGCTTTCTTTCACCCTGCTTTGAAGCAGGAATATGGAGATTCCTACTGCAACTTCCTCACTAACAGTTTCACCAGAAAATATAGCACTCTGTATAGGGCTACAGAAGGGGCAAGTAAATCATCAAAAATTACCTCCCTGATGCATGGAGAAAGAAATAGTTAATACAAAAAGAAATAAATCCAAACCCAGATTTTTAAAAACCATTATAAGAGCAATTTCTCCTAAAGAATGCAAAAAAAATGTCAGCCAAAATACAAATGCTAAGTTGTTTAACGGATGCTAGAACTTCCCAGCAACAAAGCCAAAACAACACAGCAGATCTAAGATACCACTGAGCTTAGTTTGAGACTACTCACAATCCTGACTTCCAGCAAACCAGCAGTCTACTGCTGCCTGCCACTGCTAAAAACTCACCCAATATATCATTGAATTTTGCCACTGTTGGAGAGCAACAGCAAAATATCCTACGGGCATAGGATGTTAAAGGCAGAAAACCAAATGGAATATGTTGTTCCAATAGCAACTAGGCTGGCAAGTCTTTTGAGTATTTGGGCAAATTCTTTAATCCTGAATACTCTGGCTGAATTTTTGTGTAGGAGGCCAAAATAGATTATCATCTACAAGCGAAAGGGAAAAGTCAGGAAAAGTTTTAACTGAACCTCTTGGAAACTCTTTCAAAATCTAAAAGGCTTGCAGTTAAAAACAAACCATGAAACCCACCATCCTTAGAATCTGTGCATTTCAGCAGTGAATTTCAAGGCAATGCTCTATCATTCCCGACAGATATTTAGCCAACATTAAATTACCAACCAGTTGAAGAATGAAAGCAGTTCCTTTGGTCCACAGTCCTCGAGGCTGTAGGCACTTAGTGGACACACTATAGCTCTTATGCCTCCTATTCCCAGGCTGGCTGTGAGGAGTGCAAAGTAGAACACTATTTTCTGCTCCCTTTTGGGTAGGACGTGAAGAATGTGTCGTCTGTCGATGTAAACGTCTTCAAAGGGGAATGACACCACGGGTAATAGTGCTGTGCCTGGACCAGGAAGGAAATTGTCATTTAAAAGGAATTAGAATCAGATGAATAAGATGTATGTTTTTTTTTAGAGCAGGTATGTTGAAAAGACAGATGGAAAAATCAAAGATACACAAAAGTGCAAAGAGGGAGAGGCACAATTCTGTAGAGAGGCAGAAACTTTTCGGATGTTGCTGTGTAAAGTTAGGCAGTATCACTATGGACCTTCAAGAAACCAAACCTCCTCTGAAGTGCTTGTAAGGATTCAGGTTCTTCTATCAACTGAACCACCAATTAACTAAAAAAACCCACAAAACAATCCACAGTGGAGTGCAGCTATTTTTTGCATGTTCTAAACCCCCAGAATTGTAATAGGAATCATAATTTAAGAAATAAATTCTCAAAACTTGTGGAAAACATTATTTTTTCTTTTTTCAGTAGCACCTTCATAGAAAATCTGATTTCCAGAAAATTTAACTATAGAAGCACTTCCATGAATTGCATTTGCCACTTCTAGTCTGCAAAGCAAGCCTTTCAGATTTAACCAGCTAGAGATTTTTCAATTTTTAATGGGCACTAAGTTTAAAATATACTGATGTGTCAACAACACCAGTATTAGCCACTACTATGACTGCCCATCAAACTTCAATATATCAGGAATGTTTAATGATTTTCTCCAAAGGAAGAAACGTTCTAGTTAAAACAATACCCAAATGCATCAAATTGTGTTTGCGTCTCCAATCTTCTACTTTTAGAAATGCACTGAAGGGACAAGTGGCAGAAAGAGATTTAAACCAGAATACCGGGGGAGAAGCAGTGGAGCACAACAGCAAACATTTTTCCAGACTGCTTGAATAATGGTTTTGCAATCAGCTCAAGAACATTTCAGGAATTACTCTGATTTTTTTACTTGCTTTGCTGCATGTCTAAGTAACGCTGTGGCTGACTATTGTAGAAACCAGACTTGCTCAGCAAGTGGTTCAAGCAAGAAGCATTTCTATCAACTTGGTTTGATTTGATGGAGTATCACCAGATGCACCACCAGTGCGCAGGAGATGCCCTATCTGCCTCAGAACAGGTGTATTTAGTTTGAGCAGTGCTTTTTTCATAAAAGGTGCTCAGAATAATACCCAGGGAAGACTCAGAATGTGCCAACACAAGGCAGGCCCTCAGTGCAGGCAATAGGACACTTAAGGCAAAGTTTGTTTATACTGGTGTGTTCTTAAACACTTTTCCTCTTGTCTGAATACAAAAGTCTTGTACCTTCACATATAATACTCCTAAGAGCAGGGAAGCAGTTTCTAGATTCTCTCTCTGACTGAAGCCTTGCATTTGTGCCAAATGCTAACAACCTTAGGGACCGATTTTAAGAGTTGAACATCCATGCTCTCAATAGCTGACCCACTTCAGACGAGCCAAGCTTGTGCACCAGCTACACAAGACGCACACAAAAATGTTGCTTTGCCTTATTGAAAGCACTCAGAAAACTACAAAGGTGAAAATACTGCAGTGCATTTTGCAGAGGAGGAGCTAAGTAATTAGGTGGTAGAGGAGGTTGGGGAAAACAGATGCCAAACACAACGCTCAAGAGCGCGTTTCTGCAAGAGAATAAGTAAAACATGACACAGTCACCGGGGTGTCACCCACCTAGGAAGTGTAGGAACATGCAGATGCACACCAGCTTGATCCTCCCCACGAGGTATTCGGCTAGCCAGCCCACCAGCACCGGTGTCAGCATGGAGGTGCCCACAAAGCACATATTGACCATCGCCGCCTGGTAGCTGCGGTAGCCAAGCTTGACGGTGCAGAAGAGGATCATGTTGCACACGATGCCGAAGAACGTGAACCTCTCACACAGCTCCACCAGCAGCACACAAACAGCCTCGTGCAGCTTCTTCTCGGGCTGAGGCAGTTTTCCAGCGTGGTTGCTTCTCCCAGGTAGGGGTCGATGCTCCTTGTCAGCCATGTGGTTCAAAACTCCCTTCTCCTGCACGTCTCTTCTGTCTGCATCAGGCATGTTTGTCTTTTTTTTTTTCTTTGGAGTATGACTGAGTAGGTCAGCTTAAGTTACAGGTATGCTTCTGTGCTCCTCCACTGTCATTAGCAAACTGGTAAGACTCTCGCTTTGAATTCCACACTTTGCTACTACAATTTCTTAGGGCACCCGTCACTTTTGAGATATTACATACAGGATCAAAGAATATTAAAAAAAACAAACAAAAAAAATCAAAGAACTATAGGAACATTTCAGCTTCTGAATTTAGAAACGCTAGAAAGTTAAGTAGTTTATTTAATTAGTTCATTTGAGGGTGAACAAGATTTTTCCCCAGAATTATATTACCTATTAAATTATGTGACTCCAATACCGTGTGCTAAACTCAATCTGTATGTTAAAGATAAAGGTTTAAACACACATGAAAGCTAACATTTTCAGCAGAATCAAATAACAGATTGAGAAAATAATTTAGTTGAAATAATCCAATACTTTAATTAGCCAACAAGTGAGAAACAGCAAGCAGATAAAGACAGGGATTTTTTTTTTAAGGTTAACATTATCCAATCATTGTGATATTTCTTTCTATTTCTGGTTGAATTTCAGATAAAGGTAATTATAAAAATAAGTAATGCTGCTAGGTTTAAGCTAGAAAAACAAATTTTAAAGGAAAGTAAGTTGAATTTATTACCAAAAGGAAAAAGAGCAATCTAGAAGCAGCCTAATGCACAACTGTTTCTCTAGGCAGCTTCTGCTCTGTAGCTACAATGCACCAGAAGGGGCAGGGGCACAGGCAATTTTCTCGAATATCAAACAAAAGCTATTACAGCCTTGAAAGGGAATTAGGAAGAGCCAAACTCACAGAGCTTTATAATGTTCCTGCTACTGTATCCACAGTGAAGTTTGCTGATTTCCCAGGTCAGCTTCTCCATCTTGTGGAGCTCATTAAGATCACTTACACCTGTTCAAAATGCTCCCACCTACAAACGGAAGCACCCCACCTCTATCTCGTGCAAATGTAAGTACATACACATGTTACAAGGAAGTGGAAAACCAGGCCAGCTTCCCTAAACAGAGCTCTCAGTGTTTCTGATGGAATTTTTTGAGACATGGGCTCTGCTGTTTGCTTCCATCTCTCCTTATAACTACTCAAATTTGGCCTCTTCAGGTCTATTTAGAATATGAGGACTACTACATCAAAACAAAAGAAGCACAATAGCATATAATCGGTACGGATAAAGATTCCAAGATTACCTAAAAAAAAAACCCTCAAAACAACTGTGATTCAAACACAATGCCTAGAAACTCTGAAGCTTAAACCTAAGTAGCAATAGGTTGCTGCCTAAAATTCAATACATTTTTTAATCTATTACAAGTCTAAAGCAAGAACTCTGCAAAAACCTCATAGTTTTCAGAGGCATTCAATTGGGGATGAAAACAGCAAGAACTACTTCTGTCTTCTGATCCACGGTAGCTAAAATGGCCCTCCTTTGGACAAACCAACCAGAGAAATCAAAAGTATAACTCAGCTTAGTTTCTTCATCAAAGCCTAAAGAAGCCAATCTCAAATCAAAACAGGACAGAGAAAAGTATTTTAACTCAGAGGTGCACATACCTTCTGTTGCATGAAGCTACTTTTATCTAACTCTTCGTAAAGAAAATGATTTTTCCTTTTTTTTCTTTAAGCAAATACAACTGTGTTTTAGCATCAGATAGAAAGCATAAGGACAAACAAACTCTTGCTCCGATAGACATTTGAATGTAAATTATCTGTTTTCCTTTGGAGTGCCAAGTTTACCTGTTCTCGTGGGTGCTAGCAGTTCACAGCGCATCACATCATGGGAACCAGCACAGAGAGCAGGGCTCCTAGCTAGGATAGCTCTCTATTAGTCCTCGTGTGGTTCCATTTACCCTAATTTGGGGTTGCAAGCTGGGAAAAGGGAATAATTGGCTGAGCCTTATAAATGCCTCAGAAAGCAGGAACTGGGTGATTTTCATGATTACTTTTGAATTGCCTTTGCATGGGATTAATAAGGGTGTGGTGGTGACAGTCACAGATCAATCAGCACATGATTAACATGCTCAGTGCTAAGAGAATATACAGCTTCATGTAACAATAGGATCTTTATTGATTTACTTTTTAAATCACTTCTGTAGCAATTATAGGCGATCATTCTATTTATTTGACATGGTTTTTAGCAAAATCTATTTGAATCACCTGGCATTCAATTGGCTTATTCTTACATGAGGTAATAGAACTGCATAAAGCCTGATGAAAAACTCTATTATTTGCATTAACATATGTAGAGCTTTATATATACCGAAGCTCCTAGAAACTGGACACACAAAATAACTGCTATTTCAAAATCCAGCCCTTCTGGCAGTATTTCTGTCTGCCAGTAAAGACTTTGTATATTTTTAAAACAAATTTTCTTTAAAGATCTGAAAATGTGGCAGCCAAATCTTGGAGAGAGGTTTATAAAAATACTTGTTCTCACATGACAGTGTCAGCCCACTAGAGGTCTGGCTGTTAACAAAAGAGTTGTTATTTGGTGCCCTACCACCCAAGGTTAAAGGTTACTTCTTCTCATACTGGAACCTATACATTAGCATTAGCTGGACAGGTTGGAACTGAAATTTTCTCCTAATTTTCTCTGACAAGGGATAGTTGTCAGTGTTTTTATTGTAGATGTAATTTATTGAAATTGAAGAGGCAGAACTTCAGTGTCCTGCACAACAGTTCCTCTGGCTAAAGGGTAGTGGTGGCTTTAGACCTCTGTTTGTTTCTCTCTAATTTTTTAGTAAATTTAATTCAGCTTTACTGTTACTCTTTTAAAGAGCATGTGAGATGTGTTATCCTTCATCCTAACAGTGGCTGTGGTTCCTGCTAAATATCTGGGGTGGAAACATAATTGGTGTGGACAAGGCTGACAATGCAACACAAGAATTTTGACACTTGTAAATAAAAAATTACGTGGTCAAATCTTTCTAGTTAGCACCAGGATTCCCATTAACTTGGCTTGAGAAGCTGGCTCAGTGACCACTGACTTGAGGACTGCAATTTAAAAGACAGAAGAAATGCGGAGCAAAAGGTTCATAGTTAAAAAAAATAATAACAATTTATCTTCTAGGATGAACTTTGTCTTCTTCTATTAACTTTTTTGTTCTTTTTTTTGTCCATTTGTTGGTTTTTTTTCCATCTTTAGGTGTCATGTTGGACAATGTGTTAATTCCTATGTCCTATATCCTATTTCACAGGTGAATAATGACACTTCTTCTATTTAAAAGGTCAATTAAGAAACTGAAATGTAGTCACCACGAGTTTGAGAGAGCCAATTTATGAAACCTGTTATGTTAGCAAATCTACTAAAATAAAATTGTTTTATATTTTATAAAGATCTCTCAAATGTTTTAAAAGGACAGTTTGAAGGTTGAAAAATAGCATCTATGAAATTACCAGTTCTTAAAATTACTGATTATATGAGAAATTCTCTGAGAAGTTCTGGAACTACGGTACCACATCAACTTTGAATAATTTTATTCTCCCTTTGGTAAGTATTTTTGCAAAAGTTTCAACACTTTAGCCTAACTGGTAACCTTACCCAGTTCTGCCTTGCTGCAGGATGGATGTTATGTCTGCCTTGTTCCATGGCCACTTTTGTCTGTGAAAGTACAAGACCAAGCTGAGACTTTAAATTTAGGCAAAAGTTGTGTTTTAAGAAGAATATTGTTTTTTCCCTAATATAGTAATAATCAAAAATAATGTGAGAAAGCCATTTTATTCATTCTGCTGAAATGCCTCATACCAAGAAAGAGAATTAAATCTCTCTCCTGAGAATGCCCCAGAGGTCCTGGTGGAGAGTGTAGACAAGACCTCTCCTGCTAGAAGCTTTATTTTCTCTGCTTGTCCTGCAAAAGCCTTCTCCGGGAATCCTACTTTTCCCTCAGTGTAATTTTTACCTCTCTCTTTCTGTTAATTAAGCAGGGAGTGTGGCAAAAGCACAGAACTGACACCAAGCAAGAATTCCACAGCTTTTTCCAGGGTACCTAAAGCAGTACAAGAATGTACAAGACGTGAACATACTGGAGTGAGGCCAGTGAAGGGCCATGAAGATGCTGAGGGGGCTGAAGCATCCCTCATACGACCAGAGGCTGAGAGAGCTGGCACTGTTCCACCTGGAGAAGGCTCAGGGGGTTCTTATTAATGTATAAAAATACTTGAAGGCAAGGTGCAAAGAGGGCAGAGGCAGGCTCCTCTCAATGGTGCCCAGTGACAGGACAAGAAGCAACGGGCACAAAATGAAACAAAGGGAACTCAGTCTAGGAATAATTAAAAACTTGTGAGATCGTCAAATACTGAAAGCGGTTGCCCAGAGAAGATGGAGTGGAATCTTTATTCTTGGAGATATTAAAAACCTGTCTGGAGACAGTGCTGAGCAAGCTGCTGCAGGTGACTCTGCTCTGAGCACGTGAGGTAGAGTAGACAATTGCCAGAGGTGCTTTCCAACCTCAACCATTCTGCGATGCTGACCAGCAACACTAAATACTTTGGCAAAGTAGAATCTAAGCGAGATGACAGGAGAAAAAAGTTTCTTGCCCAGTTGCTGGGCATGACCTCTCTGAATGAGAAATTTACTTTACACTATGAGTGCTAATTTATTTTGATAATTTTTTTTTCAAGGAGATGGTTTTAAAATTGTTGATCCTCAAACCTTTGCTATAAATGAGAATTATTTTGGCATGATTACCCTGTTCCTTCAAAGCGCACGTTTTATTTTGGGGATTTTGTTCAAACATATATAATTATCTATGCTAAGCAGTTTATCATATGTTCTAAGGCTTCTGTCTTTATTGCACCTAGCTGACGGTTTTATAATTCAGGAGTAATTGAATTGCAATTATTTTTCATGATGCATGGTGTGGTTTTATATCGTGTTGTTGGCAGATATTCTTTATGGTGTCGTTTGGTCTAATGGGAAAATTAGAAGTAGCTCCATCATATAGAAAGATGGCTTTTTTGTGTCATGTTATAGTTTGTAGATGGCACCCAGGATATTTTCTTTTGACATATAGATTTTTAGGTAGAGGCTGAAATGAGATTCTAAGGCAGAGTTCACAGTTGAGACAATATTATCTGTACATCCAAGATGATTTCAACTATTCTCCCATAGTGACAGTTCATTTATATTCAAGTCCATTTAGTAGACTGTGGTTAGTATTCTAAAATACATATATAAGTACTATGTGGTGGCGAGTTTCTGCTCTAAATTCATCCCTAATCCAACAGAACTGGTTTCAGAGAAGCCAGGAAAAGGTGTCAGCATCTTTTTTAGAAGCAAACATTCATCAGAGTAGGGGATTGACAGTAGATCTCCCACCTCACTGAAGAGCTTTCCAACCACTGCAGTGCCCAGATAGTGTTTTAATCCCTCCTGCTGGAGCTTTACATTGTGTAGAGCTTCGTGAGCTGTATGGGAGCTGACTTTGTAACCTAGAGATTAGGGCTGCTCTCCTGGAATTTGGGAACAGGCAAATGCAAGGCTCCACGTTCACGAATAGTTAATTATGTCTACAAAAGAGAAATTCTTCAACAGAGAGGAGAGAGAAAGCATTATCTGAGAAAAGTGCAGTTTTGGCCCAAGAATGGCAGAAAATGAGAGCTGAATGCTGGAGCCAGCAGAGCATCCTTTTACAAAGGGAAAAGTATTTAAAGTTTTCAGTTCTATCCACAAAATAATATCTGAATCTCACAAATTTTCATGGAATGTGTTAATGGTCATACGAACCCCAGATTGTCTGCTCATAGATAATTCTCATACACAGACGATCGCATAAAAGTTGATGGCAAGAAAATTTCAGAGGGTTGTCTTGAAACCTTTTAGATTTCCCTTATCATACACATTTCTGCCTTGAAAACTGGTACAGGAAGGAGTGTAACATAATTTTATTTATTCATCTGCAAACTTGAACATCCACAAGCTGAGAACTGTGTGAGTCACTACAGACCCTGTCTACAGTGCCTTGTGTGGCTTGACTGAGGGAGAAACCGTCAGAATTTAAAATGCTTCTCTTGTAATGGCCAAAGTTTTCTCATTAAAACTGATTTTTAATCGAGTTTTTGGTCTTCATGAAAGGTGTCAGCATGGTCAGCAGGTTAAGGGAGGTGATCCTTCCAGGTACAATGTCCTCTACTGTCAGCAATTTGCCTGAAATGAGCAAAACTGAAGTTACACTCCTAATCTGGGGATATGTACAGTAGAACGGTTTCAAAATTGTCTTAAACTGAAATACACTAGATTAACTTTTTCGACTCCATTTACTGTTAAACCTGGCTGTTTCTGACCAAAACAGATGACACAAGGCTCACACAATCCCTTCCACTGATGGAATGGGCGGGTGCTGAGGTGTCTTCAGCTGCAGAGGTTTATGAAGGAAGGGGAGGTTTTCCCATGCCTTAAACGCTGATAACAACACTGATAACAATTTATAGCTGGCTGTACCTCTGGGCCTCTGCTATTTGATGATGTGAATACACCTTTTCCTGACTGCATACGGCTCTTTAAAGACATCACTGAATTTCCCAAAGTACAGTTACTCCCACTTAGATTGCAGTCTATGAGATCTGAATTTGTATTTGGAAATGCTGTTTTCAATTTCCACTTAAAAATCACACTACAGACATCAGTGGCTCTTCCACCTGCTATTCACTGCTCACACAAAATATTTGTCATGTTTGATACAAGAGATGTCTGCAACATCTGTCCAAGGCAGTTTTGAAAGCATGGAAGCAATTTAAGCAAAATAAAACTAGAATAATTATTATTAACTTTATTTATATTTGATACATCTTTAAGATTTGGAGTTATTGGTTTTTAAACACTGGACTTTAAATTTCAGTTTAAGTGCTGGCGTGTGAATTTCAGGATAGAAATACAATTGCTTTTATGGAACACACTGAGTTTAAAAATAATCCTGCTCCATTTTGAGACATGCAATATACCACATTTTGAAAAATTCATTTTTTTTAGAGAGGTGCACTTGAATGTGTGATTCCAAAACAATATAATCAGACCAAATAGCTTTATCAAAGATAGCAATTCAAAGCTTTTAGTGCAAATGCATCACAAATGCTTGCACTTAGAAATTCTCTTTCTAAGGTCGTGTTTACAGACTCTGCCGCAATAAAAGAACAAAAATATCTTTGATGATTTTGCAGAGAAAAAGGTTGTACTGAAAAAGAGATGAGAAAGAATGGAATGCAAGACACTATTGAAAAATAATTGATACTGTTACAGGAAGAAAGCCTAAACTCAAAAAGAAAGAAAGGGAATAATAGTGAAATAAATTTGATATTAGGTGCTCACATTTTACAGTTAGATACATAAGTGTTTGTACATCTGTGGTCTTGTCACATTCATAATGCACATTGACCTAAACCCACATTTGAGTTTCTCAGCTTTTCTCCCTACTGCTTTCTCCTTGACAGACTTTTTGCAGATCTTAGATATGAAATCTCTTAGCGAGACGAACATCGAGTAATTATATTTGTGGTGGAAGAGATGAAGGTGGAGGAATGCAAACCAGGTTTTGGCTATCACACGAGGACCTGACAGGAAAAGAAAAACACAAAGACACCCTAATTTCCTCACCCAGCTCCCCTGGCTGAGGTGGAATGGTGAAGGAGAAGCCTATGTGCCAAGTGATGCACAAAGAGACGACACAAGCTGCAGTGTTTAACAGTGATACAGCCACATCACCAAAATGTTTGCCTTTCTCCATGCGTAACGGTGAGCATCAATTTCAGACAGACCTTAGGTTCTAACAGAAAAAAACTTTGGCAAGTGTTTCAAGGGATGAGGAAAATGCCTTTGGTTCCAGTGTCTTTTCACAGTTTCAAGTTCCCATTCCATGGAAGAGTTGCAATGAGTTTATGTCTCTCAGATTACCACACCGCACTACCTGAAAACAAACACTGAATTCAGATCAGTTCTTACATTTAATTATGGATGATAGAGCACACAAATTGGTCTGGCTCCTTCCAAGAGAAAAGAATCATGCTTCCTGCTAAAAAAAATGGTGGGGAGATGTTTAATACGATTGCAACTAACTGTTAAAATCCAGGCAGCTGTCAGAAGAAAAAAAATAGCAGAGTTATATTGTCCCACTGCAGAGATGTTACATTTATAAGATAATCTCCAGCACAGTGCTCGTAGCTCATGTTTGTTCACATACTTCAGAGGAATGTTTTCTAATCATCCAGAGAAGTTTACAGTGTCGTGTTGAGTTAACACCGGTGGAAATCAGGTCAGCAAGCAAGAGATCCATCATGAAACAGCTGTATAGCACCTGTGTGTGCTGCACAAGTGGCTGCTGCTTCCAGTTTGGTGAAGAAATCACAATACATATTTTTCACAGTGAAAGATTTTGGCAGTCACACAAGCACGCTTTCATGGAGTTGTAAAATCCTGACGGAGCTGTAAAATCCTGAGCGGATCTAAGCTTGAATCCAAAGTTTTAAAATTCTTTCTTCTCGTGGTCCATAGTGTTTCACCTCTGGGTTTTGCAGGTGGGATGGGCAGAGTTTGCCCTTCTCTGCCAGACAAAATGGAATACACCAACAAAGAATAGGTAGGATTTCAAGTCTTTGGCACTGAATAAGGGAAAGAAATAGGTTTTAAAATATGTGCGTGAAAATAACCATGAATATATTTGCTGTGTTATGTGGTAATGTGTTTAAAATGCATCTTATCGGTGCACCAACTGTTTTTCAAGTTATTTGTGAATTTTCAGTGTGAATGTGTATCCAGAGGCTCAACCTGATAGCCTTAAAGAGCGTCAATTTTCACAGGATGTCTCTAACCAGTCACTTCTGAAAACATTGTCTGCTGCTAATTAAGTCTGGCACGTTTCTGTCAGATAGGCAAGGAATGTTATTTGCCATGCTTGAGACGGGTCAGTTATGGTACAGAGAAACTGTGGCTCCCTTGCAAATTAGCAGTGGGGCCAAATATAGAAACGAAGAATCCTAAATAAGATCAGAGGAAAAACTAATATCCTAAATAAGGATATTAGTTACAGAAGGATGAATCAAAGCCACTGCAAATTTTACATGGGAGAGGGAAAAAAGAGGGAAAAAAAAGAAGCTTTTTCAAAATATTAAACTGTGTGACAATCAGACCATGGGGCACACCATTTAAAGCCTTTCTGTCACAATACTGAACATTATGTTGGTATATGTCTTGCTGGGAGGATAATCCACAGAACCCACAGAAGTTTTCCAGGCAGTTATTCTCTAAACTGCTCTGCCTTGTGAAAAGGCGATTAATTTAAGTGAATCTGATTTTTTGAAATCAGACATTAAAATAAGATTTACCCAGCTACAATCCTTACTGGAAATTCTTGGCAGGAATACTTTTTCACTGCTTATTTGAAATCAGAAAACAAATACTATACTCCAACTATTGCAAGATATTTGGCAATTTTTTACCATGGCCCGGACTTCAGTTCGCAAGAGTGACTTTGTAACATGGTGACAACATGATTCTGAAAGAAAACATAAAATGGTCTTAATTCTGCACATGAGTTGGATGCTAAGAAATCCTTCTGTGCTCAGCGGTAAGGCTGCTGATGCTACTGCCACAAACCTTGTATTTTCCTGTCTTGGTGAAATGTTTTTGCCCCACTCTTGTCACCGTTAATGGTATTTAATGCAGACTATAACGTGCTACCATTATCCCTGGCCACAGGAAAATGTAGTTTGTATCTGAAGCTGCTCACAATCTTTCTGATTTAGACTTTATCGACACTCAAGACCTCTCCCAGCATAACATTTTGGTTGCCTTTTTTTTTCCTTTGAGATATAACTGTAACATCAATAAAAAGCTTCAGCGTGCAATACAGTACAAAATCACCCTGCCCCCCTTGCTGTAGAGGGACAAGTACATGACACAATGATGTTTTACAGGGCTGTAACAACAGCCAATGGGTTGTATCACTTTAATTACAGCGGTATATTTAAAGTGGCACAATTTTGGAGCACAGACAAAGCCTTATTTACCACTTGAGGTATAACAGCTGCATAAAAAATTATACTTCATAGATAAATCACCCCGTGATGGTGGCAAAATACTGCATTTAGCATCTCTCTGTGCCAGTAGGAGTCTCAGCAAAGCTTCAGACACCTGCTAATGGAAAATAGAGAGGCTGCTTATTTTTATTACCGTCAAAGTTTTTGTGATATTAAGCTTTGGATGTATCAGGAATTACTGATTTTATTGCCCCCGTGGAAACTCGAACTTTGCTGAAAAAGAAAGAAACAACTCCTAGTGGTTTCCTGATTCTTTTAACAAGCTGTGATACTGAGCTTTTGTATTCCCTAAAACAAATCTGTGCTGACCATTTCTCAGGAGGCATTAATGAGGTGAAAAAAATTGAGCTGCATTGTCACCACTCAGTGTGAATTTTTTGCCACAGAGAGACAGAGGACTTTTCACTTGGCTACTGCTCCCTGAGTGTCAGGTAGGTCCCTCATGCAGTCAAGTTCCCAAAGTAAATAAAAACTTCCTAATGGTGTGGTAGTGTCTATCATTTGGGAACAGCTGGAGGATGAAAAGATCTCTTAATTTTCCTTGTTTTTTTCTCCTTTTTCAAAAATTCAAAGGGGATTTTGGGGTTTCCTGGAGATTCATTTTTCTTTTATCTACCATCTGTCTCACCAGTTAGTTACTTAAACAGACAAAACTTGAGAAAATACTGCCCAAGCATATTTTGGGTTTTTTTTTTGAAAGCAGTTTAGATTATGTTTTGTTTTCCACAACACAGAAAAGTGAGCTGAAAGCATGTGACACGTTGGAAACCACAGCTATACTTCCTCTTTTTTTAACTCTTTGTGTCTTCAGGCTATTCAGTACCTTTTTGTCAGTGTACAGCTTGCACTTACACAGAAAGAGAAATATGGGGATCAGGTTAATATTGAATGGAAGTTCAGCATGGCAGGACTGCAGAGCAAACAAGTGCAGGGCAGTAGCACCAATTCCTACTGGCTGTGAACACTTCTGTGCAACTCACAGGAACTTTACCAAACCAGCAGGAGGAACTGGTTTTGATTTCTGATACATTCAATATTGCTTCTTCCGTGTCATGATCATTCCACTGATGTCCCACTGAAAAGTTCCATGTCTCCACTGAGCAGGCATTTGCCACATGCCTGTTGTCCCCTTCTCTACCTGGCTGGGGATGGCTGTGCCACAGAGAAAAAGGCCAGCATGGAAATTCTGAATCCCACGAGCCACCACCACCTCATTTCAAACCGGGCAGTGTGCCCCAAAGCTGGTACAACAAGGGAGTTTCCTACTAATACAAGGTTTCGAGGTGAGATATGTCTTCAGGAAGCAAGGCTAATAAACAGAATTTAAGTATTTTTAGAGCTTTGTTAAAGTTTTAGTTCACTTTCCATTTTTACTCAGCCGATTCTTTCTACTTCAGCTGATAGCAAGGATGTAGTGCAACCCTAGCCTTGAGACAGAAAGGTACTGACTAGAAAGTGAAAAGCTATCAGCCTCAGCAAGCCTGCAGACACTATGGTTCACTGCCTAAATTGCATTCATAAAACTCTCATCATAAGAAATATGCTGGGTAAGTTCAGGGGCAGGTTGACCTGCCATTGATGTATAAACTTTCTAATCAGCTGTTGTTGTTGTTGTTTTGCACGTAACAGTTTCTAGAAAAATGTTTGATTTTATTTTTAAAGCAGTTCTGAAGTAACTAGATAACAATGAAAGCTGTCAAATACCCGGTAATTAATGTTTTGGTTTGTTGTTTTTTTTTTTTTTTAACTGAATGGGAAGAAATAAGTTCTGCAATAAATCGTCTTTTGGTGTTTTTAAATGCTGGTCAGGACAAGCCTTGTCCAGCAGTTTAAATTCCTGTAGTCCATTCAGCCTTTTGCCTGTTGGCCACAGCTGCCAACCAAGGGTTATTCACTGAGTGCCAATTGTGACAGGACATTTTGCAATGCTGAAGGACCAAAGGGCACAGCACAACTTGCTATGAGAAAAATGCCTCGTCTTAATCGGGGAGATTGTGAAGGAAAAAAAACCCAGCCACCGAAAAACAACTGGTATTGAGGTCCTTCTGACTGATCAAGACTGAAAAATATTTTAAGCCTCATTAGAAAAATAAAGTTTGCCTATTTCTCCTGTTCCATATACTGTGCAGGGAAGGAACACATATGCTGTCACATTCATATTTTACCGGCTCTTTTTCTCCCCCACACCTTCGTACCTCAGATTTGAACTTTAAACTCATGACAGTGTTATGTTCATTAGAATAAAAATCACTTGCTATTTCCATTGCAAAGCTCCCCCTGAGAGGTTATCTTAGCTGTTTTATAAATCATATCAGGAGGAAAGCTGGCATAAAGGTTGACAGCTCACTCTAGATAATCACTTCCCCTTCTCTTAAGTGACTTTAAGCAGAAAGGAGCATGTAGCTTGCCAGTTCAGTTTTTAGTGGTCAAGCATCCACATCTAACCACCACCAACACACTGACTAAATTAGCTTGTAAGTATTTTACTGAAATGCAGGAGAATCACAGTCCTGCTCAGGAGAAAGAATCTCAAACATTCATCAGCTCTCAAGCCATATTTTCTCTGTCCTTCCAGGGCAGAGCTCATTACCCCGAACGACATGAATGCCAAAGCCCTTTGACACAGGGTCCTTGAAGGGTATCTGGGGTTCACATTACTGTTGATTTATCAGCTCCCTCAAGAGCTGGACTGATTAGACTAATGGCTTATAGGAGATATGATTTCAGCATTAAAGTCCTGTATTGTGGAGGCAGACAAATGAAGCAAGTTAGATCTTGTAGTAAACAGAACCTGCAACTCAGGACAACAACCCATTAAGTAGAAACTTAAAGGGAATAAACATACCCCAAAAGAATCCTGGGTTTAGGAGAAAAGGTCATCTTATGTATTGTAATTTTTCTACATAAACTAAAACACCTAAATCCTAATCCTCTCTCAGAGAGACCAAAGCTGGCTGGAAATGGTGCCAGATCTTCCCAGATTGAGCCAGAAGAGAAGAAAATCAAGAAAACTATCCCTTTAACACGTCACTTCCCCATGACCTGATTACAGGCATTTTGCAATCAATAGGGACATTCCACTGTTTCTGTTGGACTTTGGAGGCAGTGTGCTTGGAAGAGAAAGGGTTAGCTATGGCAAGGAAGGGGCACAGGAAGCCTTTCCTGGAAGTTGATTGTGATAGAAGCAAATCTTAAGGAAGGAGAAACCTGAGAACATTAGCCTGAAACATAAGTATGATTCAACTGCTAATCACTCCATCTATCCCTGAAACTTTTGTCTCTTAGTTAAATAAGGATAATAAGACTGTCCTTTATAAAACAGATAATCCTGAGAGTGTGTATCAGTAACAAAGATATAGGGAGCTTATTTTCTCACTGTCTCATAACACAGAATCAGGAGACAAATTCAGCTCAATGCCATTAGAAGAATAAAATCCAACCCTGAAAAAACAATACTGTTTTACTCAGCTTATAATTGGACTTTGACATTAATTTCTCCTGGAAACCAAGAACTTGACAAGGTACAAAAAGGGACTGGATATTTATGCAGACACTGAAAATTATTTATAGAATTATTAATTTTGAGGAACAAATGTTAGGAAAAGGTATTAATTTTATGCTTCAGATATTTGGCAACTATAAACTGAGCAGCTTAAACTAACAGAGACAAAGAGTAGTTAATTTGGTTGCCCCCAGCTAAATAGTTAACTGTAGTGTTGCGAAAATAAAGGAACTTCTGAAAGTAGAACAAAATCTGAATCTTTGGCAATAACTTGCATGAACTACTTCCAGTTAAGAGATGTTACTCAAAGCACTACACATTGCAGTTGTTACCGGTTCGCAGTCTTTCCGTACTTTTATTAGGCTGATCTCAGCTTGTACAACACCTCCAGGAACCAGATGAACCTTATATCTAGTACACCCTCGTAGCTTCAGAACTTGGCAGCCTCTTTACAATGATGCAAGATATTATCTGTAAGTATTATTCAGTTATTGACACACGCAAATCTTAAAAAGGCAAAGGATTACATGAGACACCACCCAGCAAAGTGGGTCGGAGTTGAAGGCGTGTTTGCGGGTAGGTGGGAGGACGCTGAACATCTTTCATTACCAGATTCTTGCTACGTGGAACCGGGTCTTGATTTTTCAGACCTGTCAGGTTTCCTCAGGCCCACATGAAGGAGATGTAAAATGCAGAGATTCCTAGTCTGGTACAAAACCACTGAGTAATGATTGCCTGGTTTTTTTGACATGGGGAATTGTCATGAGCCATGGCAGAGCTGGGTGTGCACTGGCTGTTAAGCAGATGTTGTGCCTTGCTCTTACCTGTCACTTGGTTCAATGCCCAGGAACAGAACTGGGAGGCAACTACAAAGTCAATATTGTGTTTGCTCTAAAGGAAGAAAAGAGGTGAGGAAACTCAGAACCAAAACCTCTGCCTTGTGTCTTCCACCTGTCTTCATGCTTACTGAAGGCAAATATTTGGGAATGAAACATGGGAACTATCAAAAAGAGGCTATGATTGAGGGAAGAAGGACCACATTTGCTTTCTACTGAAACTCCCTTTAGAAGAAAAGTAGTTAGAACCAGCTTAATTTTTCATGTAGCCATTAACTTCTTTAATGGGAATCTGCTGGAACAAAGATGCAGCTGTTCCAGAGCCTGGATGAGAATTGTTATTGCATTTAAAACAGAAGTGTGCTTTTAACTTTGCAGCTCGTGATGAAAGAAAGTTGTTGCATCAGTGGGAGTTCCTGGCAAGACTCAGTTTCTCAGAGAAGAGCTTGCCTTGGGTAATCTCACAGAAAAAGAAACAGTGCAATGTGGCTGGGGGCCAAGGTCAGTGACAAGCTTAGGATACAAAATGAGAATCAATTGGGTCCATTGTCTCCAGGAGCACAAGTGGCATAAAGCATCTTTCAAGAAGCCAGAATATTCTTCTCCCACTGGCAAACCAGTTTCTCCCTGTTTTGCTGTTTATTTTAGCTTTGGTCAGAGATGTGAAAAAGCACGGAGTGGTGCTCACTCCTCCCGTGCATCCTCCCAGCAGTTTCTAATGGCAGAGTTTCATTTCACCATGTACACTCCCTGAGGGATAGAGACACCATTCAGGGGTGTTGGGAATTCTTTGGGACAAGAAATATCGGGAAGCAGCCGGTCGTGTGTGCGTGTGCCCATTTCAACAAGAATTAAATATCAGTGCATCAAGAAGGCCATTCCCATTTCGCCTTTGATTTGGACTCTGGAGATATTCTTATGAAGATGTAATTTCTCCAGAATGATTTCTGAAAGCATCAGCATGTGCTGTGGCATGAAGATATCGCCTTATTTACTCCAGACTCACCTTAACCTTGCCCCAGTTTTACACAGTCCTTTTGCATTTTGCTGTTAGAGATGCTAAGCCATTAGTGTGACTACCCTGTTGTACTAACCTGAAATTATTATTAAATTAAATGCTTACGAATTTGGCTGTATTTCCTTGCTCCTTGAATGTGGACAGTTCAATACAATTTCTAACCTGCACATGCTTGCAGCCTGGGGGCTGTGAGTCATGTTTGCTTTAAAAGAGGCAGCACTCACAGACTGTCACTCACCTGGGTTATTAGAAACAGAGCACTTTAAGAATTACTCTGCCACCTCCTTGCCTCTAAATATAGCTGGTGTGCGTGGGTCTTAAGCGATTTAGCTAGTCTGAGAAAAGGTCTCATTCCAAATAATCAATTAAAAATCCATCATTTTAAGAACTATGTGGGCCTCGGGCCAAATGCATCCTGGATGTAATGCCTTTGACTGTTTAATGCTGATATTAATTATTTGTATTACAGCTGCAGATCCTAACTCAGAATGAAATTTCTCTGCACTACCCAGCAGCAAGTCCTGTTCCAAAGAGTGCACTATTTAAGCAGGCATGATGGACAAAGAGCAGCAGCAGAAAATCATCATTATTCCCTGCTTCACGGATGGGAAACTGAAAGACAGATTCAATGACCTGCCAAGGGTCACATAGGAAAAGGAGTAATTCATAAATCCCACTACAAGGTCTTAAACCATGAGATTTCCTCTCATTCTTTAATCAATAATAAAACACCACAGATGTCTAAGAATCTAATATCTGCAAAACTGCTCCAAGGTCTATAGGCATGATACAATTAATTTCCATTAAGAGCAATGTGATGTGAGGGCACTCTGTACTGACCAGAAAAGTAAGCCTTGCAGACTTTGCAGTTTTTAAATACTGTTTTAATAGACAATATAAAAATCAGGGATAGCCTAATTAAAATAAAAATATGGGGAAACAGTTGCCAAACCTTTGACTCAAGCTAAAACTGAAGAAACTGATTCAGGAAGTAAACCAATGTTTTAAAAAAACTCATAACAAATGTTATGTGTGTTGTTTTTTGCCCTTTAGGGCTGTACTCAGCCACATTTTTAAACTCCCTCCTCCGCTACTATCACAAAGGACTACCAAGAGAAATTCTCAGAGATTCACCTGCCTGAAGGACTTGGATTTCAGTTAAAACATCGAGTATCAAAGAACTTACAACATGATCACAAGCATCAGCAATGCTGAGTTGCATAAGACAACACCTGCAGGTTACAAGGAAGAAGTTAAGCACTGTGGGATAAGTTCACCTCACTCAGCCCCCATAAGGCAAATGCAGGGAGCTTCCATAAATGCCTCAACTCCTTCCATCCAAATCCCTCTGCAGTTTCCTTCATGTATTTCCATAGATGTAGCAGGAATCGTCACTAGGTTGTGCAATACATAATCAGGCCTTAACAGGTACAACTCTTGAATGTTCCCGTCACCCTCTCTTATTGTTTGTTAAACAAGTACAAAAAATAAAATTAAAAAATTATTACTGCTCCAACAAGCCTGAATGTTGCAGTGAGTTATGGTCATGTCTAAATTTTTGTGCAATATACATGTTACTGGCATTAATGCAATTGCACAGTTGAGCATATATATCCATTTTCAGATGTTGTGACAGGTCTGACTTTTATTTTAAGCTTTTGAAGCACGTAGCTAAACTGGAACCTGTAGCTACTGCTCCAGTTACAAACATCAAACAACAGGACTCATATTATTTTTAATAAAGCATGCTACACTTAGAGCATTGATACCATGAAAAAAGTGGAGAAATTAAACTTGTTTCTTTACAACCTGCCTTAAATCTCCAACATTCCCAACATGTAAATCAAACCGACAAAACATTAAGAAAACCTTTGGCTAGTACATTTTAACCACCATTCAGAAGAAATGTAGAAATTCTGGTTTAACCATTCATTCTGTAGAAAGACATAACAATACAATACAATACAATACAATACAATACAATACTATTTTCCTTCCTTCCAGTGCTATACAATGAACTTTGATTCTCTAAGCAATTTGCACAGGGAACCACCCACTATTCTTTGTTAAAACCACTGCACAAAAGTACAGAATTGAAAAATTAAGTTCACTGCTTTATCAGAGGTGCCAAATTTACTGGCTGGCATGGACTGACTAGCTGGAAACTTTGGCCCATCAGTGTTTATTCTGATAAGTTATCTCCAGCTGTTGTAGGGTAAAGTTCTTAGAAAATAGATGCCATTGGTGTTGCTTTCTGCACTTGTGAGAGGTGAGATGCAGATAGGTCCTGCTCATTCAACATCCACTCCAAATCTTCTTCATCAACAGGAAAATTCAGGTTTAAAGGAGGTGCCACTACTTGTGACTGGGGTTATTTTTCAAAAGCATGAAAATGAGTGAAATCCTTGTGTGTCACTCAAGCTGGATGTGAGCCATATCCCAAAAATTAGGAAAAAAATCTGTTGGGTTCAATAGGACTTGGATTGGGTCTATTGCAGTGGAAGAAACAAATCAACTACATTTTATTTCAGAAGAATAGTAGTCAAAAAACTTGAATTCAAGTCGGTATAGCTCATTAAGCAATAGCTATTGTTTTAGGTGTTTCTGAACATATTGTAAAAGGCCATGAAACTCTGTAGGTGGCTTATTTATTCAATAAAATTTAGTGAAGAAAGGAAACTTACACTGCTCCTCATGGAATTAATGGAATGCCCACAGAGTTTAACAGCACCTTCTGTGGAAGGCCAGTAGCAGAAAGACTGCATTCAGGCAAATCAGGCTGCTCTAATGTGCCCTTGACCTCCCTTACGTAGCATTAATATCAATTTATCTGCCTTGTCAGGGGAAGACTAGAGGGAATATTGAGTGGCAAGAACGAGTGATAAGAGTCCCTGAACTGGTTTCAAAAGTGGAGGGGGCACAATTTCAGAGAGGCTTTTCAGAGCCTCTGCCTCTCATCTCAAAATGAGATGGTGCACCTGAAATTTCAGAATTAAACGACTGAAGTAACTTCATGAAAGTTTTAAAGAAAATGTGAATGAAATGTATTGGTGAACATATGTAAAATCTAAGAATATGGGGCTGGAATTTGCCCTTGGCTTGGAAGGTTATGCAGGGCAGCCAAAGGGGGTCACTTATGCTGCTGAGCAGCATTTTGCTTTGGCTGCTCTAAACTGGGAAGGCAATGAAATGTCTGAGTGTATCATGCAGTGCAATGTTAACAGCTGGAAAAAAGTGATAAAAGGATGGAAAAACCCTACACCTCCAAACCAAGGATAATCACTTAACTCTGTTAAAAGTTAATTAAGTACATTATGAAGTTAAGGGGCAAATCCTGCAGTCTTGCCCAGGAGGAACAGTCAGCTCCAGCGCAAGGAAAAGACAGAACTTCTCTTCCATCCTTCATCTGAAGCTTCCTCTTGAAAAGGCTTCTCTTACCTCTTCTTGTAGATCATTCAGGTCATCGTTGAGGTAAGAGTCCACGTCATGTTCTGCATACTCTGAGAGGCTTTTGCCAGGGCAGTATGACATGGACTGGGAGGAGGTGGCATCTCAGGGATCTTTGCTTTGATCTTTTCTTAGGATACGGTCAAGCACATTTCTCCAACTGTCTTCAACCTGTAATCGCATGAAAATCCTTTACTTTGCTTCACAAGAAAGTAATTTTTCTTGTACGAAGACACTTAATGCTACCATTGGAGGCCAACATTGCCTTTTGCAAATAGGGACCTGTGTGGAAAACAGGATACGGTGAAAATCATCAAGAGCTCAATTCCTTGGTACAGCTACCAGGGTGGGAAGCCAATCTTCCACAGAAAGGGGAAAAACCCTGCTGTTCTTAAAGTGGGAAGATACTCACTTTTCTTTTAGGAACCCTTTCTCATTTTCTCTTGCTGAACAGCTCCTACACTCATTCCATACATATGAATATATTGATGATTCACTAGAGCTACTGTCAAGGACACATTTTCCCCTCAGCTTCAGTACACCCAAATATATAGTAAAATGCCTTCTCCAGTAGTAAAGTGGCTCATTCCTGCTGGAAGAAGGCAAGGTTACTGCTTTGCCATCCCTCCCATGTAAGGAGGCACAGACACGACTTTTCATGGCTCAGAAAAGCAGCGTGTTTTGCTCCACGAGGAAGTGACCTGCCTCAGATCTGTAACACCTCACATCGCGATAACTTCTCTCCAACTCTGAATTCAACACTCCTTGTCAGAGTGCTGGAGATGGGAATACAAAAGGGGTGAATTCAAGGTCTTTCCCTGCTGCACGGTAGAAAGAGGCTCTGTTCCTCCTGCTTGCCTTCACCCCAGACAAGGCCTGTGGATGTCTTCCCTGCAGAAGGGCACAAGGAAGCATTTCAGAGCTCCTGTGTGCAGTGCACACAGGTAAGAAAAACCTGGCCTAAGACAGATTATAGCGAAGAAAAAACAACAACCCAACAAAAACTTGCACAGCTCCCAGAATTGTGTTATTGAGGACGCTATTTGTCACCTGCTGTATAATAGAGCACACATTTTGAAACAGACTGGCAATTCCATTTCATTCACTCTTCTCTTTCCTGTTCCACAAGTGTCATTGAAGGTAAGCAGCAAAGTCACCCTCTTCATGAATTTCTCAAACTGAAATGCTCTCCTGAGGATTGTTATCCTGCTGCTATGTGATCTAGTCTGGAAGGCTGCATGTACCAAATTAAAGAGAACTCTATGAATCAAAGCTGTGAGACTTGATACTGAGATATATAATGAGCACAAGAGCACATGAGGCCCAGTCCTGCTCCCACAGAAATGAGCAGCAAGGGTCTGATTCTGATTTTGCTGATCCAGCTATAAATCAAGAGCAACTTTACTGAAGCACACGAGTAAAAAGTGAACAAGCAGTCTTTCAGCCACTAAATTCCCAACATATCATGCACTGTATTTCATACAAAACATTGTCTCAGCTTGACTTTGCCTGCATGGCCATCCTGGGACAAAATGCTGAGGATATATTCAAAGTGTGTCTTAAGAGAAAAGCAGTTATGATCCAGCAGAGGAGTGGGTTAGCAGAGCCCACTGAGCCCCCACCAACTGCCCAGCTGAATTAAAAAGAAACAGGGAGCCTCTCAGAGTCTAAACTAAGCAAGTGTACTTCCCTTCCCCTGCTGTACTGTCAGATCCTCCTGAGTCCTGAGCTGGAGGCAGGTTTTGATGACCAGATACGTGCTAAGAGATACCATAAAATTTTATGTGTTTATGAGCACTCTTTATTCAAGCAAAACTGACAGTACAGCTGAAAATCCCCTTGTATTTTGAGACTTAAAACAACAGAGAGCATCGAGCTAAGCCACAATATGTTATACCAGCCAAAAGATTTTCACCAGGACTAGTTAGAATTGCAATGGCAAGGAAATTAATTAGTTGCAGCAGAGTAACATAGAAACACTGGTTATAGTGGCTTGGAGGGGAAAAAAAGATATAAATGGTATTTTTGTTAAGGCATGGTATTCATCAGAATGGCAAGGCTGAAGCTTTGAGAAAGAAAATTGCCCATATCTACCAGAGGAATGTATGATTTTGTGATGTTCTTTGTAAACAGGATTGCACCAAAGAAGATCATCACTGAAGAGAATAACTGAATCCCTATCTTATCCCCTTTTTATCTTTTTAATGAGAATTGCCTGGCAAAGAACAGTACACTGGGTCACAACTCTGCCCAAAGAAGACTTGAGTTTGAGTAGTGACTGAGCCTATTTGTAGCCTATTATTATTGGGCATTATATGGACCACTAAAAGAAAAATGGTCCCTGTCCCAATTAACTTTTAAATCAGTTGCACAACTCCTTTTTTCTACGAGCTACAAGATGGAGTAAGAGGCAGACTCTTATCTTGCTACTGTGGCTTGTTTGTTTTTATTTCCTATCCCAGGGCTTTAGGGATTGTGTTTCTGTTAAGTATTTCTGCAGCTGTTCGAAAGCAATCTTACAGCACAATACAGTATCTGAATAATTGTCTCAGGTGACCATTAAAGTCTACTGCTGCTCCATAAAACCACGAGGAGTAATCCTGCACCGCAGCAGAATATATCCAAGAGCCAGCCCTGAGGAGTGTCATTTCTGTTAGGAGAGAGCTACTGCAACTGAGTGAAAATTCAGGAAGGCAGAAGGAGCACAGGGAAGGCTCTGGACCTTAAACTGTTTCTTTTTTTGCCGACTAAGCAAAGCTGCTGATTCTTAAATATTGAATTGTCTGTATTCATCCCCGGCCAACTGAAGTCAACGGACATAGAGGAGGACTTTAACCTGTTACGCATGGAATGTTTGTCTTCCCCTTTGCCCCTCTGCCTCTCCTTACAGCCTTTTATACACTGCACTAGAGGAACCCCTTTAAAGCCTAATGTATGGTAATGCAGTTTAATTGTGGTTTGTTGGGCTATTGGGGACAAAATGTGCTGGTTCCAAGTAATTTTGCTGACTCTAAACTTGGCTCTGTACAGAGAGCTGGAGGAGGGGAGATTACTAATAAAAATAGCTGTGTTACCTGGGGAAGCTCTGCATACTGCAAAGGTACTGTTAGAGTAGGCTCTACAATTGCAGATAATCGATTTTTTAAAACAGTGATGTTTGCCTCACACTGACTACACAGCCTGCCTCTTAACCCTTACGTAGGAACAACTCACACAAACATAACTCCCAGACAAGCACTCTCCGGGCACTTTTTTCTAACCTAGCAAAATCTACTCACTTTGCATTCATTACACAACTCCTTTCAATCTGTGAGTTGGACACAGCTGAATGGTTGAAGGCAGAAATCTCCTGTCTTCCCTTCCTGCAGGGTGAAAAGAGACACCCCAAATCTGGGAGGCCTGTTTCTTCTCTCCACATCCTCAGATGCAGAACTTCCACTGAGTCCCACTCACAATCCACTGGATCAGTGATACCTGCCTGTTGGAAGGACAAGTGATCACTACTGATCAATATTTTGTTTACATGGAACATTTAATTCTTTCAGATGGTTACTCCTCAAAAATAACCACCTGGGCAATATTACCCCTCTCTTTCCCTGCCTTTAGCTCTCACAGTCATCACCAAAATGCCAGGCAGAAGCTGCTCTATTAGCTAAACATGATTCACATCCCATCTGCGATATACATATATATACAAAGAAAGTGTTCAGAAACTCCAATTTCAGATGACTAATAATGTGCAACCGGATCATTTAGCCTTTTGAATTTCAACTGTGATATGAAACCAGTTGAGATTAACAGAGACCAAAGGTTCAGACCATCCAAGAGCAGCATAGAACCCTTATGAGAAAATGAGCTTGCTTCAATCCACAGGGCCAAGCTCTTTCACTGCCTTACATAAATATGTACATCTACACAAGCAGTACAATGTATGATCTGGGAGAGCTTCAAAAATCAACTTTATCACTTTACCAATTTCTCTATAGACATACGAGGTCTGTCTGTTTACAGGTATTTCCAATGACTGTAAATCTTTTGCTTGTTTATTTACAGAAATATCTTGCCTGCAGAGATAAGTTGGCAACTTCTTGCTAGATACTTTTTATCATCTCTGTCTTCTCAGTAGCTCACTCCAACCTTCTGTGTGCAGTTGGAGTGTCACTGTGGCAAGAAATCTTCCAGTCTGGTCTCCAGCTTTATTAATTTCCTTGTGTCTCTGGAGCAGAGAAGTAGTACAATAACAAGCAAAACCCACTGGACTCTTATATAAATGATCAAAACCTCAATGTCTTAAAAATCATTTTGCTCTCTACACTCTGTCATTTCAATCTGTGAAATTTGAAAAGCATTCTGCTTTTATAGTGAATATTTTCTCCTTCTGCTACTTCAGTGTTATTGTAAAGGATCAGATTTTGTTCTGTGAGCTGTATATAATAATGTTTAACAAATAACTCTCTCACTGTATTCGTTTAAAAGAAAGTTACTATGGTGGCTGCAAAATCTGTTTTACGGGCACATATGATCTTTCTTATGTCTTTTAATGGTAATGATATCTTGCTTTCCTAACCAAAACAATTGTATAGCTCTAATAGCATCACAAAATCTGAGCGAAGCTTTCCCCTTCAGCTCAGCATGGGGCTTTAAACACCTCACCTCACCACACATGCATTACTGCCAGCTGCAAAGGTGGTTCTGTGCTGCAGACTTATTTTCAGAAGCAAGACCACTGTTGCAGTATTCTTATGCAACTAAAAGGAATCAAGGCAAAAAAAAAGAAGGTCCATATATAGACCTAGTAAAATTGTTTTCCTATATGCCTGCCAATCCCTTTCTGAGTTGTTCCTCAAGTGGGACATCAAGCTGGTAGGGCACAGATTACAGATCATTTCCCTGTGTTGGAGTATTTATGATTGCTCTGCACTTTACTTTGAGTCTGGAAGATTGTAAGCAACTTTAGATGATAACTTGATAATGACCAGTAAATGAGCTTTGTGGGGTCTCTGCATAATGCATAAATGATGTATAACTGGGCATATAATCAGCAGACATGACCACTCCTGTGCTTTGTAGAGTTTGTATCCTTTTCTCTCACTGCTTGTTGGTCACCACCCACTGTGACTGGTCACTTCAATAATTTACTTTTGTTTCTGTGTCACAGGTGAGCATTTGGAATTCTGAAAAAAAAAAGGCAAATTCCAATACTGAGAACTGCTGTCCTCTAAACAGTGGCGTGGATAGAAGAGACAGGTGGATGGACACTGCTCTTTCAGTGTTAGAAGCTCAACTGAAAGGCGACTTATGCCAGAGAAGCCTTCACTGAGCTATACCCAGCAGGAAGCATTCCCAGAGGAACAAGGATCCTTTTGTGCTGTTTTTGAAGCAGTTCCCTAGAGAAACCAGACAGCAGCTTGAGAGCTTACGAAGAAGAGGAAGTGTGTGAATCACAGTGAAATTACATAGGTGTCAACATTTGATGTAGTGAAAGTGCTTCCTAACCAGAAGGTGCAGGTTTTAATAGAGTAGCACAAAAAATGACTCTGGTCCGTCGTACTAAACATTTTTGTAACACTTTTCTCGTGGTATTTAAACAGCATTTCAGATTTTAAGTTAAAATATGGATTGAAGCTCAGTGCTTATGATTTGTTTTACTCTGTAAAGCACTGATTTATTTCGTGAAGCAGGCATAATTTGCCAATTCTGGAGAAAAAACTAATTTATATTATCAAGGGGGTGCTGAACAAAAGCTTGAGGTGTGGTGAAAATGTACTGCTGGTACCTTTGTTACCACTCTAATTATGTTCAATAAATGGAGCCGGAGAAGGAGACAGGACAGAACAAGTCTGATCAATACATGGCTCTCTTTTGCCCTCCCTGCAGTTGAAAGAGAATGACTGCACTTATCTGGCCTTCCTGGGGAGTATCCATTCCTTGCTGGAGGTTAAATGAAAAACTCTTTTATTCCTACTTTTATGCTGACCCCAAACTTGTGTCCTGATTCTACTGTCTCTGGCTATATGGATAGTTCTTCAAGTAGATGGGAAGACTGTCATGAAAAAGGGTTGCTCACGTGAATGAGGTTTGCAAGATCGAGCCCTTCATGATCAGTACAACCCTGGGCTCCGGGCTGATATGGCATCCCTGATTTACAAGAGCAATCCTATTAGCATCCAAGGGACAATTCACATGAGTGAGGACTGTGGGAATGGGCCCCTCAGGAGCAACTACCACCACAGTTATGTATCCAACCTCACTTAGATCACAGCGGTTTCCAAGTGTTCTACAGACACTTTATGCTGCTGCTGAACTTTGAGAAGAAAATAGACCTTGAGCACTAGTTCATTTCTGCTTTACAGACTACTAGCCCCACTTTTCACTCTTCTTATTCTCTGCCCTCAAAGAGTCTTCCCTCTAAGAACCTGAACCTTTTAAGTGGCTCAGAGTCTGCAAGAAATCTTGGCTTCTCTCATTTCTTTCTTTTTTTCCCTTCTACCTTTCTTTTTCTCCCCCTTTATTCCAGTCTTTTTAATTTTTTAAAAATTTCTCCTTTTCTTTTTAGTTTTCTCTATTTTTTCTAACTTTATTTCCCTTTTTAATATTTTCTATTTTTATTTTTAGTCCCTTTTTCTTTTATCTTTTCTTTTTCTCCTTTCTCTTATCTTCTGTTGCCTTCTCCTTCTTTTCTTATCTTTAATTTTTTAATATTTTTCTCTCTTTTCTATTTTTTCCCTTCCTTGTTTTTTTTTTTTTTTTTTAATTAATTCCCTTTTCTCCTTCTATTTTGTTTTTCCTCCTTTCCTGTCCTTCTCCCTTCCTCCTAATCTTCTTTCTCCGAATTAGGGGTATTCAAAGAGGGTAGGAAAAAATTAACGAGGTGTTTGCCTCAAAATTCAAAGACAGGCAGTATAGCAGCTTTCACAGTTTCAGAAGTGCTTTTTTAAAGCCACATAAATCAATCTGAATTTCCAGAATCTGAAAAACTGGAAAGTAAGATCCAAAGGAAAGCGTGGAAATCGTAGCATTTCTACATGCATTCATGCTTCTTTTTATATCCTACCTACAAGGAACGAAAATCACCTTTTTCCTGGCTTTCTGGTGTTTCCAGGTGTAGTTCTGAGAACTTGTATAAATAAATTACCAGCTTTTCTTCTCAAGTATAATAATGTGTGTTTAGTTTAACTGTTAACTTAATAGGTTTACCTGCTTTTTAAACTGACTGTGGATAAGGATTAAAATGCCAAACAAAAAGGTGGTAATGGAAGATAATTACAGTTTTATTTCTGTCACACCATGTGAATATGATATGTGTTAGGCGTGGCTAAAAAAAACCTATGAACGTAAAATTCCTGCCTTGAACTAAGTCATGAGCTGCAGAAATGCTTGCATTTTTTTGAAATAAATCCATTTCCTGAGATGGACCCACGCTCCTGCGAGTTTTTTGTTGACTTCAGCAGAAACGCTATTTGCTATAAGCGTTCTTACCGAGAACGAAGGTTGTTAAACCCAACCCCTACCAACATTTAAAAACAGTTCTGATACTACAGTTCTTGCTCAAATGAGTTTGGCTGTGTTTTGTGATTTTAAGAAGAGTTACACAGGTATCTGACAGGACGTGACAGGACATGACATGAAGCACAGAAATAACATCAATGAACGTTGAATGTATGTACATAAGAGTAGAGATATTCTCTGTAAGGATGCAGCTTTAAAAATTGTATCCCTTTCTGACTGTGTACACATCTTTAGGATTAGTTTTGCAACCTTTGCTGGGAGTCTGAATATATGTTTATCTTCTTCAGTCTCGCTTATCATGAGCTGTGACTCCTGTTGATGAGGAGTGCTAAGGAAATAGCATAATTCTCTCTGAAGAAGCACCGGGAAGCTCAAACACCAGGTTCCCTCTGTTCATCACATTTTAGCACCTCCACACACATCACTTTTGTAGGAAAAGTCTGTGGCCACCTGCAGAGTTCCTTAATTTTGTGTTTAACTTCGCAAAGCAACATGATGCATATCTATCGGAATGGCGCTGATGGCTTGGCAATACAAGCATGTTTAATCTTTTCCCCTTTGGTAAAAGTTAAGGCCCGCCAGAACAACGGAGGGGCCGAAATATTGAGACTTTAGGTACTTTTAGGTAAGCTTTGAGCCCTCTTGAGAATTGGCTTAATCGCTGGACTTGGCTGTCACTACGAGCGCCTGTCTGGGCCCCAGCCTTTGGCTCCCCCTTGTCCAAGGGTGTTCAGACAGCAGGGCTCTTCCTTGCTCGTTTTCACACTTTTTCCTTCCCTTTCTCCNGCGGGGCCCGGGAGCCAAACCCGCCGCGGGTGCGGGAGGGCGGCGCGGGAGCGGGGCTGTCCCCGGGGAGCGCTGTGAGGGGGCGCGGTGGGGGCCGCGGCGGCATCTCCCGCGGGGCCGGGCCGGGAACCGGCGGGGCCGGGAGCGGGGCCCGCGGCGGG
>VZTF01006716.1:1872917-1883686 GCA_013397755.1 Cnemophilus loriae | reverse complement strand
GGGAGAAGTCGCGTTTGAAATACGCACAATCAAGTGGCCCCGGTGCTCCCATGGCGGCCCGCGGCCCCGGGACACGCGTGAGGGGGCGGCCGGAGGATCTGTGCCCAAGCCACTCCGACCCGCCACAGCGGGGTTGCAGAGACATTATTGTTGCTAATATTAATATTACCCATGTAGATCAGGCTGTTTGTAACCGTAATGAGTATATCCCTTAAACCTCTGAGCTGATTGCGTATTTGAGGGGTTGTTTCTGCATTCGTGCTGGTGCTGAAATCCCGAGTTTTTCGGTGCCCTTCCATTTTGTGCTGAGGGCAGGTCCTGGGCATGCTGGGGTCTCTGAGAGGCCACAGTGCAGCGAGGGAAAATGGATAAATGTGGTGGGGCGCCAAAGGTGCTGGTGAACAGTGTCCCTTTGCATCATCCTTGGATGTATTTTCAGCATAGTTTAGGGAAAAATGCTCCCCTGGATTTACTTTATTTTTGTTGCGTGAAGCACGGTGTGCTTTTTGGTGTGATACAAAGTTAAAAGTAGCAGGACAGTTCTGTTATAACATGTTAACAACATTGTGAAAATGAACAGGAACAGTTACCGCCCATTTCTGAGGAAGGTCTTCGCCAAGTCGCTGTTTATCTTGGGAACTGGACTGTAACAGGAGAGGAGGGAGAGTTACACTGAATTAATTTCCCATGGTCCATAGACCCTGTGCTAGGCCCAGTGACCAAAGTGCTGTTTTAGAAAAGGTAAAAGAGGGAGCAGAATCCCATCACCACAGCAGACAGGTCCAGGCAGGGCTAGATTTGTTTTCACTGAGCAAAGAGCTGCTTACCTCCATCCTGCCCACTTCCTCACCGAGGATGTGCCTTCAGAGCAAGTCTTCTACAGTGCTCTTTGCTCATCAAATTCCCCTTGTTTGGCGATAGCTGACTGTGCTGAAAGCAAGATGAGAGGTTGTTAAAGCTGAAATCAAGTGAATATTAACATTTTTATTACTATTGTTAAAATTATATCGCAGGAAGTAAGTTAGCTGTAACAAAAAAATTCATTTATTTCAGTCTCTAGTGAAGCTAAGACATCCTAGTTTTATGGATTCCTAGTCACTAAGTGCGTGGTTGAAGCACTTGGTGAAGCAAAAGCCTGGTTCTATGAAGGGCAAAAATTGAATGTGCACAGGGATGTGCTCTTTTTTTCACGTGCATTCACTCCTCAGCACCTCTTAACTGTGTGGTGTTGATAAAAGGTACCACCTCCATAGGACTGTGGGTTTGGTACAGTCTCACTGGAAAGAGACTTCATTAGTTTAAACCTTCCGTGATAAAAGCAGAAAAAGTCCTCTCCTTTTTGTCATTACAACTTAATCTTTGCCCGTGAGTCATGCTAAAAGCAATTTTTAAGAACGAGGTCTCAGAGGGGAAACGTGCATGTTCAACTAGGTTTGATCACAAGTTACTGCTGGGTAGGAAGATACTGGTTAGTTTGAAAGCTGAAGTGCAATTATAATTGTGTCATTTTGCACACAAAGAAGGGTAGGCAATATTAATTTTGCTCTTTACATACTGTAGCGTTCATAGTATTGTCATACACTCTATCTATCCTGGTAACTGCTTAGGGAAATTTGCTAGTTCAAATGAATTGGTCTAAAATTGGTCTAATTCCTTGTGTTATTTCAAAAGAGCACTAATTTCTGTGACTAAGTGTTGTTTCTGCAATTACATTAAATATTTTGGTAGTTTGTACTTTGACAGTTTAATAAGCACTTATAATGGAAGCAAAATATTATAATTTATCATCTTCAAGTATTATATTATGCTATTTTGGAAAAAAAAAAAAAAAAAGAAACGGAGGGGAAATTGTTTGAAAAGAAACTTTCCACGGTGGCAAAATTGTGCTGTCATGGTGGTGATGCTAAAAAACAAGGCTATTAAGGCAATGTTATTGTCAGAGCTTCGTATTGCAATGATGTTAGCTTTAACTAACTTTTATGTTTTTTAAAGGTCGTCAGTGAGAAGGGGAGAAATGGCTAAATCGACCCAGTTAATTGACAATGAAGTCTTCCGGGCTTACACCGCTTACGCAGCCATTGTTCTTCTCAAAATGATGCTAATGAGTCTGATAACAGCCTACTTCAGGATCACAAGGAAGGTAATCATTTGGAAATACTGGCTGGGAGAATAGATTGACGTTTGTATTGAAATACAGAGATATCACAGCTATGTCTTTTCAGCTTCCAAATGAGGCTGCTGTTCATTTTCTTCCTCTTTCCTGTTCTAGAGAGATTCTGAGTTTGGCGCTCTGCTGGGCTCAAATGGACGATGTTTTTAACCTAACTACGAGATAATTATGAAACTAAATGATACTTGTATTTGACTTACTCTACTCTTCTAAAACATTTCTGTTATTTTGAAATAAGAGTTTTTCATAACCGTAATTTCCATTGTCTTCTGCAGAAAGCTCATGTCCAGGGTACCCAATTAAAAAGCAAAAAAAGTGTGATATGGAGCCATATTACATGAATAACCAACTGGTAGGGTCAGAAGAGGAGATACATTTTTATTCACCTGTAACCCTTTCCTCCAATAATTCAAGAGCTTTTTTGGATTCCCTAATTATTATAGTGTTCCCATTTCCCATCTGAAAGGAAATTACTGTTTTTCTAGAGTGAGAGGCAGTCTGAAAATTGGATTTTCAATTTTGAAAATATCTGAAAACATTTGAAAATATCTGAAAACCTGTGGTTTAATGTTTAGGCTAGATAAAAATATGAAAGATCCACTGAAGTTTACTAAATAATCTAGAAGCTGCATCTACTTTAGAAGAAAGTGCTCATGGGAAATGTGTTGTGTTTGCCCTGTTGTTGGTCTTCTCTAGGCATCTTCTCATGGCCTCTGTAGGAAACTCTTGGTCCTGGGCTGAAAGAGCCCTGAGTGGGCCTCATATGGCTGTTTTTGTGAGATCTACTTCTGCAAGATGGTGTGTGCTTCAAGGATTTTGGTCCTTTTGGGGTGAAATTGTTGCAGTCCTTTTGTTGAAATGCTCCTTTTTGTTCCTGCTTGTTGCAGGAGAACCCAGCTGAACTGCTCTGTGGATCCAGATGGATGCAGATGACAATAGGGCCTTGATTAATTTGGTGTGCTTGGTTTTATTGTGTTAGTAATATTACAAACTGAAAAATTAGTCAAGTAATTTTAATTTTCTATTTAATATAAAAAAAGTCTTGAAAGAAGAAAACAGAAGAAAGCAGTGAAGCAAGGGAATGTGAAATGTTGCTGATGACTCTGTTAATGCACCTCTAGAATTCTGAGGCTGAGGCTATTTCACAAATAGGGATCAAGGCTGCCCTAGAAAGCAATCATGTAGCTCTCCTAAAATCAAAATATTGTCTTGACTTATACCTGCATAGCCTGAGCAGTCCACAGAATGCATATGTTACTACATGTGTCAGCAGGGAGAGATCTACTGCAGTCTGCACTGCCTGAATTAAATGTTGTTTTCAAGTAGTGTCTTGCAGTGTTTTTGAGGTAATAATGGGTCATGTAAGTGTAAGAATTTGTACCTAAGAGGAAAGGGAGACACTTACTTGGTCATAAATGAGAATGGGAATAAGGCTGTTGGATGCTATTGCTGTTTAGACTTCCATAGAAGGAAGAGATTCGAAAGCACTTTCAGATAATTTGTCAGAAATGGTGAAAAAGAGATTTGGGCAGTGTGGACCTTCTACCTTGTAGGTGCCTGTGTTCTGTCAGCCCACTGGCTTTACTGTGGGCTTGTCCATCTCACAAGAAGGCTTTATCTAAATGTGTAAATGACATTGTATTAATTTGTCAGCACACAAGCTGTGTACAGGCTGGGCTCAAGAAAATAGTCATGCAGCGAACATTGTATTATTCCTTGTGCTTTTAGCTTGAGGTAAAGTTGAGTGAGGTTTTTGAGGCATGGGTAAAAAGAGTGATGTTTACAGCGAACTGCCTTGACTGGATAAAACATTTTGGCTTCTAGTGTCTCTTGTGTGTTTGTGTTTGCAACAGGCATTTGCCAACCCAGAAGATACAGCATCATTTGGAAAAGGGGAGAGTGCTAAGAAATACCTGAGGACTGATACAGATGTGGAACGTGTACGCAGGTAATGCATAGGAACCTTTAAAAGTTATTTTAAATAACAGAATAATATTAAAACAAGGAGTGAATTTGACCCCGTTCTCTGTCAAGCCTGTGTGTGTTTTATGTTGCTTTTGTATTTCATACATTAATTAGTTTAACTGAACAAACCATTACACGTTCAAATGGTCGGTGTGCATACTAAAAACAATAAGCCACTGTCTGGTTATAATAGCTGACTCTTGGATAGTTTCCTGTCTGCATGGGCAAAGTGGTGAGAACACTGTAAAATATGACCATAAGCTGATGTAGCTCATGGCAAAATTTTCTGTTGCGAAAATCGTAACTTTCAGGATGCTGTTTGATACACCTGTGCTAACAAGGAAAGCTTTAACGGAATGCTTTCCATATGATAATTCCTTGATGAAGCTAAGTTTATTTTTATACCAAAAACTTGACTCTCAGTGAACTCTTCTCATTTAGACCTCCATTAGTCAAGATCTTGAAAATATGTACCAGCTCTAAGAACACTGCATCCTTGCAAATGATGGCTGTTGTTTCACAAAGTATATTTCTGTACGTCTCTTACGGATTAAATCTCAGAAAGAAGAGTCTAATCTGAGAGGGCTGTAAAGATGTGCTGCTCCTTCCTTTTCTGCCCCTGAGTAGTTCGGGGAGTTGTTGCTTAATGTCGTGGGTGTTACGTAAAAATGGAAACCTTTTAGTGAGGGGTAATTCCTTTCTCTTTGTAAATTGTAAGAGGCCAGCTAAGTTGAGACTAACTTTATGACACATTTAACTCAAATTGTTACAGTAGACAAATGACAACCACCTCAGTCATTTTCACAGATTAGATTTTTAAAACACTGTATTACCAAATCCTGTGTTGCTGTTTTGTGGAGTTTTTCAGACATCCCCAGACCTAGTAAGTCAGCTCGGTTTCTAGTTCCTCTGCTGGTGTTGCAGCATCCATATTTTCCTCCCAACTATAGTTCTTAGTGGAAGTTTGCTATATTTTCTGCATGGCTTCTCTTTTGTATAAGCGATTGGAATATGTTCAGTTTATGGGGAAAAATGATTACTTTCTTCAGAGTAGTTTTTGGGGAATTAGAATAAAAAACTTGGAGAGATATATTTCCTTGTAATGATAAATATGTTCTAAAAGCAGCTGCAAGACAGTGCCATGACCTGATTCCAGCTGGCTCTGAAATTTGACATCATTAGAAATGCTTAGAGACTGTTTCAATCAATTTGGCTGGAAGTATAATTTATCTAAAGAGGTGAAGGGAGCTGGAAAGGTTTAGGAAGGGGTGTGAAAGAACACTTCAAGATACGGAGTTCAGTCTCAACACATTTTTAGTAAATTATATTAAGGTTTCAAAATTTCAAACATTTTTCAGCTATTTTAGTGCTCAGAGTGAAGAAAATGAACGAAAAGCGTAACTGTCACACTTGTTAGATGTTCAGAAATAACCTTCTTCAAGATGATGGAACTTCATGAACATTTGATGGAATGGTTCCTCTGTAGGATATTTCATATTTTCTTTATGGACACCACAAACTAGGTTTATGGGATTAGAATAGACCATCTGGGCCACGAACTCTAATAGTTTCAGTCACAGTCCTCCAATTAATTGATGTTAATTGAGAGAGGCTCCAAGAAAACAGCTACCTCTCTTCTTCCCTGACTTTGCAGTCTTGCACACCCAGGTGCACTTAGACACCTCATCTAAGTCCTTAATATTACCAGGATCCTGGGGAAAAACTAAGACCTTTCATACAGAAGATCAGAAGCTTAAAAATGTGGGGTGCAGCAGGAGAGACCAGAGTGATGTCAGGTGAACATGCCAAAATCGTTTCAGTAGCTGAATCAAGTCACCTCTACAGAGGAAACCAAGAGTTGTTGAATAGTAGCATGCTCTGAAGATGCTGGAAAATAATGAGGCTTGAAGTGGTTTATTCAGCAAAATGTAACACTTTAAAATAACTGTGCTCCTTTCTCCAGAGGCCACCTGAATGACCTGGAAAATATTGTCCCATTTGTTGGCATTGGACTGCTGTACGCTCTGAGCGGCCCTGAGCTGTCCACGGCCTTGCTGCACTTCAGGATCTTCACAGGCGCTAGGATCCTTCACACTTTTGCGTACTTGATCCCTCTTCCCCAGCCTAGCAGAGGTTTGTCTTGGGCAGTTGGCTATGCAGTGACCTTCTCCATGGCCTACAAAGTCCTGAAGACAGCGTGGCTCCTGTAGCAGAGCCGTAGCTTCCGTGTCCCCTTTGACATTCCACACAAAGTTTCCAGCACTGTACATCGATGTCTTGAGTGAGCCAATGAGTCTTCCCTGGTAACTGGAATTCTTTTTTGTTAACAGAAGTTTTTTGTCCCTGTTCAGAAGTGTTTCTTTTTGGGGGAAAAAGAATCTTTCTCCCTGTACTCCCTGTTCATGGGTTGCGCTGCCAAATACTAGATTGGATGTCCCCTTTGCGATTTGTCAAGTGCTTACAATTCTAAACATGCGATGATGCTGTATTGATAGTGTGTTTGATAATTTTCTACAGATGCACTATTTCTGGCTGTAGCTCTGAAGTCTAAATCAATAAAGACAAGATTTAAAAAAAAGCCAGTTCGTGTTTTTGTTTTCATTTCGACTCTTCTCACTGCAGCCAGCAAGTAGCATGTCACTATGTATCAGGAAGAGATTCCAATCATACAGTTCTTTGAAGAAAGCTTACCTTAATAGTAAGATATAACCAGCAATGCTAGTCTTGTTGTAAAAAAATCTTAGATGAAAATGTTTGTATAATCCACTTTGAGATTAAAAAACCTAAACCGTTGCAGCTCCATTTCTTTCAGTTGAATAGATTAAAAAGAAAGAAAGTAGTTGTGCTAAATTCTGTTTGGAGACACTGTTGAAAATTTGAAGTAATTATTTTTGTTGGAGTTCCTGCAAACATAGGTTTTTTGACTGGAAAAAGTGTAGACCCTTTGTAGAGGATTTTTTTTTTTCATTTTTGAATAAATTCAGCATAAAATGAGTGACACTTGCAAATGTAGATATCAAGTAATTCAGATGTACATATATAATTAGTTTGGGTGTCATACTGTCACAAATATGTTTCTGATAGGAAATTTTGCTCTTTGCTTACATCTTTCTATGATATGTTAGTTTGAAAAACATTCTTTAAGGACTTTTCATTGGTTTCTTTTTGTTTGGTTGGTTTTTTTGGGGGTTCTTTAGTAGCTCTGGCTTAAATAATAGCACGAGATTTCAAGTGACCCAGAAATGTCTTTATATCCAATGTGCTGGTCATTGAGAAGTTTTAAGTGACAGAAGTCAGAGCACAACACATTTGGTTTCCTTTTCTAGGGGAGTTCTCACTGCTGCTTCCATATGTCAAAGATTTTGTTTTGCTTTTTGCATGGGAGCAGTAGTTGTAGTACTGCAAGAACTAACACTGGATCTATCTACCCACAGTTTTGAGGTGAAATTTGATGCAGTTAGGCTGCAACTCGGAAGGGTAGCAGGAGGAATTGGGAGGAGTCCAATTTGGTTTAATCCAAAGAAGCAGGATTTTTATTGCAGTTCAAGTGTAGTGTTTAAGCAAGTGTAGTGTTTAAGTCATGTCTACTAAAGAAGAGAGGGTGGAACTTGTTCACGAAGTTTAAATTGATTTACCAGAAGTTGAATCTAACTAATGAGTAAAATAACAAAGAGCTGGATTCTCTACAAGGAGGATGAGAAGAGATGAGGGTTAAAAGTTGAACCTAGTGGAGCTTCAACTCCTGATATAGCAGAGTAAGCACCCATCAGCACCTCTGGGTTAGCAGAGACTCCCAACAGGAAAGATGGGCTTTTGTGTTTCCTCTCACACCCTTCTCCAAACCTTCCAACCTGTGCTGTTTTCCTCCTGTTCCTTCTTCCTCTGCTAGCTTTTCATGGGATCTTGAGAGCAGCTGCCTTGGATGGTACCGGTGTAACAAAGGCCATCAGCTCTTCTGGTTTGAGAAGCACCAGTGATGAAGAGTGGAGGAGCACTGTGGAACCGTGTCCCAAACCAGTCGTTGTCACAGTCAGCCTGCCAGCTCTCATCAGTCTGTGGCTACTCTGGCTTCCTAGTATCATGATAACAGCATCTAAAGCTCTATTTCCTCACTACTTTGTAGCTTGCCTCTTCTTCCCAGCTGTGTGTCTTTCCATCCACTTAAAACAAAGGGAACGTAGCCACTGTGCAGAGGCCCCCATTTGAAATTCAGCAGCAGTGCAAGTCCTCTCCTTTAGCATGGAAAAGGCTCTTCAGACAAGCCTGGTTGTCAATGCCAGGCATATGTAGGAACAGCATTTTTAACTCCTTTCGCATCAAGCTTCTGTACAGAAACCTCATTCCTGGAGCCTGTCTTTAATTCTGTGATCTTATATTTGAAACAAAACTGGTTTTAAATCCCTTCCATTTGCTCAGTGGTTTCAAAGCCCAGAACATACACTCGCTATGTGCTGAGCAGTAGAAAAGATAAATGGAAACCCTTAGAAATACCTAGAGTGATTCAATATTATTCTGTGTTTCTCTTGCATTTATTTTAAACCTATATTTTATTTTCCTTTGCTCCCACAAATACCATCTGTGCATCTGGGCGGGGTACGTGCTCAATCTGGGAAATGTGCCTTACCAGATTCCGTCAAATGCCGACTGCCAGCTCCGCATAAAGTGTGTTGGAGTGGTCCTTGTCACACAGCTCTTGCATTTCTCTGGTCCCTGCCCTGTAGAGGTGCACTGTACCTGTTGCACAGCTGTAAATTGTAAAAGGTTAGCATATTTCAGGAGAGCTAGCAAAGGAGAAGGAGTGCGTTAGCTGAATTTATTACTGAGCTAAATGGAATTTTCACCTTTTAAAACATGCACACCTGGATTTCAGACTGGTATTATCAGATTCTCTTGCGAAATCATTAAATGAGGCAACCTGTAAGTGATGAAACAACTGGCTTATCAGCAGGTGTGCTGCCTTTGACCTGGTGAAAGTACAGGAAGGGCCGGTCCATGGGAGACATGTAAAAAGAGGTCAAACCATTATCTTCAATGCTTCATTTCTGTTCATTATGCCCCTGATTTCCACCACCAATCTTGGGCAGCTGGAGAAACTACAGAGTTTCTTCTCTCTGCTCATAATTCCTGGCATTTTGTGTTCTTCTCTCAGGTGCGTTGTGTATCTTTGCAGTGGCTCTAACAGTTGCCCATGAAGCACTTCAAAATGCCAGCTGGCATAACCTGGTTAGCTGACTTCATCTCTGAGGGAATTTCGTGGGCTGCTTTGTTTTCGAGAGTGTAAATCTGACCAATAACTCAATTTAGTTTTTGTCCGTATGGGGAAATGCTTACAAACCTTTGGCCAAAATTACTTTGTGCTGGTTTTCATGGCTGCAGACACATGCACTGAAGGCACTGTATTGTTGGGAGGGATGATGACTGGTGAAGAGCTCTGAGCTAGGACTTGCCGTTTGATCATGACTTTTTGTCCTGTCACAATGAAGAAAGTGTTTAAAACTATAAATGATACATTAAACATTTCCTTGAATTTTCAGAAACAAGTGTATGTCTGAGCTTCACCGCCTTCGAGGTATTTATTTCAAGAAGCTGGGTCAATGTTTCTGAAAGTGATGGAATTTCTTGTCATCAAAATACAGAAGAAGAAAAGCCTGGGCTCTTAACTGAAATCACTTTGGGGTTTGGAAAAATTCTGTTTACCTGAAGCCCACTATTGCTTAGCTGTGTCTATTCCTAGTTATTTACAGAAAAAAATTCAATCTAGATTTTTCATGGAAAATGCTTGTAATGTATGTCTTTTCTAAGACCAAAAAATAAAAAGCAGAACTTTAAGAATATCTTTTTAAAGTGACTAGAACGTTGTCTGTCATTATTCAAGCTAATGGAGTTTTCATTTCAAGGCTGAGGTTTAAGAAGAACTTTTTTCTTTTCCAAACGTTGTCCTGCCAACTGAGATGGCACCAAGTGCTCTCTGAAAGGTTATATTGACATGTGTTAAAATACTCTCATGATTAAATATCTCTGGCTGTTGGACACTTGGAAATCTAATACCTCTTTGTGATTCACTTTAAGTGATATTCAGACTTCCGAATCTTGATTAGTGACTCCCACTCATAGATTCTGAGGGCTAAAATAGATCATTAGCTCCTTCAGCCTGACCTCTAGTGGAAAAGATGCCATGGAATGGCTGCCCTTCTGCTGAGGTTAGTGCAGCACAACTTCCAGAAATATGTGTGATCCTCATTCAGAGACTTTGGAAATTGATTCACTCTTCTATGATATTGGTTCTCTCTGGTGTATATGTACACTAAACTTAGGCTCTAAAAACACCATAGTTTGTTTTTCTTGGCTTTGTTTTTTGTTGTTGTTGTTTTTTCTTTTTTTTTTTTTATTTGGGGCAGTTCTTACTACATTATTGCAGTGCAAGGTGGAATAGGAAATATTTTAATCAGGAGCTTTCCTCCTACAAGGCGCTCTGCTCCAGTTTGGCAGTGATCATATAATCTCCATAACTGGATGCTTTTACACCTGGTTCTTTGCTGGTAGGCCCCGGTGTGAATCATTCTTTTATTCTCATATGTGCTGGGCAACTTGGAGAGAGCTTAAGAAGAGGAAGTTCCAAGGAACCTGTCTTTTT
>VZTF01006716.1:1832300-1872863 GCA_013397755.1 Cnemophilus loriae | reverse complement strand
AAAAAAAAAGAAAAAGAGACAAAAAGAAGACTGCTTGTCTCATGGGTACTACTTGTCCAGTGAGGGGGAATAAATTCAGAAGGAAGTGTCAGTCCTGTAGAAAATATAAGGATGGGGAAAAAAAAAAAGGAGAACTGAAGGGAAGGAAATGCTTTAATGATAGCTGAGAACAGCATCAAGGAGCAAACTGGATGAAGACTGGTAGATGAAATGTGGTAAGAGAGGCAGGAATCTTTCTGCTTCATAAAATTGCTTTACTATCTCTTTAAAACAAGTTCATTTTTAAGAATGTTTTTCCTTGTATATCCAGTCATTAAATATCTGCAAAGAGGATTATAAATACCTCAGATCAGGATGGAGAAGACCCATGGGCTCTGTAGCTAATTCTGTTTAATCTGTTGCCTTAAGGCACCTATGGTACACAGACCCCTGCAGTGGGAGATGGCACTTGACATTGTGTGACTATAAAACTGCCCCCAAAATGACATCACACCTACAACAGAGAAAGGACAACTATTTCCTTTTTGCCTGGAAAGTCTTATATGGCACTTGCTTTCAAATTTGTGGAAAAGAATTCCTTTTCACTACAATATTTGAGTGGAAATCAGAAAGGACCTGCAGAAGGGTGAGTCTGGGAGCTGGGCAGAAAGGGATCAGCTCTGGAGGTTGTCCCACATATCTTGGAAGTCTGAGCTTCATCTCTTTAACCTTCACTGTAGGAGCTGTAGGGATTAGTGCATGTGGAATTGCCACAGAAGTGCTCAAGGTAGGTTTAAATTCTTAATCTCTCAGTATCTAAGAGACCAAAATAATTGCTATAAAGGTAGAACTTAATGTGCTTCCTCTTCTGATAGAAAGTGACACTAAAACCTCGATTTTCCTTAAAGAGCCTGCAGTTATGTTCTAAGCATGCATGACTGCCTCGTTTATTTAATACTGGCAACTATACAGTGCAAAGTTGTTTACTATGGGATTTTCACATCCAACCAGGTGTGGTCCATCTCACAGGCTGCATTTCTCAGAGACTAGGGCTGGCAACTCCCATACTCTTCATATGAGAGTTCCTTCTGTCCTCTCGAGGGGGTGTTTTCATAAGAATCAGTTTGCTGTGAATATTCTGGTACTAAAGTTAGCCGGGACCATGCAGCTCAAGAGCTTTGGTTGTCTCTCTAGGAATTTGGAGTTTGCTGTTGATCTCTCCTTGTCTTCAGCTGGGAGAGGGTTCCAGTGCTGCTGATCTGCCTCGTTAGCTGACAGATGGCTTATTCCACTAATTTTGCATGAGTACTTCATGGTGATTATAATGACATATTCACTGCTAATATAAGTGATAAATGCTAAATTTTATCATTTTCTCATTGAGTGAGCGTTCAGAAGTTTTATCAGACTGAAACTTATTTTTGATGAAATTTATTTTGATGAAATTTATTTTGATGGCCCTTGCCTGGAGTTTGATGCACGTACTTTCAAGGTAAATGAAATTAGTTCTGTGGGTCCTCTTGGTTTTCCTATGGATTATTTTGCAAGTGAAAGGCAGGGTACAGTTTCCTTGTTTGAATCTGGGGTTCAGTGGCAGCACTGTTTGATTATGTCACTTTCATTTAGATTCAGTTTGTTTGGAAGAATCCACCATTCTTCAAACAAATCTCAGACTCACTGAGAAGACTGTTGAATCTCCTTTTGTTTTGCTTCCTCTTTCTGCTTTGACCAAGTGCAGTTCTGTGTCATTTCCACTGTAAGTGGCAACGTGTTAGAAAAGAATAAAATAGCCGGATTTTCCCTTTCTGTTCTTTTGGTCTTTCCTCGTTCTGGATGAGAAACCAGCAGTTATCTCAGATCCATGGACATGGCAGTAGGTTTTTCCTCCCTCTGCTCATTCTTAGTTTTGTGCATGATACCACTAGATGTCCCTCTTTGGCTTTTTTTATTAGATTTCAGGACTGGACCCGTGGAGAATAACGTAGCTGTGCTCTGCATCTCTGGCAGATTAAGTTGTAAGGGGAAAATATTTTGCTAGATTTAAAGAAGACATTTATAATAGATGTTAAGGCAAAAGAGTGTCTCTGTTCAGTAAGCTTGTACTAAAAAAACTTTATGGAAAAAGTGACCTTTGTGAAAACAGAGTATGTAACCTGTGGCTGAAACATTAGAATGTTTTGTACTGTTTTGCTTTTCTAAATTAACAAGGCACCAGGTAACTGCAACATCTGAATTCTTCTACTGAGGTTCCTAGAGAATGATGCCATTTGTATTTTAATTGCCTGCTATTGTTTTTGATAGGTAAACACATTTTACGATTTGTATTTAGCAGTAGAGTAAACTGAATGGGACTGAGGCCATTCAAAAACTTGAAGGGAGTAAAGAAGCAGAAATAAAACTCAGGGGCTCTGTCTGTCTGCCACAATATCCAGAGGAGAGACTCAGCACAAATAGTTTACTTGAAATTACTTTGATAGTTACAAAATTCAACTTGGGAATTTAAAGGCGCTGTAAACAATGTTGCTTGTATTCAAAAAAACTGGGATGCCCTATAAAGCAATGTGTGCACAGCAGATTTACTTGTCACACAAAATGCCAGGGAAGTGGTGGGGGGCATCTTTGAGTGATCCACTTGGCACAGAGGTGGAGTACAGTGTCAGCATAATGAATAGGAGCTTGCTTGGTGGATGGAAAATATTTTAAATTGAGTTTTTATTTAATGGATTTGAACTTTTCATGCCCAATTACCTTTTTGCTGAAAGAGAACAATAATAATAATAATAATAATAAAGTGCAAAGGTTCTGTTTCATTCTAGAAATGGGGAAATGTGCTTGGAGAGCTGTCAAAAGGCACAGTCAGATCTCAGGAGCATAGAGCAAGGTAGCTAATGCTCCGGAGTGAATGTCCATCAACTTCTTTTGTGGCTTTCTGTGTCCTTGTCCATGGTAATGTGGCAGAATGGGATGAGTCATGTACAGGGACAGATGGCAACAAGGAGTTGGTTAAGGTCAGAGAAGTAACGTCCTTGCAAGGAGGTTTATATTATTTCTTTAATTTGTCTAGTTAAGTCTTGTAGGTGCATGAATTGTGGAGGAACCCACCCTCCAAAACAAGCTGGCAGGATTTAGGGAAACTATTCCAGGATATGCATAATTAAATCCTTCCCACAGAAACCTTAACCCATCCTACAGCAGGAATGTACGAAGAACGAAGTAAAGCAGCAATCTCTGTGAAATTCTGTAGGTCTTTTCCTTCTGAAATCATAGCCTCTTCTCAGCGAACTTCCATTGCAGGAATACTGAACTCCAAGTGCCTGTACATCACTGAAGAGAAGGTTAGTCCTGATGTGTTCAAGTGCACTAAATAAAAGTGTATTTTTATGTGTGTGTGTAATGAAAGAGGACACTGTATGTAAATTATTTAGTTCTCATTGCTATGATATCTGGATACAATGTATGGACTACAGACCTAATTCAGCAACCAGTGAATTGAACAGAACTGTTCCCGCTGACTTTCACAGGCTTTGTACCTAGACAAATAATCTCTGCCATATGCCATTCATTTAACTAAGTATGTGCAGAATGCAGCCTGCATTAAAATATTTACTGCCAGCAACAGTGTCCAGAGAAAATATAGTATTTTGTAAAATTTCAGAGAAAAAAACCCGTCAGCTAAACTGCCACCTAACTTCAGCTTTACCTCTTCTGTAACCACTCCTAGAAGTCGCTGCTCCATTGTTTACATATTCTTGATCACAGCAAGAGCTTTATTGATGCTTGGCCTTTGACTTGGTGTTACTGATGGCTCATATGGTGCAATCCTCAGCAGGGGACATGAGAGAGCACCACTTTCAAATAGACCCTGCTGGCCGTGCGGTGCTGTTTTTGTTCTGTGCGCTGCTAAAAGGGCCACTGTCAACTTGAAATCCGGTCAGTTAAAAACAAACAGGCTAATAGGACATGTCCCCAAGTCCTTTCACCAGTTTCTGTGGGATTGCAATCAAAAGTATTGTGCTTTCCTCGTTCTTGTTGATGCCTTTTTTCCTGTGTGTGTGTGTGAAAGTAAACAACTTCGCTGACATGGAAATGAAAGAGTGGATATGACCAAACACAAAGCACACAAAGTAAATAATCCACATTTGCTTTGTGTCTTTCAGAAAGTGGGAATAAAACAAATTTTTCCTTTAACTCTTTCAGCTGCTAAAAATTTTGCCTGAAAATTTGCATGGAATGAGCTCAGCTGTAGGATACACAAACTGAGTGGTTTTTATGGTAACCTCTAAAAATATTAATTTTAGAAACTGAATAAAGTTTGTTACATCTGAATAAACACTTTAAACATAGATTTTGAAACAAAATTTTTTTAAAAGTCATTAAATTTCTCTGATTTGAGAAATCAAAATATTTTCTTTTGCAGAATGTGACACTTTAATATTTTTACAATGGATGGATTTTCTATGCACTTACCTGCAGATAGCATTTACCTGTGTTTTACAAAGTTCTCTTTTATCTAGGACCCTGCTCTCTGAATTAATAGTTCCAACAGTTCTTAAAATTGGAGTTTGGAGCTGTTTGGTCACACAGTGGGCTACGTACCGGGGAATGCCATGGATGAGGGAAAAGACTCGTCTTTAAGGGACTGATTGTAGAGGCATTGAGGATCATCAGCTTCCATGGGCTGCAGTGCAAGCTGGCAGCATTCAGCACTTCAGTTTGAGGGTGGGTTCAGGTCAGAACTGGTGATGTGGGGTGTTGCAGGACTCTTGGGCTGTTCTCTGTTCAGAGCATCAGATGACTTCTGGAGAGCTGCCCAAGCACCAGCAACTAATGCAACACAACTTGTGGACAGTGTGTGCCACACCCGCTGAAGACAGGGGATATCAGTGCAGAAGATACCAACTACTCAGTTGTACACTGAGAGGCCCATCACACAGCTGAAATCATTTTTCAACTGCTAATTGAATTGCTGTTTCTCTTCGAAACAGAGGAGAGAGAAAATTCGTGATCAAACTTGAAGTATTAAAGTGAGGCTAGCAAACGTACCAGAGAGCGATCTGAGATTCTCGTATTCTCCAAGGTGTGGGCAACACAAAGCCCATTGCAGCCCTGGCAGAGGCAGCTGATGGAGCGGTTAATGATGCAATACTTTTTTTAGTAATGTGTCTCATTTGGACACCACAGCACATCCTGTTTGTATTTCATCTCCTTTCCCTGGTATTTTATCTATGTCCACTGCACTCGCATTTTGACCCAAGGGACTTTTATTTTAATCATTTGCTCTTCCTACCTGAACTTTCTTCTACATACTTAATATTACTTTACTTGGGACTTGAACACATGGAACAGATATTTTTAATTCTCACAGTTAACGCTTGACTGCTTAAAAGATATATTTTTCTACTTTCAAAGAAAGCATTTAAAATCTCCTATATTGTGCTTGCTACCTAGAAAAATGTTTAGTGCTGACCAGGAATGCAAAGTGAAACTTGTTTGATTTTTTTTTTTTTCCCCTGGCAGGACAATAACTGACTTTAGTGAATGAAGAAGTTCTATCCAGCGGGTCTTGAAGCTTCTCTGCAGGTATATAGGATCATTTGGCCTACTCATGGAGCTGTTTTATTTAGTCATACTGGAGAGGTACCAAAGGCTGGTAGATATGTTTTATTAGCAGGACCTTGATGCTGTGACAATCAGGTTACAGGTAGCTCTGACCAAGAGTAGCAGTTAGTTGCTTCTGCTCATAAAACCTAAAAGTTTTATAACTGCAGCACCAAAAGGCCTGTATTCTATCCCAATTTTATTTTGACCGAGTCAGGGAACAGCTCTGTGCTTCCGTTTCCAGTCTCCAAACTTCTATTAATAAAATAATTAATGCATAAACAAATGCTAACTACTGAAATTCCCTGCTTACATGGCTGAGTTGTATATCACACACGTTCACAAATAAGAATAAATGTTCAGCTGCAAGATTAGAGGAGGCATAAAGGCAAAGTGCCAAAGAAAATGTAAAGCAATGTGATGCCTTGGAATTGGAATTGGGAAACTTTTTCTACTTTTGACATGTAGCACAAGCTGGGCCACTTCTTTTTGCTTTGATCACCTTCCTTTTTGGAGTTTTGAGCAAGTGACTGTGTCTTATTAACTGTGAGATTTGTGCAGAACCTTCTGTAACAGGATCATGTTTCTGGTGGAAGCTGCAATTTTAATTTGTTGCTATAGGTGGTACTGTAATATTAATACATAATATAAAATAATCATACATAATATAAAGGAATAGTATGTAATATTAAAAAAGAAGAGGAAATAATAGAAAGGTGAGAACAATCAATAAAATGAATGGTAGCAAATGCTGATGATTCATACTGTCTAAGTTCCAGCTGAGTTGATTTTAAAGCTTGAAGGGGACATAGATTCATGTGGTAGCTTTTGATCTGAGAAGTGCAAGTCTGTAGGATACTTTGTTCTCAGTATCCTCTTCCACCAAACCTCACAGAATCACAATTCACGTCCTGCTCCTTTCTCCTCACCTGGCGACTGCCTGTGAAAAACCCTGAGAACTTGCCAAAGATTCCCGAGATGGCCAGGAAACCTTGAGGTAAGACATGAAAGTTGGAAGATGCTTTTCAAAACTGAGAAGGTTCTTGACATATAGGGAACCAAAAAAAGCGTGAGTGGAGTCTCATCCATAAGACAAAATTTCATCTCTGCAAACTTTTCCAGCCTCACCTTGAATAGGGTTCTCTCTCACTTAGCTTTTCTAGACTATGGTGTTTTACTTATTGAGAAGCTTAATAGTAACCACTTAGTTTTTGTTCATTTTATAATATTGCTGTTTTCAAGTCTATGTAGTGGTTAGAGAGTCCAAAGAGGAACTGAAATATAGTAAGACTAGTGCAAAAATCCCTTCTGAGAGTTCTGTAGCTCTCCCACTTCAAGTTATTCTTTCCAATACATGTTCCTTTGGCCAGAAGTGTGAATGTCAGTGTCAAGCTCCCCAGCTTTTCCTTGGTTACTAAATTTGGGAACACAGCACCACGAATCAGTATTCAAGGCAGCTGGATTTTCTCAGAGCTGCTATTCTGACAGGATAATGCTTGCTGATCTTCTATAGCAGCATCCGTAATAGCGCATTCTCAGGGAACAGTTGCTATACAATAAAGGTGATTCTTCAGGCTGTTGAGGTCAGCATGGGTCTCCTGCCTTGTCCTACAACCCCAGTGTTCGGAGTTCTCCCATACTGAACGGGCTCTGAGTTGCAAGGGAGCAGAGCATAAATCGTGTGAGCCAGCTCAGGGCCTCGTCCAGCCGAACCTTGAACATCTCCAAAGGTGGAGTCTTCACACTTCCTTTGGCAACCAGAGGCATTAAGCCTTGTTATCAAAAGTTAGTTACCAAAGTTTTTAAAAAATAGGATTACTTTGTCCCAACGCTTGTAGTGGAGATGACCAAAAGATAGGGGCACCACTCTGTGTGTATAAAGGAGTGGGCAGAAGGTGGGAGGGGGAAAACCAGTGGATTTTTTGAGGCTTAAGGCCGTGTCTTGTGTGTTTGAACTCTGCTGCTGTGAGATGGAGAGCTACATTCTCTGTAATCCCTCCCGGGTGTCACACCAGAGAGGTACAGGAGCTCTTATAGGGAATACCTGGTAAGACAATGTCCAAAGGAGCAGAATTCTGATGAGCTTGTGCAAAACCGTGCCTAGGGAACACAAGGATGCAGGTTCAGGTCCCAGCTGATCCACAGCCTCCTGTTTCCTTAGGCTGGTAATGTGGGACCTCAGTTACTTGGAGATTCACTGGATACTTAACTGGAGCAAGCCTTTGCTCTTCTCTGCTCCTCATTCCTGTTTAGTACAACACAGATGGTGAAACCTTTACCTATTTGGCTTACCTGTATCCCAGGGTCTTTGGGACAGATAATATTCCTAATTATACAGTAATTCCCCTGCACACTTCCATAACATTAATGATAATAATAACAGAAACCAACATTCAGTAGGTGACTGTGCATTTTGGTGTAGACAAAATGTTATAGAGAAGGTATTCCACAGTGTAAAATGTTTATAGTGAAATCTGAGAGGTCTGTCTTTTTGTGGCATGTGTGGTTTTTCAGATATAGTTATGTTTACTCAGTACTGCCTGTAAAATATATTTCAACCTTCTCCCTCAAAACATATTTCACTGCATCACTGTAATATCCTTGTGAAACAAACATTTGGATTTTTTTAACATCCAAACCCATCGTTTCACAAGGCTTTATACAAACAGGAAACATAGTTAAGATTTATTTATTATGTAAAATGGCAGGGATTATTATGTTCATTACTTTTAAATTGCACAATGCTTTCACATTAGGATCAATTTTAGAGCACAGGATTAGCTACTAAACTACTGGCAGTTTTGGTGCCTTATTACCTTCTATTATATTCAGAAGTAATTTTCATTTATTTAATTTAAACTTCTGTCATTCTGCTTTTTCAAACCTTAATGTCTCTGCTTCTAAAAATCCAGTTGGTGTTTTCTATCTCCACTGCTAAAGAAGAGCTGTTATTAAGTGATTCGATGGCTTGTTTAGTCCCTTGACTATTCCAAGGCTCACTTTGCTTAATTTAACTACTGTACTTGCCTGCTCCCTCTCTCCTCTCCCCCACCCCTTTTTTGTTCTTAATTGTTTTCAGAGTACTCAACTTCCTGTGGGGAATCAGTCAGCATGCCAGACTTCAAAGCACTTGTTACAGTAGACCAATTTGGCAATATGCTAATTTAAACCTATTTTTATATCTTTCTACGTTGTTTCTACGCAAACAAAGACCATTTTGGACATTAGTAAAAGAGGGAGGTCTTTGGAGATTTTTTTATCTCCTCAGATCTTATCGGGGGGAAAAAGGGAGTGACTCTTAGCTGTTGGAGATGGAAAATACCTGTAGGGTCTCATTTAATACATCCTTCTCTTAATTACATACTCCATTTTATTTGCTTTGCCTAATCCAGTCCTGGTCCTTCAAGTGAATGCATATACATTGGGTGTGGATTGGCTTTAAATCAGGGTATCTGGGGTACAGCTCTTACCAGTATGGCCCTGAGATGTGGGGCTGAGGGGCCCTGAGATGTACTAATCATTATGGCTTCACAAAATGAAAATATCTAAAAAATAAAAGAATGGTGAATTAGGCCTTTTGGACCTCTGAAATTTCCAGTAACAGTGAAACACACTGAATCTATGAAGTTTTTAAGTGTGCTGGGCAAAAACATTGCATCTGTAATTACGTGCACATTTACTGGCACTGTACAATTTAAGCTCTCAGGCACCTCACAGGTGGATCTAGGAGATGCATGCAGAAACAAACCTTACCTCCTCCTTGACAGCAGCATAGCAGGACAGGGAATGGGGCCTCTGGTCAGTTCACCACACATTGTCTTTGCTGCTCCTTCTTCCTCAGAGGGATGACTGCTCACATTCTGCCCCATCTCCAGCATGGGTCCCTCCCATGGGGTGCAGCCCTTCAGGAACAGCCTGGTCCGGCGTGGGTCACACATCCTGCCAGCAAACCTGCTCCAGCTCCTCTCTCCATGGGGTCCTAGGTCCTGCCAGGACCTTGCTCCAGCACAGGCTTCCCACAGGGTCACAGCCTCCTTTGGGCATCCACCCGCTCCAGCACCCACCATGGGCTATGGGTGGATCTCTGCATCCCTGTGGCTCTCTATGGTTTGCACAAAAGGCTGCAANCAGCAAACCTGCTCCAGCTCCTCTCTCCATGGGGTCCTAGGTCCTGCCAGGACCTTGCTCCAGCACAGGCTTCCCACAGGGTCACAGCCTCCTTTGGGCATCCACCCGCTCCAGCACCCACCATGGGCTATGGGTGGATCTCTGCATCCCTGTGGCTCTCTATGGTTTGCACAAAAGGCTGCTAAGGAATCTCTGCTCCAGCACCTGGAGCATCTCCTGCCTCTCCTTCCTCACTGACCTGGGTATCTACAGAGTTGTTGCTCTCACCTATTCTCACTCCTCCCTCCAGGTACAGTTCCTGTTGTGCAGGTTTTTTCCCTCTTCTTAAATCTATTAGCCCAGAGGTGCTGTCACTGTCCCTGGTGGGCTCAGCCTTGGCCAGGGGTGGGTCTGTCTTGGAGTCATCTGGCGTTGGCACTGCTGGACATGGGGGAAGCTTCTGGTAGCTTCTCAAAAAAACCACCCCTGTAGCCCCTCAACAATCAAAACTTTTCTGTAGCAACCCAATGCAGGGTGGTGTGGACATAATTCAAATAAGATTTTATTTATTTATTTATTTATTTATTTTTTAATTTAGCATCGTACATCATCTCAGCAAAGTCAATGAAGTCGTAGTTCCAGCTTCATCCATACTGCCTGTGTGCATCTTTGAGTTGTGTATCCATAAAGCTTTGGTCTGGATCCATCACAAAACTGTGATTAGGGCTGTTTCTGGTAAGATAATGAGAGCTACCAGGTTTGTGCTTCATGCTGGTTGCAGGGTAGAGGATAGATGATCTGGCATGAAGTATACTGGGATGATTTTTTGAATGTATCTTAACTGGCAGTTCAAGTTCACTTTGGGTCTGGAGAGCACAGCATTTTTGCGTTATTGGGGGCCAGTGCGTCTTGTAGAACCATGACCTTGGATTTATCATCTGCTTATAGCTGGACAGGTTTAGCTTTCCAGTGGGATTATTTGATGATAGAGAGAGAAATCCCGGCCAGATTCTGTAATTCTTCAGTGACATCAGAATCTCATTCAAGCCTGTTATTATCTTAGTGTTTTGTAATCAATGCCTTTGCAGTTCTTGATTATGGTAATTTCATTAGTGATACTGTTCCAAAATGGCACGGATTGATTTTTGCAAGGAGAGTCTTGCATAAAAGGAAAGAACAGGAATTCTCATATTCATTTTTCATCAGCACACTGAGGAATGCATTTTCAAACTGTGCTCTCCATTTAAGAAGGCACTTCTGTGCTGGAGGACTTCAGCCACGAATGGAGAGGCTGTTGTGGCAGCAGAGGCTGCGTGCTCACAAAGGACATGGGCAGGTCATTTTATGAAGAGTTATCAGAAATCTCTTACGTGGAGCATATAATTTTTATTTGAGAAGCTGGTGAGCATGAACTCCATGCAGAGTGCTGGCACAAGGGCCCTTCCATGAGGGCTGCAAAGCGGATTCTTGCATCACCTTCTTTCTGCAGAGGGAGCACTGTGCAAATCCTGAAAAAGCCAATGTGAAGGCTACATCCGAAGATTGTCCAGCTACCAGCTGAAAAATTGTCTTGATCTCGTGGCCCGAGATCAAATTAAGTTCCATAAACTAAATGTGAGGTCTGGCCCTTTGGAGAATCTGATTTGTTGCTGTGATTGGTAGTGCTGCCTTTTTGGGTGGGTGTGGTCTAAAGGTGTTCTTTTTGTTCACAATCTCGGTTGAAACATGGAAATAAATGATGGTTAATTACCAAAGAGAATTCTATTTGAGCTTTCTTACTATAAAGAAAAAATTAAAGAGACATGTAACCTGTAATTTCTCTTTTAAAATAAAATTTACCCCCTTAAATTCTTATAATAAATAGTAAAAGTTGGTAAAGTGAAAATTTAATTTGTAAACTACAGGTTGAAACATTTTAAAATATTTTTTAACTTTTCCAGGCTATTTTAAAATTATTTTCTTATAGCCAAAACTTCTGTCTGAATTCTTTCTCTCCGTTAAAGAGTTTCAGACTCTCTAAAATGGTATTTCTCGTTAGTTATGCCATTTGCATTTGCAATATGTACATTGCTCCAGCACAGTGTTTCTTTAAAAAGTGGTTTCTTATCCATTTAGCCACATCTATAAGGTGGAGTGATGCCTGCATATGCAAAAGATCAAACTATAATAACATCTTTGGAAATGGATGATAGCAGACTCTCAAGTAGCTCTCATTAGTGGAATTATATAGTTATAGCTAAGAAAATTATTATCTGAATACTACAGATGGTTCAATGGCTTCTTAGTGCAGGGACAGAGTGAAAAAAAAATCGTAAGCAAAACATGCTGGGAATGACTAAATGGAAAATGAGAATTTTTTTCTGATTCCTAGCAGAAATGGCTCCAAGTCAAAATGTCAGATTCAGATAGCTGCAGACCTTAAGGCTAATGAGATCTGGATCTGTATTTTGTATCTTGCATCCATAGTTTAAAGTGAATTTGAGATCTAAATTTATACGTGTGATGGAGTTTAATATCATTTGAATTTCTGGTTCTGGTTTCAAAGGTCTCTTAAACAGTGATGGCGATGGAACATATATCTCACGTTTTGCCCTAGTCTTTAAAATCAAATGTTATATTCTTTAAGAATACGAATGCACAGAAGTGTCTATGTTGTACAAGCATAGGAAAGTAAAACAACTTCTTTCATAGTGAAAGTTTAGGTCTTGTCCAGTAGATGTTTGTTGTTATTTATTGAATTTTGCTGTATTGATTTCTGTAACTCTGACTATTTATCTTTCTACTGCAACACACATTTCAGTAAAAACTCTTTACGGGGCAAAAGGCCAGAGTGAAGTCTTTGCATGGCTTATCTCTAAAGTAGGAAGGGAGAGACTCAGAAGTTGCACCTACAAAAAACAGTGGGGACTCTTTGATGTCTCTCTTAATGTGCTGGGTTTAGATTACTTTGTGAGTACAAAAAGGGTGAAAGGTTTGAGGATACTTTCAACTAACTCTCAGGATCATGGTTTGTCCATGGGGCGGTTTTTAACAGAGCAGATACAAGGCTATCAGATGCAGTGTCTTGAGGCTGAAATCCGGTCTCTGTCCACAGAAAACTCTCATGACCCAAAGATCCGTGATATTTTCATTATCAGACTTCTTTCAAGGAAAAGAAGGCCACAGCGTGGGGTATTTCTTCTCAGTTTTTTCAGCCCTCTCAAGTTATTTTCTATAACAGAGAGCACATCATCCCATCCCCCTCCCTTTTAATTTTTTGTTAATTATGCAGATGACTCCAAGATGTCTTAATGTAGAACATGAAGTAGTGCAATGTCATGGGAGCAGGTGCATAAAGCAGAGGATTTTGCAGGCACCACTCAGTCCTGTGAAAATGAAGCATGTTTAGAACAGTTCCTGTTCTATGGCAGTGAGTTGCCTGTTCCTTGTTCACCATCTCCTGTATTATCTATAAGTTTTTGCTGAAATGAAGAGATTTTGAATGAGAAGAATTCTAAGGCTAAAGCGTTAAATCCATTTTTAAAAGGGTTACTTTTTCAGCCGAGCCCGATCGTTCTGGTTTGGAGCAAATTTGTCCAGTAACAAAATGGAAAGTAGTGAGACAATGTTTAAATTTCAGAGAGGGAATTTTAGGACAATTTTTCCTGAGTTTTGCACAGGTCAAGAGCATTCAAATTCACAGATATTGTGGGTCACCTCATTCATGCTATGAGTAATAACATAATTTGAGGTTAAGGCTTACAGAGGGGCCAAATTCTGTCCCTTCATGTTCTTCCACTGTAGAGGACAATAGAATACAGTGCCAATAGACACACATTCCTCTGACATCCTAATTAAAACCCCAAGATTTTCTAATAAGCTGCCAATCCCACTGCGTATTTATTTTTGCAATAATGCCAAATTCACCAGGTGCATCTTCTGCTATGAGATATTCCCTAAAGGCAATAAATGATATATTTACAATATATGACACTGCCCTTGGCTGATTAAGACCTGGTTTACATGAATTGTTTTTAGTTCTGACCTAGGGCTTTCAACCAATAGGTGATTACTTCAAGAATTTTCTTAAGGTAATGTTACTGCAGTGTTCCTGACAAGTGAAGAAGTACAACGAAGTAAGTAAACAAAAAATTTCATGGAAAATGATCCTGTGTGGGCACAATGCTCAAAGGAAGCCTAGAGCTCTCGTCAAAATTTTCTTTACAGAAAATCTGAAATAATTATTAAAATCAGTCTATCCCAGATATACAGCTGCACAGCTTCGATCAGAAGCTAGCTTTGGATATTCCACTGGTTTTTGCACTCTGTTCACATAGGGAATTGATAATTTCTGCTCCTCTTTTTCAAATAGAAATGTTATATTTTCACTCCGAATAAGCGGATTGAGGATTTGTCAGGCCAATTTTGCGGCTTTCTTTCAAAAAACTTACAAACTTTTAAAATGTCATATTGCTTTTATGCATTAAAATGTCTTAAAGATCTACCTAGGGAAAGGATGCATGTTATTTATAACTTTCCTATATATTTTGGCTTCAAATATTTAAATCTACTAATTATTGGGAGAAATAGAAAGCTGTGGTCTCTGAAGGACTTAAAAAATCAAGGAAAATTTACAGGTTGGGAATCTTAGTGTGGTGACAATGAGCCCCAGAAAATTATAGACCAATTTATGAGCTAGTTATACAGGCTGAAAATTCTGCCTTTTAGAACTGACTTGGTTATACAGGAATCTTCTATTACCTACTCATACCTCGTTTGTCACTGTGCTATTCCCCACGGCAGGAGAAATAAGGGACAACAGAGTTTCTCCTTTCAACATTTCCAGGACTGCTTCTGGAAAAAGCAGGGCACCAGTGGCCCAATTCTCTTCCACAAAGGGATAGAGGTACCTCTCCCAGCAGAGGAGCTGGAGAGGACATCGAGGACATCCTGCTGACCTGAAAGTGTGTGAGGGACACAGGATGAATGTCATTGCATTGTCAGTGTCGTTGAACTGCAGGGGTTTTCTTTCCCCCTCAATGCAATTCCGTCATTTTCTTGATGTTTTCCAGAATTCTCATATAGTGGCCGCCATATTCAATAGACAATTTGAATATGGATTGTTCCATAATTGAAGCTAAGCTAGGACACTAATTAATCCCTTTTCTGCAGTTCTGTAATGAGTTGGCTGGCTTACAAATACCACTGACCTCTAATGGATGGAAGCAGAACTGTTCAGTCATTTGTCATGTCTCGTAGGGCACAACTCATGCCCAGTCTGCTTTAAGTTGAATAGTAAGGGCTTGTGCTTTTGGGTCAGGAGAATCTAATTTCAAGCTCAGACGCTGCCAGGAATTTCTGAGTGGTTGTGGTCTCCAGCTCAAGATTAGGGTGTCATTAGCAAGCCCAAACGAGTGAGCAGTTACTCACAGGAATGAGTTAATGCTTTGCTCACCACTGTAAGAAAGTTTGCAGTCTGTCCACAGCAACAAATGGGAAGCTGTAGGTGGTGAGAAATTTGTTACACTATATAAACAGAGCATTTCAGAGCTATTATAAAAGTTGAGGTTTTTGGTGAGCAGAGCTCTTTATTATGTCTTTGTTCGTTGTGGGCTAGCCAGCAGTGATTCATGGAATATTACTGTACATCTGATTTTAGTAGTTGCCCATTACATCATGTTAACATATTTCAGTAAGTGATCAATTCAGATTTTGGTATGCTGCTTTAATTCAGGTTTCATTCCTTGCCTGGTATTTATTTTTGGAGGGATGCTGTCCATCTTTGGCTGAGATCATACTGCCCTTTTTGCAGCAAACATTTTAGGATAAAATGTTTAATAAGATTTGCATTTAAAAAATGAACTAAAAGAACTGGACCCCCTCCAGCGAGGAACAAGTAATTATATCATTTGTATTGCAAAACAGGAGCAGCTATAAAACATCAGTATACTTTTCAAGATTGATATTCTTGAGAAGCATTACATTACATACAAAATAACAGGCCAGGCAGAGGGGAGAAGCTCTTTACCGTAGAAGTAACCCACAGATTCAAGGCAGAGGAATGGGGTTTAGTCTGGATTCTGCTTAATCAGGAATTACGAATTTACCTCTTCTAGTTTTTTGCCTTTTACTTCCATGATACTCTGGTTGGAAAAACTAATGGATGACATTGATAGATTTTATTGTAATCAGAACGATTTTTTGATAGATTCATCTCAGAAAACCATCCAAGTGTTGCATAACACATTCAGAAGTCTTTTGTCTGGGTAGTTTATTTTAGATTTCTTCTCTCCACCCGAATTATGAGCCACTGAAAGTTTTGTCTGCATAGCTGTGCAGACACAGGTGTAACTCGAGTGTATTTTGTGATGTTGGTTAACATGGCAAGGGATATTTCACGTGGCATAGATGCTCCTGGCCTTAAGACCTCTTGTTCCCATTAAAAGTACAGGAATTGTTCTTCCTGTTTGGATGACTAAACCAGTTTAAATAGTCTTCAGGCAAAGCACTGTCTGTGCTCAACCCCATGTGATGTTTTGTGAATCTCAAATAGAAATGCTCATCAGTTTTCCAACTGCTTGTGAATAATATGTAATCTCATGAACCAGAATCATGTGTTTGGCATTTTATTAATGAAAATATTCCCAAATCAGTGTCTGTTAGCTTGTTTAAATATTCAGTGACTTCTACCCTGAATACAGACCGTTTGCAAAAGGCTGCTAGGTGAATATTAGTAAATTAATATGTTAATTAAATCTGCATCTGTGTACAGACTTTATTACTGTTTGCCTTGCATCCTTCTAAAGCTTTTTGAGCTTTTATTTTTGTGTGTAGCAAACTTTACATTAGAGTTGGTCAATCTATTCTCATATTGGCAGAAGGGGGTTTTCATTGATCGTTTTCTCTGTATTTGCCTTTTTTCCTCCCTCTCTAAACCCTAGTGCTGTAATACAGAAGATTTATTGTCAATGATTTATTAAAATGTAATTCTAAGGTGACTCCTTATCGTGAAAGTAATCTGCAGGCTATCTTTGTTTAAACTTGCAACCCGCTTTGTCAAAGAAAACAGCCTATGAAATTTTCATTATAACAGACAGGTTTTTATAATGAACTGGGAAAAAGCCATTATGACCAAAAAGCAAATTGTTAGGAAACTTATGCATTGAAACAATATGCTCATTAATTGTAATTTTTTTGGGAGGGTGAACAATTCTGTTTAATGGTTACATTTTTCAGGCTTATAAATTAATTTGAATTACCCAATATCACTTAATTTTTCCCTAGGAAAGCTTCTGCTTGCCCGAGCAATATTATAACTGCTAATTCAATTACACTGAAATTGTTTAATAGAAAATATAATTGCTTATTCATACAGAATACCCATTAAAGAAGTGCAAAGGCCTATACCCTAGGGTTACTCCGTATTAGTACTTTGGGAATTCAGAGGGGATTGCTGGGTAGGGAAGGTGCTGACTGATCTTTAATTGTTCATCACCTGCCTCCAAAATAATATGAATGGACCCAAACTAAATGACCACTCATTACAAGTTTCAATTTAGGAGCTTGGCTGAGGTCAGCAGATTGCTTATGCTGATCGCAATGATTTGAAGTTGTGATTACCATAAGCAATTTAAATTTTATTGATCTACCCTTCTGAAAGTTGTAATTGAGCATAGATGTTGGACCCGTAGCTCTCCAAACTAAATTGTACTCTGAAGCCCTTGCTGGATTACTGCAAGAATCAATAAGCAGTCAGTCACATTAACAATGAAATAGCTCCATTAACATACAGTGCTACTGGTGAAACTTTATTTAGGAGGGGTGTTAGTTCACTTCATTGTTTTATCAATGAATTTCAGTTGTACAGGGAAAAGTATGGCTTGTGTACGCCTAATGAGCTTGCATAATGATAATCCCATATTCTTTAACTATGAGTCTTTTTATGGGAAAGAAAGATTATTTTTTTCTGTGACAGATTTGCTTTGTTATGAACAGAGGAACTATGGAGCTGGAATTACAATTTGTTAACTGTGATGCACTGAAATAACTTGGTGCCAAAGAGTTTTCTACTGTGACATATGTTCACTATTAGTGGGTTTCACACAAAAGGTCATGTCTCAAACAAGAACACAGACACACAGTGAGTTTGTAATTCATATATATTTGGAACTTCCAAGTGGAGTTTAGTGATCAGCCTCTTAAACAGCCTCCAAGTTTTCTGCACCTCTGTGGCATTGCTGAGGAGATTTGAACAGTGACCAGGGAAAGGCTGGTTGTTCCTACATAATGTAGACAGTAGGAACAGCACAGGAGGGGTGAGAATGATATGGATACAGACCTGTCTGGATTGTGCAATAAAATTGTTTCCTGTAACTCAAAAGTGAGTCAAAATTTTGAGAAGTGGATACACAAACTGGGCAGTTTGAGGTATGGCATGGCAGGAAAGACAGAAATATCTTGGACTAAATGTCTCATGTATCCCATTGTGCTTTATCTCTGCTTTTTCTATATCTACTGTCTTACTTAGTTTGTCATGACTTTTAACTCTTCTCAAATTCTGCTTTACTGTAGTACCCTGAAGCCCTCACTGCAGTACAGCCTGTCTCCCTTCCCTCCAAACTAGGTTTTAAATGAGCAATGAACCAATATTGGTTGACTTGTTTGGCAGTGGTATTGTGCTAATTGAGTAGATTTAAGTGAGTAAGCTTAAGGTTTTGGGGAAGTGCTGTCTTTGTATTCATCAAGATGATACTAGAAGATCCACTTTACGTTCATAGATTATTTATATTTATACATCTTTACTACATAAGGTACTGTTGATTTTTTACCATCCCAGACAGTTCTCCTGGGAGCTCAATCATGAAGAAATGACAGCCACTGGCAGGACACTGGACCTTGTTTAGACACTGGTGAAAACCACCCTTAATCCTTGACTTGAATAACCCTTGTAGAACACAAACTATAATTTCAGTACCTTAGTACTACAGGATTTGCAGTCTCATAATCACCCCACAGTCAAAATGCCTGATATATATCTATACAGACCTGTCACAACTATGTTTGCAAGAAAGGCTCATTCCTTAAAATTTAGCAGTAGATCAGCTTTTGTAGTCTAGGACATATCCTTTGGATCACCAAGACCAGGCACCCCGAAGACTGCAGGCATCTCATAGTGAAGAGCATACACAGTCCTTTTCTAGGAAACTGAATTTTTATATGAGCTGTTTTTTAGTGTAGGACAGTTCAACCAGTTCTTTGTAGCTATAACAGCAGAAACAAATATCTGGTCTGTCCTATGGGTGTAAAAGTACTCAGTGATACTTTTGCAGCCTTCTCTGGAATTTATTTTCTCAGGTTTTTCTGCCACATCTCACTGAGATGATAAATGTTTTTTTCCCCTAGATCGTGGTTTCTCAAGGGTTGAAAGTACTGCATGTGTACTGTGATCCAGTGATCCAGCTCTTGGACTTCCTCTCTCATTCAGCAGTTCAGTTGGCATGGTTTATGTGAGGTTCTTACTCAGGCCCACATCTGCTTCACGAAACTCATGCAGAGGATGAATCAAAGAATGCATAAATCCTTTGTCATTCCTTCAGCCGAGGCAGTGTTGTTATCCTGGGGAAATCATGTGGAACAAAAGTATATGCTACATACATATAATTTCTATACCAGCAGAGCAGACACAGAACAATGTGTGATGTGGCATTGATTCATAAAAGGCTCAATCTGAATGGTCACTTTCAAGTATAGCAATGTGTTTACAACTCCAAGATGCCCTAAAATAAAAAGACATAGCTTATCTTTACATAGGAAACATCAGCAAGAGAAATGTTCAGTGAAAGCTGTCTTGTGGAAATTACAGTTCTTCAGATAAGAAATTATACTAATTAGAAGAGGACTTAAGTATTTTATAAACTATAAGATCACTTGAAAAATTGATAATCAGATACATACTCAATATTCAAAAGACATTTTTGAAAATGGTGTTCTACTGCTAATATATTTATTGCAGAAAATCTGAGAAAAACACGTCTGATCTATATCCTATATAAAATGTCATGCATCAAGAAAATTCCACATGTGCTGTCTAAGTGTTATATTGAAGGGATGAAGAGTTCTCTGTCATGACAGTCTGATTATGAGATATTACATATTAAATTACATAGAGGAAAGAAAATTCTCTTTCAGTACTTGAGATTCTGATCTCTTTATCATCTCTCTTATGTTAAAGAGCTCTGGGTTTTCAGGTCATTTCTGATAGCATATCTAACCAAAAAAATAAAATAAAATATCCTTTAATTGAGAGCTCCTTACACTAAAAAACAATTAAATTTTGAGATCCATTTAATTTTTACTTATTTTAAGCACCATCGTGAACATCTGCCACCTGGCATAGAAATTGGTTCATATGGCAGGTGGGAAGATGAGATTTATTTAAAAGTTCTTTGTCTTTGATACTTTTCCCTGCTGTATTTTCCAGCAGAATAATTTGAAACTGATGGCATTTAAATAACCATTTATTGCCATAATAGAAGAATACAGTTAAAAATATGTGGAGAAATTGCTGTCATTCCAAGATAAAAATACAGCAGAAGGTATAATGGAGCAAACCATCTTCAGTCTAGTTTGGCCTCCAGCCATATCATTGGCCAACACTTTGATCACTCAGGAGAAAATAGAATTCCTTCCACCTCTTTTCTGTGCATATATATAATGTATAAATTGATTAATTCATTAACCTGGACAAAAAAAGTTCTCTTTTTCCCTCTGTAGATAGGGCTTAGATCTGTGAGCTGATTGTATTCAGTTTTATGTTCTCCACAAAATCAAAATGAGCTTTGTGTCCTTCTCTGAAAAACACGGTGTACACATGGAACCTCCTTCCCATGAGCTGCAACCCGTGCTGTTCCATGTATTCCCTCCCTTACAGCCTTCTTGTGTATTTTTTTAATATGACAGGAATTCCAAATCAGTTTAGGAAGATTAAGCCTTTCCCTTGATAGTTTGCAGCAGTGTTACAAAGTAAGCATGAGAGGTGGGGATAGAAATTAAAGGGAAGACAAGTTCTTCTGCTAATTTTTTCCCTACCTTGGCTTCCTTCATATTATTGCACAATTTTTTTGGTGGCATTTTGTGGACAAAGAAAGAAAGTTATTTCCTATAGTCCTTCTCATGACACTTTTGACCTCCATAATGGAATCATCTCATAAGATCGTTTGTTGCGTCTTGAGCAAATGACCTCATCGAACAGTTTAACCTGCAGAATCCTTGCCACCACTATTAGGTCCATGTGAGCTTAATGCAGAGCTAAGGCCTTACGAAGACAGTGAAGAAAATTTGCAAAAAGCTCTGAGACCACTGTTAGCAAGTATAAAATTATGAAACATTGCTTTAAATGCAACTCTTGATTCTTGTGCCAGTAATTTCCCAGCAGCCGAGTCTGACTGCAAAGCAGTATTTTATATCTGATTCATTTTGTTCCCTCTTACATTCAAAGTGGTCCTAAAAGTCCTTCCAAGTATTGAGGAGAGAAGAGAGAGTGAAGAGACTAATGTATGCATTGGAATCCTGTGAATTTTGGATAGCTTACTTATTCTTCTCCAACTTTTTCATCAGGTGTTTTTATACTTTGCTTTATCTGTATGATCATTCAATAGATATTCCTGTGATTTGATTCATTTGTTGACCAGGAATTTCAAGGAAACAACAAAACATGGATATATAATAGAAAATCTTTTCGAACAGCAAATTGTAAAGTTGATGATGTGAAAATTTTCAGCGAAGGTCTCTGAGTTCTCTGACGTCTCATTTTGAGTGCACATAACATACTCATCGTGACTAACCTGGAGATCAAAATTTGCCATAGTTATTGGGAAAATAATTTTGAGCAAGAACTAAATCTGAGGAAAAGTAAAATAATGTTTAAATGGAGGATTCACCTTATGTTCAGCTAACATAGTTTGTCCCGTTCTATTCTTTTTCTCCCAACTCTCTGACAAAACCAAAACTGAATATAAGTCATTGCCTTGCATTATCATTAAAGATTCCCGATTGCTCTTTCTTTTAACTTTATTTTCAACTGCTGAGGGAACCGGGCAGATGTACTCATTGTGGCATTCAAATCAATTCCCCAGCTTCTTCCTCAGAGGTTTCAGTAACATCCTTTGTCCAAGGACCTCGTTCCTGGACCATCAGTGTGTGAACCTAGATTCGTTTTGGCCTGCAGCCGCAAGCTTGCCGTGCTTCATCTCCTCTTTGCTTTCCCTTCAGAGTCAGAACTGAAATGTCCCGCAACTGAAAATCATTTTAAATTGAACCATTGTCAAATATAACTACTTTCATCAAGTTTGTGTTTGAATCATTGGTAAATACCAGAGGCAGACCAGGGAAAAGCCGAGTTTCCTACTCATTTTGGAGAAAAATAGGGTGCAGATTTTTCTGTGTAACCTTTTGGACATTCAGGTTTAGCTCTGTCTGCTACTACTTTTATTAAGGAGGCTAATCAGTCAAAGCTACATTTTAAAATGTTCAAATTCAGCCACTGCAACAGCAGTTAGGCTATTGGACTGATTTTGGAAATTGAATTTGGAAATAAGCACTTGTGGGGTACATCCCTCTGAAATATATTTTCAGATCTATTTCAGTTCCTGCTGATCTCAGTTAACCTTTAAACCTCGGTCACTTATTTGTGTTGTGTTGCAAGGCTGTGTTGTAAGTCTGAAGCTAGATAAGGATTATTTGCTTTTATCATTACAGACAGAACAAAATTATGGATCTAAATAATGGAAAGCACTGATTGTGAATATGGAGTGATCAAGCCCAGGTACACTGAATTCTGCATGGTAACATTTAATATTCATTTTAGTATAACCCATAGTCCTTTTCTCATTTTATGGACCCAATCATGATTATGTATGCTCTTAAACTATATTTTATGTCTCAGCATTTAAAAATTTTAAGTAATCAGAGGTCAGAGGGGTCCTTTTCTTGTTATTAGAATAATTTCAAAACATTCATTTTTCAAATTTAAGACTAACTTTTCTTTTTTTTTTTTTTTTTTAACCTGCAGTGATTTAAATGCAATTAGGATAAATATTTCTGAGAGCAGAAATATCCATTTTCTTTTTTTTTTTTCCAAACCAGGTAGAAGTTTGTGATCTTGTTGCAGTATTTTCTATTATAATATTCATAGTGTCTGGTTTATACATGGAAATATTAAAATACATAATTGCTAAATTAGTGTGTTTTATGTGACAAAACAATCTTGTGCCTGCATAAAAATAACTGAATAACCTCATGTAAAAGCACTTAATCATTTGTTAGATAAATAATAGCACATGAGATATTAGATCATTAATATATATATATCCAAATCTGAACTTGAAAGTCTGAGCCTGTTCTGAAAGAAAAACCCACTTTCAGCTGGTGTAAATTGTTACAGGGGTTTTTATTTCCAAGTAACTTCCCTGTGTGGCTCAGGATCCACATTTTGGTGCTTTTTGCTCGGTAGCAGGCTGAAACCTGCTAGGAAACCACAGGGGCTGCACGTTCTGAAGGTGAAATTGCCACAGTTAGTGGGGTCCTTGCGTTGTTCCCTCCTATGTTTTGCTCACTCTGGGGTGCTCTGGGGTAGACCTCAGGGCTGGGAGAAAGATTAGGAAGATGGAAAATAAACGAGCCAAGAGAGCTTTGGAGAGCAGCTGATTGGAGAGGATACGACAACGTCTGAAACAAAGAGGATGATGAAGTAGAATGAAAATACAATTTCTTCCATAGTGCAGATCATATCTGAGCCGAGATATTAGTTCTGATTTTCCACTGACTTGAAGGGGTATAACTGGTGTACACACTGTGACGGATTTTGCATGGAATTGTGATAATTTCTGCCCTTTGACGATATGGAACATAATTTTGGGGCCCATGAAATAGGCCTAATAACCCATTTGCTGTCCTTTTGTATAACAGCAGTCCTTTGAAGACTAAACATCATGACTCTTGTCCTAACTGCTTTTTGAAATCTTTTTCTGATGAAATTCTTCAACAGCTTTTGAAACAGCTGGAATTAACCAGAAAAGGGTAAATGCTTTAGCCAAGTTCACTCTGAAGCACGGCTTTGGCAATGGTTGCCAGAATATTATAGTGATTATTACAACAACAAAACTCCTGTTTTATGGGTTCTGCTAAATTCTCCTAAGCACAAGGCTGCCCTTTTACCAATCTCCTTTGACTTTTACCAATCTACTTTGATTACTTTCACCCTTTACATTTCACAGTCATAAAATAACTGTTTCGTACCCATTTCTCTTCCATTTCTGTTTTTTTATCTATAAAAAATACTTATTGACAACATTATTTCAGACAGTGAGATAGTTTGTGTTGAAGCAACTTCTAGTAAGTCAGAAATCTGAAATATAACTGGATGCTTCACATAATCAGATAGTTGTAAATGAATGGTGTTTCTTTATTTTAGGATTGCAACAACCTGACAGCCTGGAGAACAAGAAAATAAGACCCTGGAAAGCTCAGGTTTTAAATAATAAGTAAAGTTGAGAATTTACTCATTGGGAAGTTTCTACATCAAAATTAAAATTTTCTCTTAGGAACTCAGGAGAAGGAAACAGGATCTTCCTCTAGGTATTAAAGATATTGTTTTCTTTTTGTTAAGGAATTTTCTGAGAAATTAATATTATAGCTTTTTTTTCAACCTGCTCTGTGAAATAATCATTTATATGAAGAGGTACCTCTCCTCAGTCGTCTTCTGTGATGCTTAAATAGCTTTGTGTTTCCTGTGTCCTGTAACACAGGATAAATTTAGCTCCTCTCCCTTCCAGCTGCACCCTTGAGGACCACACCACCCATGGAAGGCCCGCTAAAGCACTTTCTTATGAAAACAGATGGTGTCAATTGTTCCTGTAAGACAAAAGATTAAAAGAAAGTGTCTGTTTGAGTTAGATTACATTCCAGAGATGTGACCCAGCTGAGCATGGGCAGTCTCTGCAACAGGGTTTTCAGAATGACCGTGATCCGAAATCACATTGTACCCCAGTAACAGGATTCTCCAGGAGATACCTTTTGAAACGGAGCGTTGTGCTGGACCAGATGGTTGGCCTGAATTTCCATTGTTCCTCTTGTCTCTCTAGTGATATGCAGATTTCTATATTGCTTTATATTTTCTCACAGCATTGCCTAGTATTTACATTCAGTTAACTCTGATGGAGAAAATTAAAAAGCCAAGCATAAAGAAGCTACAGAACACTCGTTTGTCTCTGAAGTGTGTGTGTGCACATTTAGGGTGATATTAAAGGTGTACTAAATAGGTTTTAATCTAGTTTACTTTTTCTTTTCTTTCTTTTCTTTTTTTTTTTTTTTTAACATTTTACATGAAAGCTGGCATGATTGGGATAAGAGTGAAATGAACATAAGTATGATAAATGATAAAGTGCTCCTGGGAGTAAATATACCACTCAGAAAGAGCATTGCTAATCAAGCAGTGCAGCCAGCTAATGCTGTCTAAAAGCAAGCACCTCAAAAAGATTCTAAATTTGAAACGTTGAAGGCTGGCATTTAGCTTGAGTAGCTTCTGCCTTAAGATGAAACTGCTGCACCAGGGGAATCTCAGTAGCAAAATGAAACCTTGGAAGGGGCAGTGGACTGAAGTATTAAATGACCAACAAGATTAAAGGGAAAAAAGAGAACTAAAAGTGGAATTTGCCACTTGGTACGTACTGGCTGAGAGTTTAGGAAGTAAATGGAATTGGGGACAGGCAAGGATGAACTCTGTCCAGCTTAGATCTGTAAGAGATGTGTAAGCCTTGCTGTCCACCAAGCTGACTGAGGAGAAGCTTTGTCACATCTGTGTCCTCAGAGGCCATTTGTGACTGCCTTGGTGAAGTTTGGTAGCCCAGGTGCCTAAAGGACTTTGCTCTGGCACACGAAAGCAGGCGGCTTGCATTGATTTTAGAGAGAGCAGCATATGTTCTGCTCATAAATTTCATCTGCCACCCACTCTTCAGGAGTGTAACACTGCCCACACTTCTTGCCTGAAAGACTTGGAAAATATATTTTTATTTCCAACTGTTACTCAAAGTTAGAACTCTCTAAGCTGTGATGGGTCAGGGAAATCATGCAGGAGGGCTCCTGTGTTTTTTAAAGGAGCATGAAAATTACTCCTTTTGCATAAGTAAACTGTACCTAACTCTATGATGTGATTTGAGTAACCATTAGGGAAGGATTTGACAGTACTCATCTAAAAAACTTTGCAGTTATTGCATGTGTTTGTCAATGCTTACAAAATTGCACACAAAAAAATTGCAAATGTGACACTGAACCCATCTAACTTTTTCAGAAAACGTTTGAGTTTTACCTGGTATTTATTCAACCTCACCGAATCTTGTGGATCAGCTGTTTCATGACTCCAGGAATGATAGGAGTTCCTCGTGGCATCTTGTCTGATCTGACTGTGTGGCATGGAAGGAAACAGGATAACAAGCAGTAATCAAGATGTGGTTGCACTGAGTCTAAATTATGACGTTTTCCATTTTAATCTGTATTTCTTTGTCGGAGAAGTGCTTGTTTATTGTTGTATTTTGTAGCCTTCGCATAGGTCATCTGTAGTACTAAGCCCTCTTCTTTCCCTCTACTTGGGCTTGCCTTGCTTGAGAGCTTGTCCTGAGCTAGAGCTTCCCTTACCTGCATGGATGAGGCAGCTTTAAAGCCTCTTTTTACATTTCTGAAGCAAAACAAACTAGTCAGAAACTTTGGTGGGAGTCACAGACCAGTTTGTATGGAGTTTTTGCTTTGAAAAATTGTGAAGTTCTGTTCCCTTAGAATCAGGTTCAAAGAAGGAATTTATACTAGAAACTAGATGATTTTGTATTAGTGTTACTGGCTTTATTGTGGGCACTTGAAAGTAGAGAAAAACTAGAGACACTGCAATAATAAAGTATTATTAACTTTTCTCGCATATCAAAATGAACAATAGAAGTGGCTTTTTTTTTAATTTCAAGATTTATTTTTGCACTTTTCTTAAAGGAGGTAAAACTAAACTGCTGTAGTAGATGAGTTGCCAATCTGGGCACATTTACCCAAAATATTTTTCCTTCTGAACCTTCCATTATTAAAACCTCCTAAAACATTTTCTATTAAAATGAAGACATTTCAAGCTGGAGCACTGACATTTCCCAACATTGTCCCTTGCCCAAGTACAGTTGAGAAAGTTGCTGCATGTTCAGTTGCTTCACATAGCACAGGCTGTTAGTAAGAGGGACCAAGATCTGGCAGCTTGTAGCCCTGTATTAGCTTAGTTTGTGTTATAGCCAGTTGCTGCCTGACCTCTCCACAGTGCGGAGGAAATGCAGTGCCATCTGTATATCTCTTAGTCACATTAAATTATGTCATTTATATTCCTTTGGAACGCAGGGTTTACTTTATGCTTTGCGGCGAAATTAGCAGAAGTAATGAGATATAAGCAGAGGCCCAAAGGTGAAAATTTGTGGGGCCTGTTTCTCCCCAGCTCGCTTTGATGCTGCCAGGTGTTGAAATTAGGGAGGGAGAGAGGTTGTTTAAATCTTTGGAGGTGTTAGCATGTGTAAATGTTTATAGGTCTTAAACACCCACTGATCTCAGGCAAAGCTTCCATGTGTTTGGTGGTGCAGGATCAAGTCCTTACTCTTGCTATATTACACCCTTAGAAATATGAACAGGAGAAGAGGAGGGTGGAAAAGCACATTGCAACTCAAAAACGGATATAAAATTTATAAAATGTACAAGGTATTGAACAAGAAATTGTGTACTTTAAAAAACAGCTTCAAGTTAACACTACCTGATAAACAAGTCCTGCTACAGGACTCTCTAAGTATCTCCATAACTGTGTCATGCTTACACTCTGTGAGTAAAGTCCTGAAGATTTTTGGCTAAAAGAAGATAAAAGGAAGCAGGATTTCTCCCCAGAAGGCCTGTTCCAACTCCCATGGAAGTGGATAGAAAAACTGTTACAGATTTGAGTGGAACTGGGTCCTACATGTAATTTTTCTGTCTTTAATTTCCACAACTAAATTTCTCTCAAAATATACACCCATGGATCCACCGTTGACCGTTCAAATAAAGTATCACTCTGCCCAGAATATGAGTTACATTCCACATGGAATAGCTTCCAGAAGAAACCACTCTTTTACTGTAGTTTTGTGTAAAATGGAAAGGCAATAAGACTGTCAATTACTTGGTGGAGCTCATGCAGGCTGAAACAGGATCCAGCTGCTCTTTGGACATTTATTGCTTCAGTCCTTTCCTGTTAAATGTCCACTGTCATTTTGGTTTTATGTGAAACCCTTGGTTCAAAAATATGATCACAGGCAAGAAGGACTCTTAAAACAAACAACGAAAAAAGGCTTTCTATGTTCTAGCTGATAATAAAGCTAGACTATGGCTGGCTTGATAGGCTTAAAGAAATTTTAAATGTCAATTTATGTCCAAAATATGTCCAAAATATTTATAAGTAGTGAAAATTTATATGAATCCTTGACATAACTCATCCTATATTGTGTTTTATAAACATTCAGAAACTGTTCACGAGGAAACAGGATGTGCACTGTCTGAGGAGCTTTCTGCTCTTTCCATAAAAGGATCTGCTACATGCATGTTATACAGAGCTGTTGTATATCACTTCAGTCTTAAAAAGATGTGTGTACGTAGAAAGGCCAAGGATGGAATCCTTGAATCCTTGAGTTCAATAGGAAAACTCTTATTGATTTAATTGGAACAAAGATTTCACCTCGAATCCTCAAACATTGAAAGCTAGCATAACTTTATTGAAGATGATGAACAAAGCTGAAGGATGCTCTAGTTGGATTATAGCTGAGGATCTGGTCCTCAGAATGCGTTTTTCTCAGAGTAAGAAAGCAGCCAAGAGGAAATATCTCAGAAGACAAGTAAATGATTCAAACTTAGTTTGCAAGTTTGGGCTCAAGAACAGAGCAAAGCCTGTGCTGCTGCAGTCCTCTGCTAGACATTTGTACAGGAGTGATTGTCATTTTAAGTGAATAAAATAAGGTAAACTTGTGTTCACGCCAGATTTATATCCTCATTTGCAATACATTAACAAATAGAGTGAAAATGTATTTATACACATTATTTAAGCTGATCCGAGATCCTGATGTATGAACCCACAGATTTATGAATTATACTTGTAAATCAATGTAAATTGCTTGGTCAGAGTGTTCGTGCCCTGCGATCATAGAAATTAGATACAGAAAGGACTGATTCATTTACCTAGTTCATCTCCCTGCCAGTGAAGAATTATTCCTGTTCATTGTAATCTTTTCTAGTCTCAAGTCCAGTGTAATTTTGAAAGACTCAACAACTAGGATTTTTTTATTTCCCTATCAGATATAGATTTCATTTTTCTTATGTCATGACAATTTCAACCAAGAGAGGTGACAAAGGTCTCCATAGCACCTATACCATTAAAAACCAGGAAAGAGCAGTACAACTAGCACATAAAAATATAAAGTTAAAATGTAAGCATACTTTGTTCATGGCTACAGCTCCTCAGTGATGGAAGCCTTTTTACCACTGCTTTCAAAAATTGGATCATTTCCATTTCAGAACTCGAGAAGCAAAGAGTTTAATAAAAAGTAAAGCAAAACCTGTAGTTAGAAATGGAAGCATTATTGTCTTGATTGAGGCCCTTAGCACTAAGGACATATTTAGTTAAGTTTTATCTCTCTCTCATTTGCACAGATTCCATTTCCTAAGTCTGGATTTAACTCTGGAGGTTATATAGAGAGATATGACACCCATCTCTGTTTGGCTGTTGAATCTTGGCAACTGAGTCCATTAACCCTGTAGCATCTTGTACTTCTGGAGTCTACTTGAGAGTTGTGGGAAGAGTTTACAGGTAAATGAGCAAAGTATGAGGCAAACGAGGTTTGCAGCTTTTTCTGGCACTGCCTGAGTAGAGGCTTTGTCCTCATCTGTTTCTGCACCGTGTGACATTTTTCTTGTCACGGTGAGTTATGATCATGATATCATGGGCTTATCATGAACTTATCCAGAACACTGAAAGTAAATGAAACAATAACTGGAAAACTGTGGAGCTGGTTTTTCAGTGATCAAACCCCTCTTGATGAGAAGGTTTGTACCCATGGGGTAGGTGTCCATCAATTTATAAAATGGCCTTGTTTAAATCCCTGACCTGAACAAGAACGATAAAACATCTTGTGATTAAAAGGCAAGGCTGGACCAGGAGAACCAGGCTCTCATCCTGGTTCTGGTGCAGCTTATTTGGATCTGATCAGCATTTCCAGAAATATCCACTGGAGTTCATAGTGCCCAGTCAGGGGAATTATTAGGCAGATTTTTCAGAAACTATGGATGTTCATTCTTCCCATTAATTTGCTGGAATTTTTTAAAATGTAATGCTCTTCTTAAGGTCTGGCTCTTTCGATATGATTTAGAAGTGGGCTCCCAAATAATATATGTGATTCTAAAAATGATGTCCTTAATCTTTACATCTCGCATCTTCATTATCTCCAAACACGTGCAATACTTTCCTTCAGGGAACGTGATGAGGCTGACGTAATTCAAGATGGTGAATTGTGTTGAGGTCTTTGGATGGAGAGAGGAAAATACCAACTCTTTATTCTATTTTTTGAAATTATTTTTCTTCTGTATATGTTAATATATTGTGCGCTTTTGAACTGATTTTAGCTGTCTGGCTTGGGACTATTCCTCTTCTGAGAATTAACTAATTTAGTACACCAAGATGAGCTCAGTAATGCACAAGATTCTCTGATGGAAGGCTACTCTGCTTTAATCACCGATGCATCATCATTCATTACAATGCTTCATATCTGCTTCGCTTTTCATTTCAAGTGGCACAAATCAGGAATAACATCCATGAAGTCTGTGGTGTAACTAAAGTGAAGTCTCTGGTGGCAAACTGGTGTAAGTGAGGATATCCAGGCTTTCCTTCTGTTCAGCCCTCCTTCCTCTGACATGTAAATTGACTACCTTTTTACAATAGAAGCCATTTAGGAGTAAATTTCCAGTGTGCTGTATGATCATTTGGTACGTAATTCATGCGTGCCATTTTGAAAATGCCAGTGCCCCTTTGAAAGGGTATGAAGGAAAAATGGTTACTTCTGTAACATTACTTAAAAAGCTTCTGTTTATCAAAACCTCGTTGTGTCATGAAGGTAGTGTTCATGCTCACTGCAGAAAAAAGCACACTTGTCTTTGTGACTGATCTATGGAACGACTCTTGAATAATGGAAACTTATTTTGTACATGTGAGAAGGATCTATAATCCTCCCCCAGCCCCTTGGAAAAACTAGAAAATTTGGCTTTGCTATTTCTGAATTTAATCTTAATCTTCAGAGCACTAAAACTCTCCAGTGGGGCTAGTGGTTGAACTGAGCTACTGAATATTGCCTGCAGAAATTTATTGCAAGATTGAATAATACAGTATTTTCTCCATACTCTTTTAACCCGTTGTGTACCATTAAGACAGAAATTTAGAACTGAAGAATGGGAGTCGTCACTTACTTCTTCCTGCACATAGCATTTTCATTTTGTGTGCAACAAAATAATAAGTGATCATAGTTCTCCACTCCCTTTTGTATTTTTCCTTCTTTGGAAACAAAATCTAATTCGTGATGCGGAAGTGGCTGCAGTTTGGGTAGCAGTTTGGCTACAGTGTTTCTTGCTTTCAAATACAAAAATAATTGCTGTGGTTGTTAACAGAATGAATTTCATTACATGGAATTACTACTTAGGCAAGGTCTCAGGCACTTTTCTGACCAAACAGGAATCTTAATAAAGTTCTGACTGATCCTGCAAGGCTGGAGTTTACTGCTCTTGATAATGATTCTTCACCAGTGTCTCGGATAGCCTGGATTATCAGAACGGAAAAGAATTTAGAATAGAGCATAATTTTATATTTGTAACATTGAAAAGTCAAAGGCCTCCAGGCCTGCTAGCCTCTCAAATAATATTTGGTCAGTAGTTTTCAAATATTGACAATTTGTGTATCCCTAGGAATTATCTGATGGAGTTGTACATTCTTGTACAAGGACTGATAACCTGCCAGGATTAGATATTTTTTGTTCGTACACAGATTTCCAGGCTCTTAATCACACGTTGAAAATTGCTAATTGATATTTTTTGTTATCAGTTGCCATATCAACAATTATCATTTTGGGCTTTCAAATTAACTTCTGCTAGGGGGTGCAGCTCCATTGAAGCAGAGCAGATGCCATCAGTGAGATTTCTGCATGGTGCATACAGACTTTTCCACTTCTAGCTGCTGTGGGCTTGATTTAGTTGTTCCTTGGCTTTCAGCGAGTTCCTGAAACAAGTGCCACTCCTTTCAAGAGGAACAGCCATGTGTGGATGCAGTCAAAAGATTTAGGTAGGAGAAGGCCCATAATTCCTCTTTCCACTGGCATTCTACCAGAGTTTTACATTATTAGCTGACTGCTGTTCAGGTTTGGATCGCAGCAGGGGAGTGTGTTTATGCTGCCAGTTTAAGTATTGCCCTCTGAATCTGCTCCCCTCACATACAGAATAGCTTGCTCCTGAGATCCCTTCTGGATCAACTAGATCTCTCTCCAGAAAAAAAAAAAGAATCTCAGAATGGACTGGCAGATACATTAATTTAGGGATTGAGCCAATACACAATATACTTCATTTGCCCAGCTTAGTCTTTCTGTAGCATTGCAACATCCCTGAAATCACCTCACACCCTTAAATCACAAGGGCTCTTTACTTTAGGGAAGTAACTGAGGACTGTGCTGTCCAAGAACAACGATGTTGGATCGCACAAAAACCCTCTCATTGTCACGGTCACCTGGATTGCAGAAGAGCTCACTCATTGTCACAGTCATCTTCAGCGGGTGTATAATTTCTCAAGAGTCCCAGACCAGAAGGATGTCACATGGATCCAGAATAATTGAGCTCTTGTGACAGAGTGTAGAGAGGGGAAGAGAGTATTTACAGCTGCAGAAATTTTCCTGCACATGTGTAGAGGCTCCAGCTTTAGTGTTGAGGCTCCAGAGTGTTTTGCTCTGCCCTTATCCACTTTGATAAATCTTGACTGATAAATTTATCAGGTCCTGCTTATAAATCCTTGCCAAGCACCAGTGGGGCTGAGTAGGAGGTAAAGGGGAAAGTGTGACACGGACCTCAATAATCTGCCTGTCCTCCAAGGTATGGATCGTGTTCAGTCACCCCAAGAGGATCATCTGGTGTATTCAAAGTGGCTGGGAAATGAATAAGTGTTTCATGGTAGAAAGATACATATCACAGTGACCTAGGGTTATATGTACAAAGTAAGGACTGATTTGTTTTAATTTCTTTCCTGATTTGTTGAAATAAAAATACGAAGTCATGCCCTGCGGTGGACTAAACTAAAAAAGAGGAGTTAAAGTTTTTTCCCTGTGCAAGTAAAAAGGTGTGAAGAATTGTCTGCAAATCAAATTTTAAGAAAGAAAACCCACATCCTGAAGTTTGTTTTACATGGTTTAGGAAAATCACTGATTTCAGTTTGTAAGATTGACCTGAAATGTAGCAGCTGTTTGTGTCTCATTCTGATATTTTGTTCAAGATTTGCTTTAACTTTTATGGCCAGGAGCAAAAAAAGAGTCCTTGTGTCAGAAAATAAATTTGATCTTCTTTCCTTTTTTGTTACTCTTCTACTTTGGCAATTTAGTACTGCAACTCACTGTAGAAAATTTCAGAAAGTAGAGATTCTTTCATTTCACTTTTTGAGTAGACATGTTCAAGTCATGGAAGAAAGTCCGAATTAAACAGAGAACTCTGCTTTGCTTTTCATTTACTTTTTCAAATAGATGCCTTTCCACTCTGCTGTGTCTCAGGTCACATTAAAAATGGTTTTAATATTTTTAGCAAATGATAGATCAAATTTTCCCTGATAAAAGAAATTAATATACGATCTCTACTGTATAGAAGATCAAGTTTCCTAAAAAATGGCTTAATGAGTGTTTTTTGTCCCCTGCAATGAATCTATTTGTTTTCTTAACCACCTAGTTTTAACATGCTTGTGGCTAAATCTGGTATGGATGGGAAATAACCACTCCGTAACCTTCACTGGTGTTCAATTGTTAATAGAGCTTGGAAAATAAAAAGGGTTTGAATGGTTATAGCAATAATTTTCAACATTTTCAATGGAGAAGGAGCATACATGAGCTATATATTCACAGACCACTGCTACTTTTATTGGTTTTGGTTTATTTCTTTTCTTTTTGTTAGTTGTGTAGCAATTTTTGGAGGCACTGGTTGAACTCAGTTGCAGCTGCTTGGATTTCCCACCATATTTTTTTCTTAATTAAACCCAAAATTCTCAAAAACACTGAAATCACAGCAAAGTAGTTTCCCAGGTACAATACTCCTAAAATTTTGAAATTGAAACATTTGAAATTTTCAAATGAAATGGGGAGAATGAATTTTTTTTCAGGCTAACGTTAGTGAAGAAAACAAAGAGACAACTAAATTTCTTCCCCAGGCTGGTGCTCATGTTTTCAAATTGATATGATACTCCTGAGTATAAGAATAACATTTTGTGTGAGTCCATTGATATTTGTGCAGCACAAACCCATTCAAGTCATAGCATACAAGCCACAGTGCTTGAGAGCAATATTGCAGCTACTTTGGTGAGGAGAAACCTTTGGACAATAAAGTCCTGGAGCTAGGTCTGAAGTGCACATTTCACATCCAAATTTCACTCCTGGCAAAGTATGCAGGACCTCTGGCTGATTAATTCAGTTAGGAATAAGAGCCAGCTGCAATACCTGGGCGTACCTTCCTGTTTGTGCTTCAGAGCGCATTAATGCAGCAACAGCAGTGACCAAATTTCTCAGTGCAGACAAGTCCCTAAGTTATACATTTTTTAAATGGGATACTTTCATTAGTGCCTCAGCTGATATTACTCATAAACCAACCCTGGCGCTACCGGGTTTAATCATTGTCTCCAGGCAGAGGCTTATTAGTGCAAGGTCATTCTACACTTTTTTATTCCATGTTTTCCCTTAGAGAAAGTGAGCGATGTCTCCAGAAAAATCACCTACCTCCTGCCTGGCATATCAACATCCACAGACTTGCTGCCAGCATAGATGGAATGCCTCTTGGTCAAACCTCATGTTGCACCAAAACAGAGAGTTTATATTAAAAGGGAGATAATAAGATCAAGTCTTGGAACTTGTATGTGGGATTTTGTAAGCCGTTTCAAGAAATAATGATAAAACTTCTGTTAAAAAAAAAGTGAACTGTTTCTTGAAAATATTAAATCTCTCATTGTGGGTTAAATGCTTTTGAAATGCTGGATTGATGACTCTGGAAATCAAAGTCCTACACCTGGCTGAGCTACTTAGATGTCCCCATGGCCTTGGAGCACCCCACAGTCTAACCCTCAGGGGTGGGGAAGTGCTCTGATTCCTCTGCCGCCGTGAAGGAATTGAGGTGCAAAAAGGCAAAGTGACACATTTAAGCTCACATTAGAAGCCTGTGCTGAAGCAGGGATTTCAGACCAGGCATCTGATCTCCTCAGGTGGCAATCCAAAAGGGAGCTGTCACCTCTCTCCTGCAGAACAGGTAATGACAGAAAGTCTCTGATCAAAAAGGATGGGAGATTTCCCAGTTCGATCAAGTCCCTGGCCTTCCAGGAGGGAAACAGTGAGAAAACTGAGTCGAGGCAAGGAGAGTAGAGTGAGGTGAATGGCACCAGTCTGTAGTGACTGGACTGTGATCTAACAAGCTCATTTGCTATAGAACAGTGAATGATTACACTTACCATGCCAGTTTTTATAATTCCTTGCCATGTGACCATTCCTTGTTTTGGAGTGTATTTCTAATTGATTTTGAAATAGGTTGAAAATTAGGGAAAAAATAGGGAAAAATTTCTGCTGCAAGGCTGTTCTCAACACTTATGATGGGAATATTTTAGATCAAAATAAGCTGATTATATAGAAACATGCTGGTCCCCCTGGAATTCACATTTTTCATTTTTCTCCTGCCTCCCTCCCCAGGCTCCTCAGCAGCACATAGACAGAGTTTCTGGGTTTCTTCTCTCTTTGGTGACTTACTGGACAAGGAACCAAGAAGCCAGACCTCTGTGTTCATTGCTTTCCATTTTTTAACTCCCTCAGAATCACACAAGGTATATTAGGAAGACTCCAGATTCAGAATCTGTCTGACAAATCAAAGCTTTCTGCATGATAGAAAGTGTAGTTCTTTGATCTAAAGTGCTCATATTGCTTTCTTCATTTACATCAGTAGGAAATTCGGGCTATTTCTTTTCCTGTCTTGTGCACACTCCTTAACCCCAGACAATAATAAATAATATTTTAAAAATTAAGCATAATTAATCTATCATATATATATAGCCATGCACATTAGAGAGGTCTGAACTAATAATGTGAATCACTTATTTTAAAATAAATAAATAAAAGTGGTATAGGCAGAAAAGCAGCCAAGCATATGGTTTCACCATATGCTGAAGCATACTTACTGTCCCTTATATCCTGTATTCCCTGTGAAAGCTATGTATACATAATCACTGACAAAAAAAAAAAAAACCACCAAAAAATCAACCCTGCATGAAAGAATTTTAAAGCTACAAGATCAAGTGCCCCGTATTTGGACTCTGTGAAAATTCATGCAGTCATAAGTCCTCTAATGGAAGTCATAATTTCTCTACTAGAGGGATGTTGCAAAGAAAGGTTTTTTTCTGGGCTTGATCATGTGAGTTTTTGCATGGAAGCTCTTCCTCTTTCAGTGGAAGTGATGTATTGTAGTCACTGAATGAGTATGAATATTCACGTGAAGGCATTGATCCATATCCTGAAGATGTGTCTTATACACCATCTTCTCCTTTATTCACTGGGGAGGTAGTTCTGGATTGCTTAATGTCTGTATCTGATATCCTTAAGATGTTTTGGGGACAATATTTCCAGGAAATACAGAAATACATCAGTTACTATTGTGGCTTTAAGGTCTGGGTTCAACTTTTTCTGTTTTATTGATAGAAAGAAAACAGAGGTATCAAGCAGTGTTTATATACCAGTGAGACTGGCTGAAAAAATTCAAAATATCTTTTCACTGAAAACTAGATTTTTCTTGAAAATGTTAATCGCGTTTCTGCTTACTACAAGAAAAAAAAATATTCCTTCAATCGAATTTTCCACTGAGAAACCTTGAGGTAAGCTTTTCATTCCAGCTGAGGTAAAAAAGTTCTGTTTTGGCCTTTGCACAGCCACCTTACAGCTTTTGGGGTGCTGATCTCTTCAGCTGGGGTGATCCTCATGCTGCAATACATTAGTAAGTGCCCAGAGTTAAAGAATCTGGGATGTCCTGTGTCCTGTGGAAAGTGCAGACATTTTGATACTTTGAACCACTCAGAAATAAAAGTAATTTCAGGAGCGGCAAAGTACTGTAGAGGAGGGTAAACCCATTTTTAGGCAGTGGTGGCCACAGAAATCTTTACATTATGAAGGGTGTGAGATTCTCTATTTCCCCTGTGTTTACCTGGCTGTTTCATTGCCTTAATTCACTGAGGCACGACTCAGAAACTCTGTGTGGGTCACTTGAAAAGTAGATGCTGCTCATCATTGAAAAAAATGGGAAGAAAAAAAAAAAAAAGGAGTGGGAAGGAGCAGAAATTTCTTGTATCTTGAAATAAACAGAATGGAATCGGAATTTGAACAGATGAATTATGTTTTTATGTTCATATCTTCTATGTATCCATAATAATCCCAGGAGGCTTCACATCAACATTTTGAAATCTTTTTGATAAATGCATCCACGTTCTTACCAAAATTGACTTGTGTTTGGATTTCTCATCTTATGCACCAATTAGCATTTGAACCCAACACTTTAAGCACATGATACAGTGATTTCTTGAGTGCATATAGTTAATTTAAATGTTTCAGATCATTACTACTGAAGCTACCAAGTGCTATTTTATTTCTGGCGGTTTTCAAGAGCTGATTTTGTGATTATTTGGCTTACCTTGAAAATGTATTTTTTCTATAATCTACTTTTGAACTCCCATTTATGTCTTTTTAGAAATACAGAAAACAATTAAGATTATGTCAGTACTGAAGCTACTGAAGTCTTAGGTTGAAACCTAAGGTGGAACCTATCTTTCAAAGAGGAACAGGTCAAAGGAGTTAATGGCTAATGTGTGACTTAGAGCTAATTCTGAGGAAAGAATATGAAGTGATGCTGCTATTATTTCCTGATTATTTTTTTTCTCATTCTGCTTTCTTTTTTTTTCTGGTCTTGCCTTTTACAGAACGTAAAAGCTCTTTACTAGGAAGACAAATTAAAAGGAAAATAAGCTAAGAGGTGACAATTCCAATCTGAGAACTGTACCTGATATAAACGTACAGCAGTGACTTAAAAAATGATGACCCACATGCAATCATACCCCATGTTCTAAGTACAAAGTTGTAGGATTTTTTTCTAATTCGTACCTTCTATGATAAATAAATTGGCTGTTACCATTTCAGCTTCCAGCAACATCAAGAATGTAGTGAACTTAAAAGACAGAGGCTATTGAAGGCAGATGAGATCAGATCCCTGTGAGAGACAGACAATCTAGAAGTTTGTCATGTCTCTTTGAACAAAAGTTGGCCGCAGTGAGGGACATCATCATTTTTGGGCCCTGGTGCAGCTCTCTTTGTGCTGGCTCAGCTGCTGGAGAGGAGCCACGGGGTTAGATTGATCACCCCATGTGGAATACACCTCACAAGAAGGATGTAGCATATGTTTGCCATGATGACCCCACGCTATTCCCTTGATTGGGACAGAGGGAGAGGGCAGAGCACTCCACTATTCCGGCTGATCACAAGCCATTCAAAGCCGTGGTAAATTAGAGAAGCCCTTCTGAGCTGTGTTAATTTTCACTGGGCTGGGGAAAGACACAGAGCTAGCATCCGGGAGATGTAAAATGTGACTTTGCCTGCTCCCTCTTCTTTAGTCCTACGCTGCATCTTGTGACAACTGAAAACACCCCAGGGGTCACCATGGCTAAGCTTTTTTATTGCTATGAGACTCTGCAAGATGAAAAAAATCATGACTTATCCAGTTAGATTGAGAGGACAGTGGACTTCAGCTATATTATGATTTCAAACTGGCTGGGAGGCTACAGATGATTTCCTCTGCCTGGGCAATCCACCCTGTGAAAAAGAGAGAATTATGTGTCCCTAATGCTCTTCAAGATCTGTAGTTGAAAATGATGTGTGCCAGTTATAAATTGCTGTTTCCTTCTTTCACTGGCTGCCCAAGCTTTTCTTTGCATGCAGAACTCAGGCAGCTTCTTGTTTTGGAAAGAACGTGGCTGAGAGGAAGGAGCTAGCAATGGATTAGGGTTTAAGAGAACTTTGCTTTGCCACAGGCTCGCTGTGGGACTCAGAGAATTTTATCTCTTTGTGTTTCGGTTCTCCATATGTAGACTAAAGATGATAATGCTCCTCTTGGCTTGATCTTTGTCCTATTTATTTAGTTTATAAACTTCCTGGGGGCAGTGATCATCTCTTAGCACGTATAATACCAACCACAGAGAAGCTCAGCTGTCATTTAGGGCCTCTATGTACTGCCATAAAATATCCATTAAATAATTATGTTATGGCAGGCATTGCCAAATGATCTTGTCTCCTTAGACTTCTGAAATATTTTTCTTAATGTGCAAAAAAGGTTCAGTCTCAGACATCTGCAAAGATTTTGATTTTCTGTGAAAGGCTGTATGCGGAACTGCATTTAAATGTATAAAATGCATCCAGCTCCAGGGTCCCAACACAGGAAGGACATCGACCTGTTGAAGCAACTCCAGAGGAGGCCATCGAGATAATTAGAGGGATGGAGCACCTCTCCTACAAGGAAAGGCTGAGAGAATTGGGATTGTTCAGCCTGGAGAAGGGAAGGATTCCTTCAAGAGAAGAGAAGGGAATTGTGGCCTTCCTGTACCTAAAGGGAGCCCAAGAGACAGATGGAGAGAGACTTTATGAGGGCATGGAGTGACAGGGCAAAGGGGAGTGGTTTCAGACTGAAAGGGAGGTGGTTTTGATTAGGTATTAGGAAGAAATTCTTTAATGTGAACCACTGGAACAGGTCACCCAGAGAAGTTGTGGCCGTGCCTGGAAGTGTTCGAGGCCAGGTTAGATGGGGCTCTGAGCAACCTGGTCTAGGGGAAGGTGTCCCTGTCCATGGCAGGGGGTTGGAACCGGGCAATTTTTTATGTCGCTTCCAACCCAAAATGTTCTATGATTCTATGACAAGATGTTATAAATTTAAATGTATAAATCTACATCCTCTCTTGGCAAAAAGAAGGAAGGTCATTGAGATCTGGTGGGGATGATCAAAAATGTTCTTTCTAAACACATACCCAAATTCTGGGTAAATATAATTTCATGAACATCATATTTTTTGGCATTGGATAGCTCAGAGCTATGAAGGTGTTTCTGTGGCTTGTGGTATCCTACAAAAGCAGAAAAGTCAAGGAAAAATTAAGTCGAGATACTCTTAAAATATTTTCAAGTCTTCTGATGAATTTTGAGCTTCTAACAAAATTACTGGGTAGACACATTTCTTTGGGTTTCTATTTTATGTGAAATCTTCACCCAGCTCCTCTACTGATCTCTGTCCTCTAAAGCTACCAAACTTTATTGCAGCTGTGATTTCTGCTAGATGAAACAAGAGGAGATATAGGTGTGAGTGCCAGCTATTCTGACACAAGAAATGGCTGAGAATCAGGCTCAGTGTAATTGTGACACTTCTTTGCTTACATTTCTTTCCTTAGAGACAAATAAACCCAGCCAGATTTTGGGAAAATTTTGTCTCTTATAGTCAAAGTTAAAAAAAAAAGAGGAAGTATTATGTGGGGACAAC
>VZTF01006716.1:1807300-1829800 GCA_013397755.1 Cnemophilus loriae | reverse complement strand
CACTTCAAGGGGAATCCTCTAACCTTGGCCCGACTCTGAACAGTCTATAAAATAATCTTACAATTATTAATTTTTACTGACTCCGCATATATTCATATAATTACAAAAATTTGTATATTGTGGTGACCAGAAAAAGGTGAGTAGAAGCAATGAGTTACTTGCCATGGGAAGTTGCTAAACTATTATGCATCACACTGGCTTCAGATTGGTAATAATCAGAAATATTTTCATTTTATATTGCCATTCTCTTAGACTCAAGGCCAGGAAGGGTTAGCTCGTGTACTTGATGAGGAGCCTATTTCTCCTGTGGGTGTTGGAATTCACAGCTCCTCTGTGGACATCTCCTATCGCTTCCAAAAATGTTCATCTTTTGGGCAGAAAATGACCCATTTCACATTTGGAAGGCAAAAACTCACTCTCTTTGGGGTTTGAGTAGAAAATTTTTTAGCCAATTTACGTGGGAAAAGTTTTCAACATGCTTTCATTTTTTACAACTAAACTAACATTTCCTTACTTTAAGGCACTTAAAAATTTAAGACAAAAGCTTGACTTGGCCATGGTGACTTCCATATAATAATAATTAAATTGTGATGAAAACCTCCACTAATTTAATTGACATAAAATTAAATAGAAAATCAAATAAATGGAATATTAAACTGCCTTTAAATGTTATTTTTATGGTGAAAAATAGAACATTACACTTCTCACAGGACCTTTTAATATAAATATATTAACAATTTTTGTCTCTTAAAAAAAAGGGCTGTGTACACTGCGATCAAACATTGTGTAGGGGTGAGAATTTTGTTGGGCAAGAGTTTTGTTAGGGGAATTTCTTTAGAATTTTGTTTAGATTTTTTTTTTTTTTTTGATGGTAATTTTTTGTCGTTGTTGCTCTTGGGATCTTGTTTGTGGGTTTGTGGTTTTGGGGGTGTTTTTTTAAGAACACAGTGTTTGGAAATTAGCCTCTCACAGTTTAAAACGATGTCAGCGTCCACAGTTTCAGCTAGTCTTTAATTTCCAGGCGTTTTAACCAGATTGCTGGTGAGGTTTTTCCGTGCCTGCATCACTCTCATGTTTTCCAGAGCTGCATCCCGACCGTCCCGCGGAGCATCCGTCCTTGGGGCCGGGCTGTGCGAGCAGCTCCTCTAAGGCCGCCTCTCCCAGCTGCTCGGTGCCAGCAGCAGCTCGGTCCCCGGGCGGCAGGGGACGGAAAGTGGCTGTAATTACCGGCTGCAGGTGTAAATGCTTGCTCCCTTGCCCCGGGGGAACTGAACCGTGGCCATGATTAAAGGTAGTTAGCGATCCCTAATGACTGCAGACACGCAGAGCTGATAATTGCGACTACTTTTCATTCCGCCACCCGGGAGGACTGACCTACTGCCGGCAATAAACTTTCTTAAGTTTTGTCCTTTGCTTTTCAGAATTCAGTTTTATAGTTATTTATTTTTTTTTTTTAAGAGATTTTTCTAATCCTTCTTGACCTTCTTTGGATTTGTGACCGGCCCTGTGACAAAGACTGCTGTAAAGGATCCGAGAGCAGCTGGAAAGAGGAGGATACTGGGTACAGAGGAAATCTGATCCAGTATGGCGATTTTCTTTATTCCAATATTTGCCAATTATGTCAATTCGTACATTCCTTTTATGTTATCAAACCTGTGAAACTCTTGCTAATGCTACTTTTCACACGTTAAAGTCGATTTGGAGCTTACGTACCCTGCTGCTCAGCGGCCTAAGTGAACATATTCGTGAAATCCACAATAAGAGCCGGTTATTTGATTGTACAGCAAATTAGGCTGTTCCTATCCTTAGGCTCTGAGGCTGCCTCCTCTGAAAAGGAAAGATGTGCTAGTTCCATCAAATGCCTATCTATGAATCAATCGTATCCACACGCGATCCCCTTTGAAGATAGGGAGAAAGGGCAGGAGAAAGACACCCTTCCCCAAATCTGCAGCAAACGATTTCTGGCACTACAAACATCACTTATTTTTCCAGAGGACGCATCTGTTGTGAAGGCCTCTGCGGCTGTTGCCACAGACATGGCAGCCCTTAAAACTCATTGAAATCTTTTCTCTCCACCTCCACAAAAAATTAAAGGCTAATTAAGGAAATGCAAGCAGGAGCTTCTTCTGGGCCTTCGACAGCAACATAGCAGCTTGCAGCACCACGAACTGGAGAAGTGAACGTGCACTTAGTCCCTCTGGCAAAGGAAAAACAAACTGAAAAAACATTATAATCTTTCTGGCATTTAAAAAAAATATCCTTTCTTCCTTTCTATATTGTAACACATAACCCCCAAAATCAATAATGCAGAGGCACTGTTTAAAAAAAAAAAAAAAAAGAAGCACTACAAGATGCTCCAGTCAAAACATTTCTTAACTGGCTCCAGAGGGGCAGAATCATCCCTCGTCCTTTTCAGCTGGAGCAATTCCGACCAAGAGGTGAGGTTTCATACATGGTAGTGAAGCAAAGCTGGGAAAAAAGGAGTGGAAAGGGGATTTCAAGGTTGAAACGCCTGTACAGCAGACTCCTTTGAGACAGGCAGAAAGCAATCAGTCAGGAACTTTTGCATGGCTTGTGTTTTTGACAGAGTAAAACTGATTTCAATACCAGACTACAGATTTGCTCTGCAAATAATTATTGTGTATAATCCCACTGATAGGGAATTTATGTTTTTAATGATAAATTGTGGGGTAATCCTGTGTATTTGAGGACAATTCTGTACAACTTGACCCTGGGAGAAGCAGGACCTTTCCCATGGTGTGTGATAAGGGTGTCCCATGAGTTAGCTTTTCATGGGGATTGACTTATGTGATTTGGGGGAATCCATTTCACCTCCTTGATGATGATGATGATGATGATTCACCTTTCCTCCCTGATCTGTCTTCTGTTAATTCTTTTTGCCTGAAAATTTTTTAGTAGTGATTGGATAATGGAACTGCATATGTAAATCCACTGCTACCAGTAAATAGGAGAAATATTAAAGTCTGGGGAAAAAAACCCCAAGCATCCCCACACACTCCTTTATTTGGCTGCAGCTCAGATGATTTGGAAAATACGAGAGTTTGTTTTTCTACCTGGAAATAAATACAGCACTGGACTGCACAGTCTGAGTTTTTAAATGTGAAAATTATGACCATTAAATCTGTGATTTGAAAATGTGTCAGCAGAAGGCAGAAAACGATGTGGACACGTTCTACAGGTTACTGCCTTAGGGTCAATTGAAACAAGCAGATCTGTGGGGCACAGCAGTGCAAGGAGCAAGCAATTGCAGGTGCAAATATGCCTGGGGCTTGTCTAACTTCCATTAAAATAAAAAGTTTGATAGCGCTAATCATTTCTGTCCCTTTGCATTTTAAACAGCCACTGGCATTGCCTAAGCATTTTAGCTGTGTGCCGGCAGAATTGGGGGCTTGCTGGGAAAAGCTATCAGGAAGGGTGATAAAAGGTAGGAAAAAAGCAAGGTGCAAACCTGCATTTCCAAGAGAAAGGGTCCAAATGAATATCCAGAGGTTCAAACCCAGAACAATTACAAGCCTCTGAGTTTGCACCGGTAATAAATACCTGGCTCCCAGCACTTTCAATCCTTGTGAATGAAAATTTGAGATGTTGGTGTGCCCATCTGGGCTGAAAGGCTCGAAAACCCATCTGAGAGACGATGAAATATCCAAGTGGGCTCTGAGAGAGGAGCAAGGCTGGCTGCAGGATTGGATTTTACCCTTCTCCCCAGCAGCCTGCCCCTCATTTCTGCCTCATATTCCCAAAGAAGCCAAACATCACAACAGTGGACCTGCAGCTGGGAGCCCCATCCCTTCTCCGGTGCTTTCTTGGCAACACCTCCACTGATGCCTGAAGGTCTGTCTGTGGTGTTCTGGTGGTAGAGGACTGAGGGATAAAGGCAGAGGAATTTCCTGCAGACAGAAAAGATCTGCTACAGCGAAGTCTGCCACGGTTTGGTTTTGAAAGTCCTTATTTTAACTGACTTGCTTGTTCAAAGTGTAAGATGCTCTACGACTAGTAAAAGTCTAATTTCTCATTTTTATCTTGATTGTGCTTTATTTTTGAATGGGAGTTCTTGCTGGGTTCCTTTGCTGCTTGTAGAAATAGATTATTTTGCTGTTCACAGGTGGGGATTAGGGATACCTAATGGGCTGAAGTCTTATTGGAGAGCAAGATATGTGAATGCAGGAGAGAAGCCTCCAGAAAGACCATTTTTTAGTGTCTTTAAGATAGATCATATCACTCTGATAGCTTATCAGAGTAAGTTTTCAGCTCTCAAATTCTACAGTCAAATTTTGGCTGAGGTGTTGAGGGAAAGTCAGTATGCCACAGCTTGAGCTGGCTTCCAAGTTATTCAGAGACCTTCTGTGACACTCGGTATGCTTTCACTAGCTAAAAAGATTAGCCAGGGCTGTGGCAAGCAGTTGATGTAAAATGGCAGAGGGCTGCCTCCTGCTACCCATGATTCTTCCCAGAGGTAAAATCCTCTCTCTGCTGCTGCCACCAGCAGAACTTCTTTTGATTTTAAAGAGAATTAATCTGATTTTTTATGGGCTTTGTGTATGATCAGAGATGTGTCCAAATCAAGTCTCTGTAACAGAGAGATTTTTGATTTATCTGAATTAGTTAATTAATGGTGAACAATAACAAAGAGAGAGGGCAAATGTCAGAGTCCTGATTTTCCAGGTTGGGGCTTGGGTGAGAATGAGGTGTGGATACGGAAGGAAAAATTGAATTTAAACTGGCTTTGTTTTATTCAGGGAGATAGCAGAAGTTGCTTTTCTGGGTGATACTGTTCTACCAGAACTAAATCATCTCTTTGGGCAAGGTAGAGCCAAGTGCAAGAGCACATGAAAAAGATTTTCTATACTGGTTACTCATGTTCTCCAACAGAACCAAAACGTGTTTGTTCCCAGTGGTCTTTGTCCAGAGTAGGTTGGACACAAAGGATACACTAAAGATGTGGCGTGGCCTGGATTTGGTTTGGTTTTCGTTTTGCCAGGGACCATAAGGAAGCACAGCCATAGCAGGGCTAAATGTATCATCTTTTGAAATTACAGCTGCAACATTTTCTTCCTTGTGAATTTAGCCTCAAAGATTTTATTCCCTCTCTTTCAGGTCTTTCAGATCACATCTCATCCACTTCTGTTTTGTGTAATCAACCAATTAATAATGGCTTGAGAAGCAGGCAGGCATAATTGGCATATGCTTTGCTGAAGAATAATTGTGAATGTGAAAATAAATTGTAGAGATTGTAATTGTTTTCCTTGCCTCATTCTTTTTCACTGTATGAGTCCTCGTAGAAACTCAGGGAAGAATATTCTGGATCAGACCAAAGTTCTTGTCTAGCCAAGTGCCTGTCTCTGACAGGGACTGTTAAAAGGTGGTTTGGAACTGTGATAAGAAAAAAGTAAAGGCAAAGCAATCTTTTCCCCAGCAGTTTCCCATCAATTAGAGATTTTAGACAATTCCTAAGCTACAATTTGTGTATTTTGCTCTTCTCCTGCTTAGGTATTTCATACGCTCAGCTGGCACTATTGAAAAATCCCACAATTACTACCCTCACATATCCTGTGAGGTAGAAAAGTGGTATATTATCTCCACATTATGGATTTTGAACCGAGGAGCTGAGACACTTGAAATGCCACCACCTAAAAATAGATTAGAGCTGTTACAGTTCATTAGCACAATAAAAACTTTGCGCCAAATTGATACCCAGCCTGTCCTTAAAAATCCAACCTCTCTATAAACTTCCTATTACAAAAACATGACGAGGCAAGGGTGACTGCAACCCTGAAATTTTATGACACTTCTGTGTTGCTTCACTTTCTCAGTAAATGCCAGCACCATGATCCTGTGCATTATGACTTCAGTTACACAGAGTTGCTTCCGGATGACTTTCAGGCTCCAAGATCAGGATCTTTCAGATTTTTCAGCTAGCCATACAGGACACGGCAAAAGTGATTCCCATATTTTAAGAGCACTTTGAGGGGAACGGAGAGAAAAAGCCTGTTGCAATGATACTGAAATAAACTGGGATGGGAGGCCAAAGCAACATTTTTCCTTTCTTCTACAGACTTAGTGGTGATATTTTATCACTTATATGGTGATTGAGAGGTGTAGGAACAGATGTGAGCCTGTCATTCTAAATTCAAGGCATTTGTTAGGTGTTTACCTTGCTTTTTCTTTATTTTTAATTAATATGCACTCGTTGTCACAAGGCTACTGTACTCCAGAAAGGCATTGTGTACAGGGAGTGCTGAAATGCTCTGCTTCGACTTGAACAAAAAAAAACAATCAAAATTCTTTTATAGCTATTGGCACATTATTACTGTCCACAGCTCATCTGTTTGGTTAGCAGGGGGATATCTGATCTGGATACCTGGATCTTATACTGCAGTTGTGAACATCTAATAAAGCTGTGCATTATATACCTAAAAGTGCTTATAATGTAGCTCTAAGAGTTAAGAGATCTAGATTGTTTTTTCCTTATTCTGTTCATCCAGAAAACTGATTCTAATACTGGCAGTGTATTGATTGGATGCCACTGACAGTAGTTTTAATGTCCTTGATATAAAAAAAAAAGGCTTAAACAAATGTTATATATTTTGAATTAGAAATAAAGATGCTTAGAAATGCTTGTGGATAACACAGGAAAAAATCTAAGTTTCCTGGAAGCAGAAAAATGTTAAAAATCTAGTCTTAATTTCCAGACCTGTGCATTCAGATGAAAAAAATACATATGAACTACCTTTGTCTTTGGCCTAACAGTCTACTGATGGGGCTTTTTATACACAATATTTTATATATGTGTCTCCTTGTAAACCCCCCACTCTTGGGAAGAACATAAAGAAAAATAATCTCATTTTATATTGCTGTAGACTGTAGGTAGAGAGACTACTTTTCCACACTGGAGTTTAGAGACTCTTGGGAAAAGAACCACAGTTTTGTATATGACAAACAAGCACAACCTGGATCCCAGCTGGATATAAAGACAAATTCATAGGTGGTACTAATGTTGCTGCTTCTTTCTCTTTTCCCTGCCAACTCGTTTGCTTATGTATTTTATATAAAATGAAAGTCAAATTTTATGGCAAGATTTACAGCCTGATAGCCTCATCTTGGCATCTATGGAAAGACAGTGTTGGGACAGGGAAACAAATTTGTCATCTCATTATCTTATTATAATTTGGATTAAAACCACCCCTAACTCGGCCTTCCAGTGTGGCTCTTGCTTGTTATTTCTCAGTGGCACAGCCTATCACTTTGCTAAATGTAAATTGTTCTTGGCTAGTTCTTCAAAGTAATTTGACAACGTAGTTTGATTTTGCTCTAACATAATCTAGACATTGTTTCCCTGTAGTGGGACAAAGGGATTGTGAAGAAACTATTACACAGAATTTCCCAGCAATTTTCTTCTCTCTTACAATACTTATCATATTTTGCTTAACTATAGCAATCTTCCCAGGTTCAAATGCTCTACTTAGATGTGTTTGGGGTTTACATGAACTGTATGGATTTCATACATTAGATGAGACCTTGCTTAGAATACTAATGTTATGTGCTTTACAATAATGCAGTGAATCCCAATTTGGTTTTGATTGCAATAAACTGGAGTCAAACGTGCAAACCTTTGCTAATTTAAGTTGATTTTACCTTTATCGTTTTGCATATTACATGATCTAGAGCCACACAAACAAAAGCTTGTTTGGACTTACCGTGCCTTCCTTTTCAGAAAACAGAATTCTTTTTAATTAAAAACACTTTAAAAAAATCAGTATGTGTAATTGCTAACACCTGCTATGTGTTACTAACAGATGTTTCTTACTTACCTAAGGGAACTGTTATAATTACACTATACGCTTATTGGAATGGCATTTCACCAAGATAGTTTAGGAACTTTAGGTGGTGACTTTGTGTTCTTTCATTCATCTTTCCTTTGAAAAATTTAAAAAGCAGCCGAGCAGCCAGGCCTCCTCGCTCACCTCCCCAGCTCGTGTTCACCAAACACAGTTCAGCACAACGAAGCTCTGGATGTTCAGCCTCTCCTCGGTCCATCCCTGACCATCAAAGAGGAGTTTGCATTTGTTGCTCCAAGCATTGCCCTGGAGCCTGTCTTTGCCAGGCCTGGGATGGGATGGCTACAAGCCGTGCTGAGAGCGGGGTTGGAGGAAGGCAGACCTGTTGATTGGGCTTGGGCAGCTCACCTAATCTCTCTGTTTCTGCACCAGCAGTGTGGCCTCTTCACGATAACCATGAAGGTTGGAAAGGACCTCTAAGATCATTGAGTCAAACCATTAACTCACACTGCCCAGCCCACCACTGAACCGTCCTAAACAGCACATCCACAAATACCTCCAGGGATGGTGGACAGCTTGTTCCAGTGCTTGACAACCCCTCTCTTGGTGAAAAAGTGTTTCCAATCTAAACCTCCCCTGGCCCGGCTTGAGGCCATTTCTTCTTGTCCTGTTGCTTGTCACTGGGGAGAAGAGACCACCATCCACGGAGGAGGGAGGCCAAATCATGAGTGTTTTCCCAGGGATCTGAGATTTTTAGGTTGGATTAGAGGTCTGTAGGACTAGCTCTGGGTGTTGTCCCATCACCAGGGCCGTGCAGTGGAGGCAGGCTGCCCCTGAGGCTGCTGCAGAGCTCTGCATTCCTGCACCTCCCGACTCGGCTGCACAGCAAGACGCTCCGTGTTCTCCCTCTGCATCTTCATTTATGAAACTAATCACACAATTACCTGCAGGCATGTGTTAAATATGACACTGGTCTCTGCAAAATAATGGGCCAATTGCAAACAATGAATAAAGAGAGGCAGCTCCATTTATAACTGCTGTTTCAACAGAGCTGTGTTGTAATCAAAGTGATCTGAGGGTGACTCATTAATTAATTGATGTTCTTTTTTATTATGTGCTATTGAGTTAATGAGTAATTTGTGCTAGATAACTCTCTGAACACACTGATTACGTGAGATATTTTCTGGGGCTTTCATATCAATGACATGCTGAATAGGTGGAAGATGGTATTTGCTTATGTATACTCATTATTAGCAGGTTCAGGATGAATATAAATCAGCAGAAGGGCATTTTAAAAGGTATTAGATACATGCAGCTCTTACTTTAATGCTTTAAACAGATACTCTTCTGCTTTTAATGCCTTAAATAGTATTAAAATCACTTCCTTTATAATACTTCTATCACCCACAATTGGCAGCTTTTAGAAAGGTGCCTACACAAAGGATTTTTACTGGGAGCATATTTGTGCTAATGGCCTATTACCTTCCACATATTGTATTTTGGTTTCCTTTTGCAAGGTACTGAACAGTAAACAGGTTTGGTCTGCATCATTGGCCTGAAGTAGGAGGAATGTGTTAAGTGAATATGTAATTGGCTTTTTTTATCTAAAGTGGTATTTAAAGGAATAAAAACACTGTTCTTATATACAGTACACACTTTGCTTTGTGTAGTTTGACTTGTTAAAGCTTTTGCTTTATTGAAACCACAACATCTCCAATGCCATAGGAGTTTTTTATTCATTAAACAACAAATGGCTAAATTGATAATTTAGTCTGACAACAGCAGCACAGTGGAAGCTTTCAGAAAAATCAGCTAAATGTATAAAATTATACCCAGCAATCACTACAGACCTTCATTTTTGACAAGATTTGTTCTAGGTACAGATGACTGTAAACTACCTACTGCTGAGAAAATTATAAGAAGCTGCTGCATATTACGTTGAAAAAAGCCTTTAAAGTACTTTAAAATCTATACAGTCGAAACCTTGCCACAGTCCCTGTTTGTTTCTTTTTTCCAGTCTCCCTTCTCACTGACCACTTTTCAGTTTATCTTCCCCAAGTCATTTTATGTGTAGGCAATTAGGAACATTTGAGGGATTGCTGGATGATTTTCCTTTATTTACATAACATGAGCAAAAATTCTAACATTTTGGGAGGACAGGAAAACATGAAAGTGTGCTTAAAAGAAACCACCAAACAACCCAGAAGATATAAAAACACAATCATGAAATAGATCAACTTTTAGCCCTGGTCACTGTTTCTGCCAAATCCAGGCTGTCTTGATTCATCACCAGTTGTGGCAGATAACAGACACAGCAGGTTACAGTTGTCAGAGGAGCTTTTTACAGTTGAAAATCAAGGTTTGATAATTTGCACTTTTTCTCATGGCTCAAAACCCAGCCATCCAAGTAGACTGTAGTAGATTTTTAAAAAATTATTGTTATTATTTTTTTTTTGTCTGGCTAAACTTAGCGATGTGTACAGATAGAGATAAAGATGGGAGACACAAGTGGAAGAATTCCTGCCTGGCAAATACACTGAGAAAGGGTCACGATCAGAGTGTTTTGCTGGATGCAGACAGCATTTTGACACGCAGTGATGGAGAAGGAGAACCAAAGTAGATAGCAAAAAGCAACCCAAAGGAATGGTCTAGGCCTCTGTCAAAATAATCACTAAAGTGGCCCGGCAGATAATCTCTCTCCAATATTGACTTATGATGATATGCTTTATTGGAGTTGTAAATGTTTCCATTAAATATTTCAACTCTCAGTCATTATTTTAACAGCCAGGCAAGATGGAAGTTTGAAATACAGGAAAATGTGTAATTGATCTTTGACCTACATCAAATCTAAATTTATTCTGTATCCTCTACACACAAATTTTAGATATGTGTGTGATAAGATAGATGAGCATAAAGTGCTCAAAGCAGTGCCATACCATCGTGCACTGCAAATATATCCTTGTTTCTTTATCCTTGCATCAATTAAGATTGATAGAATGGTGAGACTATTTCTTTTTTCCCCATAGCAGGACCACCTTCCTCTTCCACACTTTGAGCCTATGTCCCAAAATGCACACACGAGCAACATGGCACGTAGCAATAAGCCACTCCTTTCCCATTCCCCTCTCTTCCTTTGCTCCATAAAGGGCTGAGCAGTGGCGCTTTGTGGGAATGAGATGTTCCTTGAGCATTTACAGCACTATTAGCCATCACCCCCAGCCAAGCCCTCCTCAGGCTAAGCTGGTTTTGGTGCTCTCCTGCCTCAGATCTGTGGTTACCTCCTGTGAATGCTCTGCCCCTCCCAGGATGTCCTAACGCTGCTTGCACGGCTCTCGTTTTTCTGAAGAGCCAAAAATGCTTTACAAAAGCACTGTATCCATTAGCCCCGTTTGACAGACGGGGACATCTGAGGCACAGAGGAGTCGAGTGACTTGCCCAAGCTTACAGGGAGTCAAAGATGGAGTCAAGGACCCTTCTTTCCTATTCTCCAGCCTTCTTTCTGAACCAGGGATTTCTATCCATTCTGCAGCCTACTACTGGAAAGCAGAAGAGAGATCTTTCTTCATTTCTAATGGAAAGACCCAAGAGAGGCTGGAGAAGAAAATTGAAATTGGTCTCAAAACAAGATAATATGATTCTTCCCTTTCTGTCCATCCTGACCTTCATGGGAAGGACAGCTTGTTTATTGCACTGAAGTAGATCTGCAAGAGCCTAATAGTACCTCTGGCACCAACTGCTTCGTTATCCCAAAGACATTAAGGGATTGCGGAGGGGAGTGGAAGAGACACTTGTGCTCAAGGTTAGGAAGGAAGATGGTCCACAAAAGAGGGCTAAATTTAATTTGAAAAACTACGTGGAGCTATTTCTTCTAATTAACAAGAACAGCCTGAGGAGTTGTTGCATTTCTTACTGGTCCTGTATGAGTCAGAGTCAAGTTTTGTGAGCCATGCCTATTTTCAAAAGGGTTCACAGCCAGAAAAAAACCCACACTGTAACAACAGTCATCAGAACTAAATATCTATTTCTAAGTCAAGCCACTGTGCAGTGTACTCTTACCATACACTTAAGGAATTTCCCCACTGCATTATAAAGTTTCTTTCACCATCCCCAGCAAACACACGTTGAAACTGCAACAGGACAGGAAGAGCAGGGAAGGACAGCCGTCGACTTGAGCAGAGAGATATGTTCATACTCTAAATAAAAACAAGAGCTTAGCTTCGTAACAACATAGGGTGTAGTGAGTTTCTTGGTTTGGTTTTGTTTTTTGTTCTTAATACTGTTTTGTTGGGTTTTTGTTTGTTTGTTTTTAATACAGGTTGTTTTCCCAGTGAGCTGGATTACAGTGGCAAACAGACAAGAATTAAATATGCATTTAACAACTTTTTAAACATTCATCCTGCTTTCCTTTGCCAAACACCTGTAAGCTCTGTCAGGGGCGTGAGCACTTAGGGACATCCTGCTGATGCAATAGCTTCATGGCTTTAAAAACAGAGGTCCACCTCTCCTAGAAAACGGACTGATTGCCAACAGGAGCTGTCAGCAGTGATTCCACCTCTGTCAAAAGGATTTTAATTGCCAGTATTGATGGGACAAACCCGTAGGATGTTGGCATGGACAGCAAAGTACCTGTGCAGTCGAGTGTGGTAGCTCTCGCTTGCTATTGCAAAGTTTTGTCCCATCCACATCAGCATTTAAATTACCTTCAGCATTCACTGAGGTGGGTAATTAGCAACCAGTCACTCTCTCAGTGTCAGCTCAGGGTCATTTCTTTAATGTAAATAGACCCTCAGAGGGGGCTGTTTACAGTGCCTTCTACTTTCACTTTTTTTCCAGGGTTTGTTGAGGATGCAGCCCCAGGAAACATTAGGGTTAAGCCCTGATTTTAAAAAAAAAAGAAAAGAAAAAGTNNTTAAGCCCCTAATTTAAAAAAAAAAAAAAAAAAAAAAGTTAAAAAAAAAAAAAAAGGAAAAAAAAAGAAAATAAAAGAAAAAGGAAAGAGAGAGAGGGAGGTGAGGGAGAAAGAGACCCCTCGAATTTTAAGAATTTTTTAAAATGTATATAAACAGAAATCTTCTCCCTTTCCTCCCCCACTAAATTAATGATTTCAGAAAAATAACATATATATTTTTACATATATATATATATATATATAAAGTAAGATACCCAGAGGCACTGGTTTGCATTAGGGCTTAATTTCCAGCTAAATTAAAAATCAAATCCAGGCATTTGGAATGCCTAAGGGGCACAAAAGCAGCACCCAAAATCATTAACTTTTGCACCTTTTATAATATATCTCAAACCAGTCAGATTTGCTTTTCAAAATTTTGTAGTAAAATAAAAGTGCTCTTTGAGGAAAATCCATGCAACTAAACAGCAGATGCTTAACCCCTGAAAAATAGAGGCTTATAAGAGAAGTGCTGATAGACCCTTAACCATAGCATCATTAGCAGCAGGTGCTGCTAGTTATTAGTTTTCTAAATAGTTTTAATGTAAACAGTATTCTTAAGCTCTAAGTGTAGCATAATGGTTGGGATTTGCTCTTTAATGCTTTTTGCTAGAAAGATACAGCTCATTTAAAATAGCTGGTAGATACAGAAAGCATAAATATACAGTAAGTTTCGACACTGATTGTACTAAATGCAACAATACAAAGAAGCAAACTGGAACACAAATGGTAACACAATAAAACTGTATTACATTTGTGCTTCAAATATTACAATACATTATGTACAATAGTCCAAAATAAACATCTCATGCCAAATGACACAAAAAGAAACAAAAAAAACCCCAAACGAACCAAAAATCCCAAGAGCAAGCAAAAAGAATCCAGCTGTATATACAGTACCTTTTCAATTAACATTCAACTCTGAACTGGAGCAATTTTCACTACATACAGATGCAGTCCGCCTTTTATTTCACGCAACCATTCTGTCTCCCTATATCTATGCTATTCAGTAGGTTCCTGTGTCATTTCTTATATACATGTTGAGCAAAAAAGATAAAAGAACGTAGTGCTTTTTATTCTTAATGATGTGGCATCCGATCAGCGAACCTGGGGTGCATAACCTTCTTTCATTAAACCCTCCTCATAGTCTGTCTGGCACAGAATCATGTTGTTCTTCAGGAAAAATTTGTCTCCGACACAAAATCTGAAATTAAAACCACAAAGAGAAAAGAAAAGAAGAAGAGAGTTTGAGGATAAATGTTGTGGTACGGTCTTACAGGTAAGGGTTGTAGAGCAAGAGTTGGCTGGACAGCACCCACATGTGCATGTGGGAGAGCCCAGCAGAGGAATTGCCCTGGTGCCACAATTTATCCTGTGCTTTCCACAAAATCTCGTGCATTCAGGCACTTTTTGTTCCCCAGCCAAAGACCTCATTCAAAGCCCATTGTGGGCTGTGGGAGTCCTGGGTCAGGTCACCGGCACGTGGATAAAACACAATAAATGTCCCAGGCTGCTGAGCTGAGTGAAAAGTAAATGTCCTGCTTTCGTGCAAGCCAGAAGGAAGACAAAGTGATTGCATGCAGTGGAAAGCCTGTCTGAGATATGTCGTATTTGTCTTGTGTGCCAGTAAGAATGTCTGGTTATGTTCCAGTTGGATATTTCACTAGATTTGATTGAAGATGGTGATTCTGAGAACTGCTTCTACCACACACACAGCTTTACATACACTGTGGTGCAAACTAGAGACACGCAGGCACGCAGAGAAACCTTTTTTCTATTTTTTCCTGTAGGAGTTGATTATAAATTTAGTTACTCAGCCAACTCCTCTCTCTCTTGTGGTATCTCTATACCTACCTTGTTATACTATTAAGTGCGTCAGAATGATCTGATTGCTGCAAAACGCCACTGAGAGATTTCATTTGCTTTTCTCTGATGAGCAGGACAATCACGTAATGTTAATGCTCCTGGCTGGCTGACTCCAAACTTGGAGTAAAGTAGGATTTCCCAGCTAAAAAATATGCTTGATTTTAAGAAGGCTCTTCCCTGGCACACCCCTCAACCCTCCTTCCCCTTGACAAAGCCAATCTTCTCGAAGATACTTAGGGAGAAGTGAATGGGGCCAGTGCAAGGAAAAAAGTTTCCCTAGTGACTGCCTTGGCAGGGTTACATGCCTTTGTTTGTAGTGAACTCTCCAGCTATGAAATATATTGGGAGGCACTGCTTGCCTTATTCCAATTAAAATGAAAGAAAGTAACCTAAATGAACCCCTTAACACTGATGTGAATAAGTGAAACCAGTTTCTACCAGCTAATTATGGATCTCGGTACATAAAGTATTGTTTAATGTGTAACGGATTATAATGTCCTTTTTTTTATATAATTTCCAAACGGTGACATCTTGGACACAATTAGGGTCAGATATAAATCCTCGTGTTGTTTACGGTAGATTTAACAGCAGAGTAGCTATGGGAATAGCTGTATATGTATTTAATTGTCACAATTTAACCTTCAAATAGTGGTGCCTGCTGGAGCTGACCCAGTAAAACTCCATAAATGACACAGGTTGACCCACCTGACCCCTGATAGTGGTCTGTCTTTATCAGATAGTCAATTTCTAATGATGTTCAAGCAGAAATCTTGGTGGATTGTCACAGATTAAATTGCGTATGGAAAGCAGTCCTTTAATGTTTTGTGAAGTTGGAGGTTTAAATGAGTAGCAGTTGGACTGATTTACATTTGTGAAGATTGGAATGCTAGACAAACAGTGAACCCATTTATTTTCCAACTGGGTAGCTTTGGAAATTTATCCTTATGCTAGCTAAATAGATAGAGGGAAAATAGTGTAATAAAAAAGTGGATTGAAAAGAATTAGCTCTGCTCTTAAAGGAAAATTGGTTTGTTTATTTGTGGACTTTTTTTTTTTCTGTGGGATTACTGCCTGCTGCTGATGATGATTGAAAATAGAGATTATGGAAGGATCCCGAAATCTTTAAGTTATCTATGGTCAACGTTCTTTTACAGAATTCAGAGGTTCCTATTATTCTTCCCACCCCGATCCTGGTACACTAGGCTACTAACAACACAAAATGATCTTGAGTAGCTATGTTGAAATGTAGAATTCACGCATAAAAGTTGTTCTTTGGTGTTTTTTTCTAGTTTCCGTCTTTTATATTTTTGTCCCTTGGCAGCAATGCTGAGAAAAATTATTTTGTGCACTTTACAAGATTAGGTAAAGGAGCCTTAACTAGGGCCAACATGTAAAATTTGTTTTTCTCGAAGAAGTCACATTTAAAATCAACAAAAAAACAAACAAAATCCCCCAAACCCAGTGCACCAGTGGGAGACAAAACCACCTCTGCACCCAGCAGAAAGCACTAAGCCTGAACTGAGAATGTTATTCAGCTGTGTGTTCCTTTTGTTCCGGAGTAAGACAGACCTTAGCAAACTAATATTTTTAAAGTATTTAGTAAATGAAAAACACACTGCTGAAGTGCAATTTGCTTGCATGGCAATACTTAACGCATGTGGCTTCCTGCAATATTGTTTGCATCGAACCCCTGGCCGGAGGATTTTGTTTCTCAGCCCTCAGAGAAGTGGCACAGTTCGAATTAAACTGCACCGGCTACACGGGAGCGTCAGGATGCTTTTCCCAATAAAAAGTGTCAATGCCTCTTGCCTTTGCAATGTGGATATGTTGAACCAGAAGTGCTCTACCTGTGACTGCATGGCATGTGACAGCTTTGTGCATGAGTGGCTTTAAACATGCACATTTCCACAGATCACTTACGTTCCAAGTGTGCAGCTGGCCTGGGGAGAGGTTGCCAGTGGCCTGTCCGGACACGCCTGGCTGTGTGATAACCTGTGGGGTCTGCCTGCATTGGAAGGCATCCTCTGGACGGTCCTCTGTGCCTTGGGGGAAACCTGCTGCTTGTGATGCTTCGGGTTCAAATTCTGCAACTGTTTTCATATTGTGCGAGCTCAGTGACAAGCGTATTTGGCAGAGGCTGACGGTGAGGCTCCTGTGGGCCCCCGGGTATTAAATGTGTGAATTGTGCACTCATTAGGTGACAAAGAGGTAAGCACCAGGTGAAAAACCTATAATCCCGGCCTGCTGGCTCCCAATGAGATACAATGAGACAGGGCAAGTAAGCAGATGAAGTATGATGAATTCTGGCCATTCACACTTTCAACCTTATTTGACTCTCAAAACCAGATTTAGCCTCTTCTGAAGTGTCAGAGCTATATCTGTAACTACTTCAGACTGGGTTTGCACACTGCAAGATTTAAACCTGGCTCAGCTTTAAAATGGAGGGGTAAATTGAAGCCTAGCCTCTCACTAAGGTTGGGTTTTTTTTATGGAATTGGCATAGGATGTAAATCAAGGCACAATTTGGGCACACGTATTAAATGGAGTCGAGGAACATATTAAGATGCCACCGTGTTAGGAGTATATAATTAGGCAAGATTATTACTCTTCTAGCAGGCAGATGGTAGTCTTCAGCCTTCCCTAAAACCCTCACCCAATTTTTTTAATAGGCATGCAAGATGAACAGGAAAAGAATATACAATAGGCTGCATTAACATGCCAGATTGGACTGAGCACCATAAATTGATAATAGTACTTTTGACACGGCTGTGACATTAGTAGAATGACCATTATAATTAACCTACATCCTAGAACTCCTGTCATATTTTACAATGGCAAAAGGAAGGCCATTTATATTACAGAATGACCTCTGTTATCACCTTGTTTGGAAGGGGAAGGTGTGCCTAGACTAATCACAAGAAGTATAAAACTTCCATTTTGAGAAGTAGCTCTTTCATTGTTCAGAACAGATATTTAAGGAGGTCTCACTGCTGTCTGTCATCTTTTCTGATGCACAGGACTCGAGTCAAGGTACTAAAGACTTCTTAAGAAAGCAAGAGGAACATTGCTGTGAAGGAAGATGGCTGTGTGTGTGCCTCCTCCGGTAATGTCAGACCTTTGTCGCTGTAGAAACAAAATCTGGAAGCATTTAGTTGATTTCCTGAGGATTAAGACAGCTCAGACTTACCACACCCACACCCTTCCCCTCTGCTTTTTGCAATCGGTGATGTAACTTGTGCCCTGCGTTTCCCCTTTCCTCTCTTTCTAAATGTGGAGCTTCCAGTACATCTCACATTAACGTTAATCTACGTGCATCACTACGAGAACAAAGCCGCTCTTTCACATCACAGTTCATCAGCCCACACCTGCGGTTTATTAATTCTGGGGTTCTGTCAGGATGTCCATTTCAAAGGCTGGAAAGTGGGAGCTGTGCCTGGGTTTGTGCATTTTCACCAGTACCGTGCAGAATGCACAGACACAGAATCCCAGCTCCACTTAAAATGGCAAACCTCAACTTGGTGTGCTTTTCATGTACTATTTTATAAAAAGCGGGTATGGGCAATATGTTAATTTGCACTCCAAATTTTGAGACATTCCATGAAAATAAGCAGTACTCAAGCCCTTCAGAACTTGTAAAATGACCACTCATGCAAAAATCTAATATTGGTGTTTGAAATAAGGATGTCCCTGGCATTGCATTCCCTCTCCCCTGCTTGACAGAGAACAAAGGCAGCATTGTGTGGGCATTTTACAGTTTGCACTGGAGGTAAGTGTTTACAGCTACATCAGGACAGCAATTTCAATGAGTGTGTAACCACTTTCAGTCCAGTTCCTATTAAAATAAAGGCCGTTTCAGATAGAAGGGTAGAACAGCTGATTCAAACACCTCTCGGCGATAGCAGATGGGGGTTTTAAGCCATACTCTGAGTTGACTTCAAACGGCAGAGAGAAAATATCACAGGAGTAGGGAACAAGCTGCTAAAGATGCCAGCAGAGAGTGAGAGGAAGGACACACCAGCTCTGGGAAGTGGGAAAGCCGAAGGCAGGCTGACATCATCGCTGTAGTCAAAAGTGTCAAGCAAAGATGCAGCTGAGCCCACTTGCAAGATTTTCCACTCCATTTTCTTGGTCACACACATGCAACCTGACAAAGTGTGAAAGGCAGTGTCTGTTTACAAGTTTATTTTTCCAGTGGTTTCCTTTTCCCCCTCCCCCTTTAAATTTTCTGCAGAAATTAAATATATTGAGGTTACTGTCAATGCGAGGTGAAAGGCTTCTGAGGAGAAGTTAAATATGTTTACAGAGAAGAAAGGGGAACACTCACACCATTAAGATGATTGTCACTAAGCTCTGCAGGTACTTAGGCGATGGAAAAACTACAAATTAGGAGTAAGCCGGACAGAGACATGAGAGATAAGAGGATGCTAAAACCTTTAGGCTAGGAGCAGAGCTTAATATTCACAAAATTGCTACAGCTTTAAGCATCAGTATCAAGAAAAACATGGGGAAAATATCTCAAAAACTGGCTGGCTGGAGCAATTAGATCCTGGAGCTGAGTAGCTTTATGAAAGGGAAAATAGGAGACAGTGCCTATTTGACACCAGGGGACCAGGCTGTGTGGCTCAGGAGCTCTCTTTCAGGCCTGTGTCTACAGTCTGTCTTCCTGGCATACAGTGTGTGAGACAATGCCTTTTTCTCCTCACTGTGAAAAAGTCACATTCAGGAGGCCAATAAAGGGACAGGCATGTTATGAGTTAGTTCAGAGCTGGAGTTCATGGCCTGAACAAAAGTCCCCTGAAGTGAAGGGAGTCTAATTACCATCCACATCGAGAGTTGCACTGGATGGTGAGTTGTAGATACTCAAAAATAATAAAGCAAACAGTGAAGTTGTCCATAAAAGCAGAAAAATCACTGAATCTTCACAAAGAGCACTAAGCAAAAACGGGCAGGCATCTCTCTGGGCCAGGATCAACTATTTAAAGGGTTGGAATGTGAGGGTCATGCAATAGCAAGACCGAAGAATGGGCTGCCCCAAGGATCAGTGAAATGTGTGTTAATATAAATATTACCTAGCTTGAAAGGCAGAAGGGGCTGGAAGGAGCAGCCAGGCACAGAACATCAGAAAAAAATTCAGTGTTGGCAAAGACAAAGTAGTGCGATCTGAAGAAAGAGTTCCGTATACTCACGAACATTGCATGCATTCTGCTAGGAAAAAACCTAAATGGTAGATGATAACTGAAAATGAAATGTGGAATCAAACAGAGCACTGCATACTCTGCAGAACTACTGTAGAGAATGACCCAAAGGTTTTAAAATTTAATGGGGGAAGAGAATGTGAAATTGGGGAATAAGGCTAAAGAGGTCTTGCAATAGCTGGTGAGCCTTGATACACCCATGGGTGCTTTTTGGATATTGTTGATGTGTTTGTGAATAAAAATATTCTCTTCAATAAATAAATTCCATATTGGTGGAATTAGTGGCTGGAGTGAAAGGAAGAAGGAAATCAAAAACCCTCAATAATATTATTTGGTATACAAAGGGGCAGCAGAAACTTAATGAAGTTAAACTGCTATCGTATAAACACATCCTTACTCAGAATCTGCTGTGTGGTTTTGATTAGCTTGAGCAGAGGAAGAAAAAAGGAACCTAAAAAGGACAACAGAAATTATTAATGACATGGTGACTGACAAGATTCTTCTGTTTAAAAGAAAAGAGAGAAAGGTTTCATAGTAGATCTGAAAACCCCAAAGCTGGTGATGGGTCAGTTGTCTGCCAGTGTGGGGGTTTATTGTTATACAAGTAACCAAAACCAAAAGATTTGAAGCTCTTTATTAATGAGAGAATGTAGTCAGTGGGATGCTTTGCCACAGGAACCACAGAAGAGCAATGTTGGAGCATCCATGAAAAAGGATTTATTGTAAAAAAACAACAAAATTAATTCTTCAGAGGGCCACTAGTCCCAAATTGTGAGGAAGAAAGGTACCCTACAGGCAGTCTGCTTTATGAGGCTCTGTGAGAGCTATTGCAATAGAATCAGGATTAGGGTCACTTTTGAGAATTTCTGAAATTCTTTGGAACTCCTGGAACCACTCCCTGTTTTCACTAGATGAACTAGACTGTATTTCAGGTAAATTCATTCTTTTGTTCTCAGTCTAAGACACCTGTAAGACTATTTCAGCAACCCTTTGCCCAAAATACATGCAAAGTAAAAATCAAATAAAAGATTATCTTGAAGGCTCAGGAATAACGAGGCTGAGAATTATTTAATAACCCAGTTAAGCTCCATTTCAGAAGCACCTAACAGCACTTTTCCGGGGGGATCAGTGGCCCCAGGGAACACTACGGTGTGTGTTAGCTGCAAAGTGAAATTGTACATTAGTTCACAGTTGTAATGGTAAAAGAGGAACATTAAAAATATTCATAACAGCTGTGCTTTTTTTAGAGGGGGGGGAAGAAAAAGAAAGTTAGCTTCCTCAGATCCAAGAGTGCTAACTATGATGAAAATCTTCTGCACTCCAGCTAACAAACATTGTCTGCTTTGCTTGACTGATGAAGATTAGCTGACTTCTTACATTAAAGAAGTTTGTCTTGTATGGGCTGAAGTGACAAGACAATAACTAAGTGCTAATTGTGCATAACCAACACTAAAGATATGCAGCCCCATTACGGCGTGTAATAAATGAAGCGAACAACAGAAATATATCAGGCGCTTTAATAATGATACCAGAACCGTGGTTTGGAAAAAAAAAACCAGGATGTGAAGGGTTTAGGTAACGAAACCTAGGACACTCTCTGTGTGTGTCTCTCAAATGGGTACTGTGAGAGCCTCTGCCTGCCTTGCTTGGAATACGGCTTCTCAGTTCTGTGGCAAGACAAAATTGATAAAGGACTTTAAATAGCATTAGAACCTATAATTACTTTGCATTATTATATAGTTTAAGCAGTGGTTATTACTTGCCTGGTATTTTAATTTCCCATGCAACATGATGAAAAAGGTCAATTTGGCTTTTTTTTAAAGAGCGTAATTGTAGTGTGCTACACTTATTAGCAGCTGTACATTTTATGGTTCTTTAGGGATGTTTGATTTTTAAATGACTACAGTGTTAAAAAATAATACACTGTAGGACAAGGTGAGTTAGGAAAGCTTATTTAGAGCTGTGTCTAGCTTTGTTGTGTTAGACTATTATCTTCCTAATTTTTCATCGCTTCCCTAAAAATGTACATCTCGTGTTTCTTCCCACCTGAAGAAATGAAAAAAAATATGAATGCTATAAAATGCTAAATAGGATCATGTAATAACTGAAAAATAACTGAAAATAATAGGGGCATTAAGGAGTGGACGTAATTGGCTCTCTCACTTCCTAGACCTCATAGAAGTCGCTGGCAAAGCTGCCATCAGCTCTGGTGGAGTCAGAGATGGAGCTCCTGGTGAAATCTCCGACGGGATTTGGCCACCAGTCGGAATGCAGCTGGTATAAACTTGGCTCTACTCACCTCTGAAAAAAATCAGTTGTTACAATTTTACCATTTTTGACATTCGTTCTCCAACTGTGCCATATGGGAGATGCTTGAGAACAGGGTGTCAGGTTTGGATCCTTGGGATTTTTATAACCTACGGTTTGGATATGAAAATAAAAATAGGACTGCAAGAGGTCTGATGCTGCTACAGAGGAAATGGTGGGAACAACATCTTTTAAATTTAAATGATTACAGTTCTGGCAACAGGAAGAAACAATGTGTACTTTAAAAGAAATACATGTGATAAAAATGAAGAATTAAAGTGAAATCAATGCAATAATGACAAATGGTACTGCTACGCTCTTCTTCAGAAAAGGATCTCAGAGACCTTTATAAATATTAATTAATTAAACCTGACAGACAGCCTTTTGAAGG
>VZTF01006716.1:1797300-1802300 GCA_013397755.1 Cnemophilus loriae | reverse complement strand
ATTAGGGAAAAAAATATATATTTGGGAGCTGAGTTCTAAACCTGCCTTACCACTAACTGAGTGGGTGACCCTGGCAACTCTCTTAATTTTGGTCTCAATTTATTTGTTACAAGGAGGTGAGACCTAATCTTCACATTGTAATATCCCTGCTACATACTGTTTCTATAAAAAATTGAAATGCTACTTTCAAACCTCAGTTTCACAGTGCATGAGGGATCAAAATAATACACATGCATGGTTTTAAATGTAATCAGACATTTACCGAAATAGACAATCAGCTTTTTTTTTTTTCCCCCTGGTAGGTTTGTGTATTATTCAGGATTTCAATTCAAACTGTATGCACTGAAAGACAGAATTTGGCCCTTAGCAAATACTTCAGACAACATAAGATGCTATTTGGAGAAGCATAAAACCACATAAAAGAATCTAAAAGTTAATGAGAGAGACAAAAAAAATTATCTAAGGATCTAGATTACAAAGCACATTGAAAAACACAGTTTTGAGAACATGTTAATTTTACATGCTGGGTATTATTTAGATTATTAGATGGAGATTTCTTAGACATTTTGAAGTGACTTTGGGACACAAGTACTGCTGGCTTTAAATAGTCTATATTTTCTAACTTCCCACAAGGTATTTTTGAAAATCCTCCCTGTCAAATTGTAGAGAAAAGGAAGCAGGTAAATTTGTCCCACATGCATTTTCATGAACGCCTGGAAAACTTATTTCACTCCCACCCATCCTCCCTTCCCTGGAACAGTTTTCTAAATGCTCATTGGAAATTAAACGTGCTTCCAGCCAAGGGGAGAGGAGAAGCTGCCCCACTTTGCCTACTGAAGTTAAACCACACAAGAAAAGAGAGCAGAGAGTTCCCATTGACCCTGCTCATCCACAGCCCTCCTGGCTGCACCCACTGGTATCCAGTAAAAGACTTTCTGCTTGAATTAACTCTGGTTCAATAATCAGAGACTACATAGAAAGAAAGAAAATAGGTGGGGAAGAAGCTGACCACAGGAGCAAATGGCCACTTTTGAAACAGTCCTGGATTCTGTCCTCTATCCTCAGTGCTGCTTGTGCGTGCTTCTCTAAGCCCCTTCCTTTAAAAATCTTTTATTGACAAAGCTGGGGTGTTGAAAGAGGGGATCACTATCAAGTTGCAGAAAAGTGTGCTCATCAAATCAAAGCCCTGGGCCTCCGAGCTGGATTCCCAGCGCTTCCCAGCTGCAGATGGTGAGGTGGACAAATTTCCATGAGAGCTTGGCTGTCTGGGCACTGAATTATTTCAGAAAACGTAAAATTGCAAGTGTCATAACATAGGAGCAGTTACATAACGTGGTTAGACGCCTATCCAGATTAGCTTAAAACCTGGTCCCAAATTTCAGATACTGCAAAAAAGGTGAAGAATGAGAAAAGTCAAACAAAACAGCCCAGTTAGTTTAGGCGTGCTAAGGAAGGCATTCACACACAGTTGCTGAGGCGTGCTTAAATGTCTGCTGAAATCAAAGGCTGATTCAGTGCTTGCCTTGTTTGGCAATGCTGTGAAAAGATGGTTAGTTTTGCCAAACTACAGCTCAGAAACCCTTTCACCTCAGTCCCCTTCACTTTCTTTTAAAAGCAAACTCAGGGACTGAAGGATTAACTCGATGCTGGAAGTACTCTGATGCTCCCAACCCTGCTTGTGAGGATGCCCAGCGTGTGCCACCTGCAAACACGTCTTTTAACCAAGTCACAGATTTGTTTCATTTTAAATTTTCTTTCACCGCTCTGACTGACTTCGCCGAGGGTGAGCTGCGATGCCTGCGCTGCTAAAAATTTGAGTTGGTGGCCGGACCTCAGGCAGACAAAAATGTGACAGCAGGGCACGGCTGCGGCCTCACAGCACAGTCACACGCTGCTGGGTGTCAGAGCGGGTTTTGCTTCCACCTTTGGCTCACCTGCGTGTGTAAATCCCACCTGGCTCCGTCAGGCCATGAGTGACGTTTGGCTCTTGTGTGTCTGCAGCTCGACCTGCGCGGTGAAGGCAGGAGGTGCAAATCTCTCCCAGGGGAAGCTGCTGCTCCTCACGCCCTTCTAATCTATGCAACTGTTGTAGAAGAAAGCAATTGTGTGCAAACCGAAGTCCAACAGTTAATGCAGAGGGGGGTTTTTTTTGCCTTTCTGTACCTGGGGTGTATGTACTGCTTTCATCACTGTGGGTCATAATTTAATGTAGATTTCCAGTTTGTTCCATCTGCTTGCACCAAACTATTTGCTGAACCCTGTCCTGCATCTGCTGATGTTCATGCAACCAAGTCTTTTTTTTTTTCTCCCTCTGCAGACTGCATGAAAGAATCCTTTATGCAAAGTTAATGTGGATGAATTCCGTTTTCAAACACCTCCAAACCAGACATTCAAAACAAAATATAGATTTACTTCTATATCCTTCCCTAATTAGATTATTTGTGTCCTGTGAAACAATCTAAGCTTTCATTTCAAGTGAGTATTGCCAGCCTTAATTTCGCCTGGAAAAATTTGAAGCATGACCAGACATTATTGATGTAATATTACTTTTCTAAATCTCTGGTTTGAAAAAGCTCTGGGAGGTGGGAATTTTGTTGTTTGGTCAATGGAGTGTTAACTCCAAAGCCTAAATCACAAAACTTTAAAAAACCCTTGTTCATCTTAGGAGCAAATACAGCTACATTGTTTATGTCACAGTCTGCTACCCTGTCCCTTCAGTCATGCAGTCAGATCATCAAACTTTCAGCTTAAAGCTAAAATGCAATTTTAAGGAGTATTCTGGACAAATTTACTGTCTGCTTTTAATCAAGTCACAAATTTGTTTCGTTTCAAATTTTCTTTAACCACTCTGATTGACTCAAATGAAAGGCAGGGATGATTGTGCACAGTGCACAATGATCTATGCCTGATATTGTGGAAATAAATTCAAGTTAAAAATGACCTCCCAATGCACTCAGGGCTCTGCTTTGCACCACCACTCATGCATCGTGACATTCTTAAACTTCTACCAGTAAAGTCAACATCAATATTACATCCATTTCTACAAAGCAACCATATAAACTTCATCTTTCTACACATGCTTTACTTTAAATCATGCATATAAATCCATCTACACGCACAGGCTGAATCTAAAAATTTGCAGATACTCAGCTGACGTATTTTCGTTGTCAGACTCAGGCAACTTAAAGCCAAATTTAATGCTCCAACTCGAATAAGGGTAAGACTGCAATATCCCAAGCTGGTTCCCAGCCTGGGGTAGGTCTAAGTGGCACGGTGTAGTTGTTTGGCTCAGAAAAAATGCTGTGGCCATGCAATGCTGTGCTGGGAGGCTCATGGCCCAGCTGAGGAGCCACTTAAGTGTCTCTACACTCTTCCCAGACCTGGGAGCTTGTTTACAGCTTTGTGCTATGTCCTGCACGACGTGGATGTCACTCAGGGCTGTACCTGCACCTTTCAGTCGTGACAAAGCATTGCTGAGCTCTGTTTGCCACCTGCCCTCCTTTCTTCTCACCTGAAGGACTGATGTGGAAGATGGCTCACGGATAACTTTGACAAGATTGCCAGGAGTGGGATGGAGGGGAGGGACCCTCAGGGAGGATGACTTTCACCACGCTCGTGCTCTCACAAGCCATGTGGGTGCTGCTCCGTGCAGCAGCCACCAGTCCTTGTGGTAACACCATGCAGCTGATGTCCCACGGTGCAGGTGACCTGCAGTCCCTCCTGGGAGGGAACCAGCGTCCCCTGCAACAGGGATGTCATGAATTTGTTACTTGCAACTTCCTCATTGCTGCAGAGGAAGCAGAAACCCACAGAGGTGCTACTAAGATGCACTTCAAACTCATCCACCCACAAAGGGAAGAAGAGATCTAGGAAGAAAAGAACCTAAATGAACAGAAAGCCTCCATGAGCAGTGGCCAAGCTTCTATCATTTCCCAAAACTTCTATTGTTCCTCCACTGACTAAGGAGAAAAGGTCTAAGTGGAGTGCACTTGGAGTTTGCCCCTGGAGATGGGGGAAGGGAAGGAAATTAAGGTACAAATATATAATTAGCTGCCTAATGTGAGGCACATAAAACATATACATTTTTCATTTTGCCCCAGAGGTGACTGAGAACGTGGAATCTCCGGGTAAGAAATCAATGCACAGACTGTCAGGTAAATACATATTGAAATATAAGTGGGGGGTAAGTTAATAGTTCTGTGAGGTCATATAATAAAGTCTACAGTTCTTTCATCAGCACTGTGAACAATGCAGTTACTGTGTTCCTCCCCTGGTGTAGTAGCAAAGACAGTTGCTAGACCCTGAAAATAAATTATGCCATGCTTTATTAAATGGTAAACAGCTGTTCCAGCCACAATACAGCACATGCTAATTGAAGAATGCCTTAAGCAGTCCTATAATAAAAAGCTTTTAAGAGTTGGAGAGGAAAAAAAAAAGCCAGCATCATGGCAGACTTACTATCATGGGTTCCCTTAGTTAAAATTCAACACATGGGTCATTCAAGGTGAGAAGTATATTCTGGGAGAAGATCTACAGTAATGAACATTTAAGAATCATTAGCAGGCTCTTTCATGCCCTGATGCTGTAGGCAAAGACGTGCTTAGGTAGGAAGTACAGCCACAAGGTTCACATCGTGTTTCCATGTCTTGTTTTGCTAAGAGATATGTATCCAGGAATACAACAAATGCGCCAGGAGAATGGCATTTTCTGAGGTGGTGAACCCCAGCCCAGAAACCTCACTGCTCGTGGGAATCACCCTGGAGACCTGGGCAGAGAATGAGAGCTGTGGCATGAGCTGTAAAAGAGCACACAGAGAAAAGAGAGAAGATGATACACGGCATCGTGAGCCCCAAAGTGGCCAAGTTTCCCGAGCAGGTGTGTCACTGTCCCCTCGCAGAGCTCTGGCCCCTCATGCCAGCCTGGCTCTCTCGAGATGAGGAGGTGTGTGGTGTCCAGCAGTTATCAAAGGGGCTACTAGGAATGCCAAGGCACAGTAATTT
>VZTF01006716.1:1761346-1797276 GCA_013397755.1 Cnemophilus loriae | reverse complement strand
GGCTACTGTAATTTTTTTTTTTTTTTTTTTTACATTTAGAGGTCTCTGCTGATCCCTGCAGTACCTTTCTGAGCAGCCTTGTGCAAATATCCCCACGTTGCACCTCAATTTTCCCATCTTTACCTTGCATTAAAAGAACTGGAAGCCTGGCGTGCAAAAGTCCCTCAAGAGTCCTGAATGATAGGTACTATGAAAAATATAAATGTATTTATAGCAGCTACTAACTGACATAAGCATTTGCCCAAGAATGACATTCAGATATATGGCACTCAGACTACCAGACACCTGCTTTCAGGGAGATTGCCTGCAGAGCTAAACTAGATGTGCGTGCGTGTGCACGTGTGTAAGTGTGCGTGCAAAATAAATACAGTAGAATAGTTTCACAGCAGAGAATAATAAGGAAAAGAGCCATGTTTTCCCCACTACACAACACAATAATTCCTTGTCCTGTCTTTGGGATTTCTGCTTCTTAAAAAAGAAAACACTGTAAGATGAGTGCTGCACGGTGAGCGAGACGGTTTTTATTTACTTTGTTTTTAATGTTTGCAATAAGGAAAGTGCTTAGAAATGAGGGAAAAAAGGACATACGTCAATCCATTAGATGGCATGCAAATACCTCATTCTGCTCACACAAATCATATGATGCGCTTGCAAATTCCTGCAACAAAGCGCTGGTTTAATGGAACTGCTCTTCCTATAGAAATGGAAACAGGTAAAGTTTTCCTTCATTGGACTGTGTGAGCATTTCCTTTATAAATAAAAGCTGCAGTATCTAAGGTATTTCCTTTGTTGTGTCACCTTTAGGACTTACTATTTGAAGTATTCCATTGAAATGGCTACGCTCTGTGCAGTGTTCAGAATTTTAAGTAAAACCTTAAACAGTTACAAATCAAAGCATCGGGGTACTTTGAAGAAGCACATACACTACATACATTGCATTCTGCATGCATATGCATTGCTGGTATCTATATATCATCGACACGTTCACAAAAAAAAAACCATTACGGCTTTGGGGAAAAATATTTCTAGCAAAATATAAACATTAAAAAAATATATATAATTTTCAAAACTCAGATTTCAGCATATTTGGGGCTGGTTCTACAAGTATGCTTTCAAGAATGTTAGATTCTGAGAGAAATCACCACAACATTTTTCTGACATTAACTCAGTTGTTTTAATAAATATTGCACTACGATAAGAAGATGCATTAATTAAATAATTACCAATAATAATATTTTTTCCTCGTGTATTTATTAAATGTTTTAGGTTTTAGGGTATCGATATTTTTACACCTGCATCTGGTTTTATAGCTTCTTCCTGACTCTATGTGATTTTTCTTCCCCTTCTGAGAAGAATGCTTGAGGAAATTCTGTGCTGTCTCACTCAAATTTATAATTAATGTAGCAGAAAATTATATTTCTAATTAAATAAAACTGAGCATGAATTGAGGCAAATGCTTGAAGCATTATAAACAGTACAAAGTTGGGAGACGAACAAAATCGCAAACAATGAGCAGGTAATGTAACTGCATATATTAGAAACATCTCAATTATTACATCCACAAAGGCAGAACCTAAAAAGCTGCATTTCATAAGAAGGTGTCATGTTGACATATATTGCTCATTAAAAAAGGTGCCGTTTGTATATGGGTTACTGTTCTTCATATGCATGAATACTGGTAACACTTTGCGGGAAAGGAAAGCCCTTGAGACTTTGTGTAGTTTGAATATTTAATGTAACAATAGTTTGCTCCCTAATAAAGAAAGGAAAGAAATTTGGGAGACGAGGACATAAATTTGCCTATTTATTGTGTTGTGCTGACTGCAGCTGGGTATCGGCACCCCCCGCACACCTCTCCAGATCTGCTGTTAAAATTAGTGACTGCTCACAGCGGCTGCTCTTTAACCAAAACCACCGAGACTGCAGACGAGGAGCTCCCTCCCGTCCCGCTTTCTAAGCAGAAAATAGCAGCTGGCGTATATAACATTCGTATATTATATATATGTGTGTGTGTACTAACCTACTAGTTATCTCTGCTTACACCCCGGCTGTCAGGAAACTGTCAGCTGTAAAGGCGATAAGGTGGGCAGTTTAAAGAAGATACCGGAGCCTTAAGCTTCTTAATGTGCCACGAATCAATCCCATGAAAGCAAACAACTTGAAAAAGGGTTATACGTATTTAGGAAATCTCCCGGCTCGCCTCGCCTCGGCTGGAGCCGGCGCTGGAGTTTTCTCACCCCGATGACCCCTGGAGCGGCCCGGAGGGGCTGTGGAACAAGGCCGTTCCAGGAGGCAGCTCGCTAATTGAGGAGCTCATCGGGGGGAGAGGGACCCCGCTTTACCACGTTAAGCGTCCAAACCAAGCATGACCAGATTGACGTCGCCAAATCGCCATCTGGAGGCCGCTCCACGCCAGGAGCAGCAGGGCTTTTCACACCTGACGGGGCCCCGCTCGATCTCCATCAAGTCGTATTAAGGAAGGGATGTGTTACAGGGTTGGAGCCCACGCCCCGTACGAGCGCTGCCCGTGCCGGGGAATTGCTGCTCCCCAGCTTTCCTGAAGGTAGCAAACGCGCCCGGGCGGTGGAGGCACGCGTTGCCAGAGGCGGGAGTTGGCGGCTCCCACCTCGCAGCCCACCTTCATCTGCCCTCCAAAAAGATCAGGAGGGCTCTCTCAGTTCAAGGGGAGCAGTCAGCAGAATTAATTCTTTGTTCCGTGCTGGACGGGCATGTGCAAAAGTGCTCTGGAAAGGAGGGTGTTTGAGGGCTACTGCCTTCGTTCAAAGCCACCCAAACAGGGGGAGTTTGAGCGATGCTTTGGACTCCAGCCATTAACTCCCGAGTGCTCCCAGCTGCCCTGCAGGACCGGAAAGGCACAAGCCTTCCTTGGAGAGGAACAGAGATTGAAGCGGAGGGATTCTGAGCACAAAGGGCCGTAAAATGGTGAACTCTCGGGCTTTTCAATCATGGAGGGATGCCTAGCTGTCTTCTACACTCCTGAAAATCCCCCTCATCAGCAGTTTGATCAAGGTGACAGAGACAGTCTGGGATTTAATCCCATCTAGGATTAAAACCCAACAGTTCCTGCCCCACGGACCTCAGCATGCATCTACTTTAAAAGAGAGAAGTTCTTATTTTTCCATACTGCCAGGAGATGCGGCCACAACGTGGTCAAGGTTGTCTTGTCAATTTATCTGTTATTTATGTAGAGCAGGGGCCTCCTGAGCTGCACTGAGGTAAAATTTAAGCTGAGGAGGAAATACAGCAGGATGGGAGTCATCAGCCTCTGAAATTCAGTGGAGACACTCACAGGCAAACACTTAGGGGGATATTATAAAAGCTCGAGTAAATTTCTCCTAAACAGTATACATATGATTTTTCCTAAACATCATTTCATATGATGACATGAAAGCAGGCTCTATAAGACTATCAAATCCAGACTTTATTTCTCTTCATATACTACTTATTCAGGTCTAAAGAAGGGCTGCACAAAGTCAGGACATAGCAAGATAACATGATTTAGAGGAAAAAATGTTGGGGAGGGACTGCAAGGCATTATATGGAGAGTATTTCCATATTTTCTTTGAAATTTCTTGGGAAACCCGAGCTAGCTTTTGTTTTTTTTCAGGAATAAAAAACTAACAGACAAACCCAACCCACAGCAAACCCAACATGTCTACTGCTTTACGTAAGTCCCCCTTCCCCTGAAACTTAGGGAACCTTCTGTGAGAAATATCTATCTGTGGCTTTAGTATGGATTTTTTTGATAGAAGTACGAAGAGAGAATAGTTAGAGGAAAAATCTCAAAAGCATCAGCAAAAGTCATTACATGAGAAATAGCATCCAGCTGTGGATCACATATACTGTACATATTGTGTTACACACTGCCTTTCACGTATTTTTAAATGGGGGTCCCCAAATTACATCTCAGACACGACAACAGATAACTGCAGAGATTGGGATGAAATCTTCCTCCACCTGCAATATCCCTAACCCCCGAAAATCTTGACTAACTCAGCAAAAGTTTTCTCACTCTGTTTCACCACCCTCCCTCTGAAACCGGTTCCTCTTCTCCTGTTGCCAGACACCAGATACGTCAGATTAAAACACGGTGGCAAAGCCAGCATTCCTGGGCATCGCTCTGGAGAAGGGGAAACGGGGATTTGGTTTGGTTTCTACTGCTGTTACGACTCTGAGCCCCTGAAGATGAGCTGATATTGCAGCTTATCCCTCGCCTGCCTGTTGCAGCAGCGAGCAGCAGGCACTGCTGCGAGCACAGACAAGCTGAAGTGATGGGGAGCGATAAGAGAGCAGAAAGTGTGAATGAAGCAATCCCGTTCCACTGAGGTGTCGGAGCAGGTAAATGTATCCTGCTCTGGACTCTCTCTGTGGTATCCCAGGGCTGCCTTGCTCTAGGGCTGGTGCAGGCTGCTGAAGTCAAGGAGCTGCTTTACTGCTTGAGGGACGGGGAAGAGGCAGATCTGAATTGGTCACAGTGTTTAACGTGCTCTGCCCAGCACGGCAGCCCCTTGGCCCTCCCTGCTGCACTGTGTCCATGGCTAGCGTGTGCATCTCTAAGTGTGCCTCTGGAAGGGAATACACTGTGCCTTGGAAGCAGTAGAGGAAGGTTGTTCTTAAAAATGAAAGTGCTGCTCAAACATATGCAAGTGAGCAATGTGGGAGAAGGCACCCTTGTGAGGAGAGACATGGATGGCTCCAGACATTTTCATGCCCTTTGTCCAAACTTGAGGTCACCCTGAGTTTGTGACCCTGTCTCCCCCTCCCTGGGGGAATATACCCTGCCACAGGTGCAGCAGAGCCCAGTCAGATCTGTCCTGGCACCTGTACCAGCTGCTGTTGCTCCATAAATTATCTGAAAAATATTCCACAGACACACATTCCCACACATCCCACCCACCCATAACCTTAAAGGGAGAGAAGTCTGGCAACACTGCAGGAGCATTCTCTAGTTTCCTGCACCTTTTGGAGGCCTTTGTGTCAGCGTAGAGAACATTTTAGATGCTGTCAAACCAAAAAGGAGCTACTACTGCTCCACGCGATTGCTGGTGACCTGACTGAAGCACAGTTAGGCAGAGGATGACATTTTCAGTATCCCTGCTCCAGTACTGTAAATCTCAAGTTCCGAAATTCACCCACTAGAGAAACAGGAAGTGGTGAAAATTGCAGAGGTGCCTGCCTCAGTCTTTTCCATCTTGTTTCTGCCAGCAAAACATAGGCCTTTAGATAAAATGCTAACTTGGATTGCAGATCTTTTGTTTATTCCTCCCTACAACATTTCAGTCCTTTCTCTTTGTCTGTTTCTACCTCATTCTATTCAACTGCCATCCTTTTTATTGCTATTTCTTTTATTGTTACCTTTCTGTGCTAGTCAGGCTTTTCTGTTTCTGCCAGGTCCATCCCTGTGGTGTATATTTACTCACTTTCACTTAATACATTATATTTTTGTGTAGACCCTGACCTAATTCACCATTCCACCCAGGTTTCAAGTCCCATCTCCCACTGGAGCGCATTTTTCTTCTAGCTCCAGTTACATTTTAAGTAACAAAACTTTTTCTAGTTTGTAGTGAGGGGCTTCCAATATTTCCAGTCCAATAGTTACCACCATTTCTGAGGATTTAAAGATGTATTTGGCACGGTCACCATGGCAAATTTAGGACATGTTCCATTGACACATGGTCTACTCTGCCTTTCCTATCACCCGTGAAGTTAGGAGGGAATTTTTTTTAGGGGAATTGGAACAATGTGATCTTTAAGGTGTCTTCCAACCTGAATGATTCTGTGACTCTGTGATTCTGGTAGCTGAAGAGGTGAGTTTAAAGTCACTATTAAGGATGATGAAGGATGATAGATGAAGCATTAGAGGAGTCTTTCCCTTTCTCTAACCGGCTACTGGTCGTAAGAGCTGTAAGGGAGAGGATTAGGACAAGCACTTTTAGAAAGGAGCCCACCAAAATCTTATTTATTTATGCAGTGAGAATGGTTATAAGGAATATTCCTGTTCATAATCTACTGCTGTAATTGGCTACCCTGCTGGACCCACTGTGCTCATACCTCAGGCAGTACACAACCAACTAGACAAGGCTCGAGCTGCAGCAGTCCTCAGCCCTGCACAGTGCTGGGTATTCCTCATTTCTTGAAGAAAAAAATATTCTGTAAATTGACATTAGGACTTTTGGGGCATAACTTGGGATTTTGAGAAAAAGACAGACAAAATTCTCGGAGGTTTCTTATGTCCAAATTCTTCGGACATCTAGCCTCGGGCTCTCCATTTTGATGTGGTTCATTTTAGCACGAGAGGGCAACTCGAGATGATTTTAATTTAAAGAAAAAATGAAATTCTCCTCTTTGCAGACATGCACGTAAAGGGGAAAATAATAAGGCCAAAGCCCTTCATGCTACATTTTAATTGGAGCTGGAGAAGTATTAATCAGAGGGCAGGGAGACGTTTCAGAACAATCAGTTCCACATCAGATATGAAGCACACCCAAGGCCAGCTCTGCGTGGCAGGACAGAGGGTGAGCCTTGCAAACGAGCACTGTGGCAGTAGCCCAGGTAAGCCTGGTCTGCCCTGCTAGACCCAGCATTTCCCTCACAAAGTCCAGCTTAGTGCTGTCTCTATGCAGCCACTGCTCAGCAGGGATTTTGTCACCTGCTTCCCCATACAAGCAAATGGCTGCTTTTTCCTCTAACTCTTCCCAAAAGTTCTGTTAAGGGATTTCCCCCTATTCATTTGCAAGTATTAAACTGACCTGAAATTATTGATGGATTATTCATACAGATAACGGCCACAAATTCTGCCATGTGTTCCTTTTGTACCTGTTAGGAAACCCATAGGGGTAAGAGGTGCTATTTCTGACGGAGCTGACCAAAAGCCTGCTAGTCTAAAAAAGAGTAATACTTCTATTTGTACAAATATGTGTTTTCCACTCATACTAGATGGTTTCATTGTACTGATACAGTATATTCCTATCAGGAGAGTTTTGCCAATATTGAATGTCAATATTTCTAGAAGGCCAAGTTTTCATAGCGTTGAATATTCCTTAGTTCTATGAAGAAAAGATTGCAGACTTCGGAGGGATGAATCATATCCACACCAGTTTCCTGGATCGGACCATGTGTTACCACACTCCAGGAGTTTGTCTGGAAAAAAACCCCAAGCTTATGTGCAAATGGAACAAATGTCTGATACCAGGGAGAAGTGTTTTATTCTAATGAAAAAGCCTGCTTGTTAACTAGGCTTTGCTTAGCATTTTTATTTTTATTTAGAGTGTTCCCACAGGCCTATTAAATTCCCCTACTCTTAAAACTAATTAAAGGGTATTTTAATTATCCAAGATATCTCAAGTCATAGATTATAAAATGTAGAAAGAAAAAAACCCCATAGTCTGGAGTAATAACGTGCAGCATATTGCAGTTAGAGCTATTTCCCCTGGATCATTGCTCTATAATTCCATAGTCTTCCATATTTTCTATTTATTTCCAAAACAAATGCTTGTTTTTTGGTTCCAAACTCTTGTCCAACAAAAAGGGTTCCATGTGGCATCAAATAGTATTTTCTTACATAATCACAGCATCTCTGAGCAGACCTGAAATTCCAGAATCAGTGAACACTTCAGAAAGTACAGGACAGAAATTCGCATTTGCACCTGTGTTTGCTTCAACGGTGCAAACGTCTGGTTTATAATCACTGAATATTTGCAAACAGCTCGACTAAAATGCTTCCTGGCACAGACATTAGCTGAAATTAAATATTGCACACTATCCTGGGAGTGACAGTTCTCTCTACCAATAACTAAGCCTGTGCATGGAAAACTATAGGTACCACTATCAGACCATCTCAATTAGAAAAAAACATATGACAAAATTCTGTGTTCAAAAGAATTCAGTTGAAAATTTTGTGATCTCACATTTAATCAATTAATTGTACGCAGAAAAGGATCCGCAACATTTCTGAGTTTTCTGTCAAATTCATCACCTACCATGAAAAAAAACGAGGAAGGAGAATCACAGATCAAGTCAATGATTGGTCAACTTATTGCTTTAACAGAAGCTGATCTGACAGCTGAAAAGCAGGAAGAAGATCCCAAACAGCTTTTATCCCTAGGGTGATTTATTTCCATGCCCCCCCCCAGCATCTGCCACATCGTTCAGTTTCAGTCAGAGCAGCTAAAGTTAGGCAAAACTCACTCCTTGTGCTCAACATCTACACTTGAACTAATTCCTTTAGGCAGGCTTAGGAAGAGGAGGAAAGCCAGCTCCCAGAACAGAGTGGGGGTATGGCAATAACCTTTTAAATTCTCACTTACAGTGCTAAACACACAGACACAAGTCATTCTGCGGGCCCGTTTTCGTGACCACTCACAAGCCTTGTACAGGGCTCGTGCACCAAAGGGGCTCCGTGGGAGCATTTCCTGGTGAGCCACAGCCACAGCACCGACGGAAACACACGCCAGCCTCGGCGGCATCACCTCCACACAAGTTCTAGCTGGTGTATAAAATAGATTTGCAGTAAGAGCTCCCTGGTTTACGAGGGGAAAAGCTTTGTGTTGCTATATCGCATCACTACATCCTCAGCATTTCTCCTGTAAGTTGTATAAATTTTTAAACAAGTGAATACTCTTATTGTGCTCAGTAGGTTCACTGGTCTTAGGAAGATTTGCAGGACTGGCACCAAATGGGCAATAGTCATTATCCTCTTTCTCTCTCTTTTTTTTTGTTTACACACGTGTGTGTGTAGAATCATAGAATCACAGAAGCCTGGGTTGGAAAGGACATTAAAGATCATCTAGTTCCAACCCCCTGCCACGCACAGGGACACAGAAGAGTGTATCCACATTACAGTAAAGACAAAATGTAAAAAATATATCTAAAAGAGGGGGATTTAATTTTCTTTCTTTCTTTTTTTTTTTTTTTTGTGAATGCACAACAGATTTATCATCTTCTACCAGTTCTGCTCTTGCAATTATAACCTTCTCTAGGCACTTGTCTGGCACGACCAAATCTTCTGACAGAACCAGTTGTGCACCTTTTTGCAATTCCTGCTCTACTTCAGGCACAGCCATCCCTTCCTCTGTCCCTTGCAGAGGCATGATGAGGCACCCACACAGGTCTCAGCAACAGCACCGTTGCTGAGAGTTTGAAATCAAGGCACCCAACAAACACAGGTGAAATCAGCAAAACTAAGGAAAGCATAAGAAAGTGATGAAAAATAGAGGATTGTTCTGATCGGGGTGGTAAGCACTGTCCACAGTGCACTAGCACTTTAATCATATGCACAGGGGTTTCTAGAGCTATGTTGTGTGGAGGGGTTTAACCAACCTCTGTGGTTTCACCCTCCCAGCAGCTTCTCGGTCTCTGGAAATTAAAGATACTGAAATAAATCCGGAATGTATGTTCACCTGTTCTCCTCAGCTGCTGGTTCCAAGCGCACGTCCAGTTCCACAGTGCGCCCATTTATAATATTTTTTCCCCCTCAGTACTTTTTGGGGCTGTTTCCCAACGCTTACTGGTGACCTTTCCCCATGGTGGAGTGGTTCCACAGCTGGCCAGATGTGAGGCTGCTGGAAAGGTTAATTGCTGCCTTTAAGGAGGGAGCAGCTATTCTAAGTCAGAGAGAAGGCCTTCCCACTTTGAGGAAGAGGAGATGGCCATCAGCCTGCCACCTTTTGTTTGAAAGATGACTCTACATTTTAGAATGCATGTTCAAATAAATAGTTCTGTCTGATTTCTCTTTACTTGAGGTTTTATCCAAAAACACTGGCATTTTGTGTTTGTACTTGAACTAGTATTTCACCTACAGCAATCACTACTATAAAAGGAAGGTCTTCATAAAAGAACTATTCAGCATAAAATGTATATATATATATATCTGAAATAAAAGTTTTTTTAAAATATAAAAATTGTGTTTGCACGGTGTGTGGGACAGAATAAAAAAAACAACCCTACAGTTAAAAATTATATTGAAATATTGAGTAATTTTAATGCAGACTGGAACACCCACACATTGCAGAATTCAGAACCTGCAAATAAAATTGACTACAAAACCAAAATTGGCTTTGTTGGCTTTTATTGCCCTAAACTTTGAGAAATGTAAAAAGTAAACAAAGAGGAAAAAAGTATGAATAGCAAAAGAAAATGGATTTCAGACCTATGTTTGTAATAAACAAGTCATTTGCAACAGAAATATTTCTTCAGAGTGTGCAGTAGAACTTAAATTTGGTACCACCTCTTTCAAACTCTGTTGAAATCTTGTGCAAAATGAATCTTTTTCTTCAACAATAATTTATTAACTTGAAGGTTTAACAAGTATTTAGGCCTTGATACCATAACAATACGAGTGATGACATCACTTAATACAATTTTATTTGCAGAACCATCTCCAGGCTAGGAGTCCAGAAATTCAAAAACCTTCAAAGAACAACTTCTAGATGTGCTTTAAAGGGCACGTATGGGCTTGCAATATTTTCATGGCAGGAGGGTTAATAATTAATTCATAAAAATAGTGTTATATTATTGGCAATCGTCAGGAATATAACTACATTATTAGATAATTATTTATAGGGGTTTTTTTTGTTTGTTTGTTAGTTAGTTAATTTTTTTGTACTGTGGTGAATATATTAATCTTACCAGCAACATGGTAAAATGTTCTTTTAGTGGCCAAAATAAGGCTATTACATGGGAGAAAGGGAATAAGTGAGTAACAACAGCAAAAAAATTTAAACCTCTTATTACATTGATGGAGGAAAAAAATCCTTCCTGCTTCGTTATGTTCATTTATTTTTTGTGTCTTTCTTGTACCTGATGACCAAACGTAATTAATGAAAAATGTTTCTTCCAGGGTGATATCAGAGAATTTTCTGCATGTTTTTCCATTTAAAATAAGAAACATCTGAAGAAATGTTCACTTTTAAAAAGTGACTTAATGTACAGGTTCAATTGCTCTTTCATTTAAACCTTTCAGTTCCTCTCATCTCTGGAGAAGATTTTGGGTTGATGAACACAAAAATAGCGTGATATTCTCCGGAAAAAAACAGCAATCCCCCTCAGACCCCATCTCCTGTTGCAAGTGTAAATACAAGAGGCGATTTCCCAAAAATCTCCAAATGAGGAGCTTACCCCAGAGTGTGCTGTCTGTTAAACCCGAAAGCTCTGTGTCCACTCACTCCAAAACCCACACTTGTATAGTTAGGATGGACACTCCGGTGGGTATCCCCTGCCTTTCCTAGAGCATCCGTGCGCTCCAGCATCACCCCACACCGCCCAAACTCCAACCTGTCGGGGAGCTTCCAAGCTCTGAGGGCTCAGACACTCACATTTCACACTTGGCTGAATCTACTGGACACAAACATAACTCTGTTTGTCTTCTGCACAAGCGTTGTCCAGTCAGTGTTTGAGAAGTTAAAACTTCTTCAGCAAGTTGTGATTTCGCTAAATAATTGCACGAGGCAGATAAAAACCAAATGGCTTGTTGGTACTCCACAGACTGCTACACATCGTGAACTAGCAATTAGAAATTTGCAATGAAGAACTGGGAAGGAACAAATAAATTCTAGATCCAAATTAGTGACCAGTAAGTTGACCACTATTAACTTAAAGCCAACATCTCATGATTTAACTGTGCCAAGGTTAGCCACAACACAGCATTTACTCACAGTAAACTGCTAATCTCACTATGCTTCTAAAACCAAAGGAAAATATGGAGGAATGCACAAACTGATTCAAATTAACCAGGACTCACTATTCATTTTATGAAAAGCACTGAGTGTGCCTTGCATCCAAAAGCAACAATTTGTTATGCACTGTGGTGCTACGGCGCTCGGCAGCAAAACTGTTTAAAAATCTGAAGCATTCCTAAACTGTTTCACTTAAACATTTCTGCAATAAAATCTTATTGAACTGTTGCTTTTATTAATTTTTTACACACTAGAGACCAAGTGAATGCAAGTTGATTTTTTTTTTCTTTTCTTCCTTCTGTGTTTTTTTTTTTTTTTTAAACTTTACCTACTACTAGCAAATAAACTATCCTTCTTTTTTAATAAAACCATGGCCTTGAGTTTTGGCCCCTTAATAGTAGCCTACATGGTCGACTACCCTTGGTGTTAAATTTTCTTAAATTGTATTTCTGTCAGTATATCATTTTTTTAAGCAATGGACCCTATAATAGCAAGCTCTGTTCTGTCAGGAGTACATTTTAACAGCGTGACACAAGTATTTTTCACTACAGGAGACAAACAATGATATGTATTACATGCAGTAAACATTGCCTTTGGTACATAGGGTTCTCTTAGCATTCATCTGTCTAAAATTTCATTGTGTCCTGCACAGGGAAAAAACCCTGCCTCTCATTATCTGTTGCCGAGGGCTGTAGGTTTGTAAAGTGCCAACAATGCATTGTCACATTTCTCACAAAACAAGGGCTTGATTGAATATTACAAGAGCGGTAGAGACCCAGCAAGGTGGATTAAGGGATATTTTAATAGTGAAAACAAAATAACAAACCTTTCACTGAGCTGCTTAACTAACAGTGTTGCAATCAATTTTTTTTTTTTCCTTAAAACAGGCCCCCTTTCCCCACAACTCGCAGGGAAAAGAACTGCATAAAATAAAGATGTTTTGTGCTTAATAGCATCCTGGCAAGAGGAGAGGAAAAATGGCAATTTTTCTGTGGGAAATGCACCCAACCCAGTGATTTTACAGTACAAGGACCGCGACAGCAGTAGTTCCGAAATTCACAGCGAATTTACACAGGGGCTGCAGTTCAATAGTTAAGCAGACTATTATACTCCCAGTTACTTGGGAAAACAAGTTTTCCAGGGCTCATGTGCAGGAAGTGCCCTTTAGGTACAAGGGATCACCCCTGAGAATCTTTTCTCTGATATCTTTGCCATTCTTAGGTGGGTGTACACCACCTCACGTGAGCCATCTGCAGCAGGGTCAACCCCTCTTTCCGTACATTGGGTAGGCTGGGAGTGCATTTATAGATGGCTCAACACTGGCACAATTCTCCTCCGATTCCAAAAACCCAGCAGGACTGTGGAGCACTTTGGGAAGACTCATCAGCTTTTGCTGAACCCAGACATGACTTTCCTGCAGCACCTTAAACTACAAGCACCATAACCGGGCAACGTGTGGAGAATTATTCACGAGGATAAAATCAATCAAAGTATACAAAATTACTCGGATGAAAAAGCAATGCATTATTCACTTGTTAATTGATCCTTAAAAGAAATATGACTTTCCCCCTCCCTTTGGGGTAGAATCATCATGGTCAGAAAAAGAAAACAAACAGGATTGACTTAATTTTTTAGAGAGTTTGGATAAATTCACTACTCCACAAAATCATTTTCTGTTGTAGGCAGGTCACTCACAAGCTCTCAGTTGTCTCTGTTATAAAAACCAGAACGGGACATTTTCTCAGCTCCAAGGGAACAGACACTTTGGGCAGAAATCCTGCAGTCCCAGGTTCAAATGTGTGACAGAACTTCCCCCCTCAAAATCAAGAAAGGCTTTTTAGTGCCAGGGAATTATTGGAAAGGGATTATCACAAGCACTGATTTAAAGTAAGCTAAAAACATCTTGGTAAGATCTTCTGGGCCCAAAGCAGAGAGGCCTGCAGCACACGCTAAAGCAGCAGTCTGTGTACAGAGGATAAGGTTAAAACAAACAACGTGTGGAGCTGGGGATGGAGAGAGGGAAAAGGGGAAGCAAATGTATTTTTAAAAGGTGACAAGACTTCTTAAAAGGCTGTTATGGAAATTAGCAGGGATTTTGTCTTCCTGGGAATATTTTAAATTAAAGCTCTGGCATACAAAACGTCCAGTGGATCGATCAAGGAGAGGCAGATACACAACTCTTTATCCCAGGCACATAGNGGGAGGGTTAAAGGAAGAGGAATTTACAGCTGTTTCACAGAGACAGAGAAGAGATCATTTGCTCTACATAGCCTTCAAAAAGAAATATAGAGAGTGGCTGGCACTGGTAAATGCTGAGTTTCCTTGCCAAAGCCTGTAGCCTTATGAGATTCTCTATGCATCTTCTCCGCCGAGCTGAAGAAGGTTTGGCTGGAACAAAATTGCTTCTCACCAGCAACATCTGCTACAAGATCTGGAGATCTCTGTCATAACAAAGCCTGTTTTCCGATTCCTGCCCTCCTGTAGGTGCCGAGTGCCAGATGAAGGGGCTGGAACAGGATAAATGGACTCTGCAGGCCCTGCATCCAACTGAGGGGGAGTTGCCTTTAAGAATGGGGAAATGCAACCATAGATTCCCGTCCAAGGGCCCTTCTGACAAACTCTGCTTTGGCAGAACCAAAGGACGGCTCACAGCAGATGTTCTGGATAGACTTGTCAACATTCTGCTGAGCTCCTTTGGCAGTGCAGGTCTGTAAGTGTACAAAAATAGCTCCAAGAATCTTAGGTTGGAATTTTGGCGCTGTCTGGGACCACAATTGCTGGCTTTTTGTTAAGGAAACTCCCCTGTCTGACCATGCAGGAGCCGCTCTGGCAGTCACACTTTACCCCCTGAGCTGGAGCCAAAGCCCATTTGGGGCAGCTCCAGTGACCCGACAGGGACAGGTCCCCGTGTGGTTCCCACACACCCCACACTCCCACAGCCAGACCAGGTTCCCCATAGCAGAGTCGTGGATGTCTGAATCCATGAAGCAATTTATTCATGGTGCAGTAACACAGAAACAGTTTGAGCCGGTGCCTCTGAGGAGGGACCCCGAACTAAGGAATTCTCCCAAACTAAGGAACCCCCAGGCTTTCATCCCTCACAGTCCAAGCCCCAGATTCTCTGGGGTTTTCCTGCTGAGCCATCAGCTCCTGCCTTTCTCTGAGTGTTCACAGTTTCCTGAGCCCCTGTTATGCCAAGCAGAGCTACCTGCACTGTCTGTGTTCCTGCACACTTTTAGCTCTTTCCTAACTAGTGTATCCAGGCTCTGGTAGGACCTGTCTGAGCAGGTTCCCACCAGCACTTCCCTCACCCTGACAGAAAGGAGCCGTAAAACTGGAAAACCTAGCCTGGGGATGCAGGGAAAGGACATGGAGCAGAATGGTACTGGGCTACAGGAGGCCATTAGAAATAAAAGTACCAGGGAGGCTGAGAGAGAATCTTATGTGTTGAGTCATCAGCCAACATTGCTCAGAGAGCTACTGCCCACAGCCTTCACTGCTTTGCCCATCCAGCCATCATGTGTCAGATCTGCAGCCCGACCTCTCCCACTTTCTCACAGCATGAGGGGGCCGGGGGGTTCGACTGCCCTGCTCTCTGCACCAAAAAAAAAAAAGGAATTATTTGACCCATTTCCATTCCTTAATTTCTAGAGAATGCAATGTTGAGGCATCAATGACAACGGTGTCTGTAACACAGCTGATCTATAAGGACTGCTGGGTAATTAGGTTGCTTGATTTCTTGAGACTACAGAAAAAGGCAGGAAGCCCACGGTGGGCACACGTGCCGTAATTGCTGTGTAACAAGATGCTCACCCATCTGTCCAGAGTCTCGTGTATCCATTCACTTCAACCCCACTGACAGATGCAGAAGGCCAGTCTGACTTCAGCATTCATAGGTGACATTGCTAGAAGAGGTTTGCCCCCACCCGCCTTTTTTACTATAGCAATTAAATATTCATGCATTTGCTACAGAGCTTCTAAAGCAGATGAGAAATACTCATAAAACTAGATTTAAATCACCTCACCTTTAGTGTTTCATCCCAGACACTTTGCAACTGCTGGAAAAGGTGTTGAGTACTCCTAAATAAATGCATGTGGGGGTAAAAACAGAGACAAACTTCACATGCTGCTCACAGCTCCGTATCAGTGCAACAGCCGAATGTAAAACAAAGTCCTTGGCTAGTGCTGCCATGAGACCTTCATGTGCAGGCTAAAGACAAAACTGGGGACCTGCTCACCTCCCTTGTGCAGCAAGCTCATAGCAATAAGACAACAAGGAAGGAGGGGAAGCTAAAAGCAGGCTGGATTTTGCCATAGTCATTACTGTGTATCCTTCACCATCCTCAGACTCGACTCCTTTTCTTGTACCTCCTCACCACAAATTTTGGCTGAAGCTTTAAAAAAGCTCTAACATCCATTGTTAAAACTCACAAAGTAGAAATTCTGTGCTTTGGTGCAAGCAGCGACTCGACTTGTGGGACTTTTTGGAATCACTGCAGCTAGTCGTGAATGATGTATGAAATGAAAAATCCCTGCTCAATGCACACAATTCAGATAGTAAAATCTCCCTGGAGCATTAAAAAAAGCACTTGAACGTGTCATTTTATTTTTGTCCTGTGCCCAGAAGACTCCCTCATCTCTCCCCAAGAACATGCAGATACCTCAGCTATCACCGGAGAATGAGAAAGCACTCTTGGAGCTAAAGTCGATGGGTTCAGTTTACACAGTGTTTCCAGGAAAAGATACAGGGACCTGGAGCAAACCAGACAGAATTATATTGGAGTCAGGCCTTTCTCCAAACACAGGTTTTTTGGTCATTTTTTAAAGTAATATCTAATCTCATCAGCCTGACTCTATAACTTGATTGACCTTTGGAGATTGCATTAAGGAAGCAACAACAGCATGCTCAATGTAGTTAGGACCATGAGAAGAAACATTTGATATAAATATCATGTGTGTGACTAGACATCATTTATGTTGGGACAAATACATCAACATGCTTTGAATTCAGGCCTTTATTCTTTCTTACCCCTTTACTGGAACTTTTTTCCATGCCTGCCCTTTGGTGGTGACCTTTTAAATCTGGCAGAGCCAAATGTCTGCTGCCATGATTTAGCCATCTTTTGACTTGCTGCATGTGGTGCTAGTACAATGGGATAGGACCTTTTACTTGTGGTTTTTGAATTGTGTGGGTTTTTTTTTTTTTCTTTTGGGGGGAGGGGGAAGCTGAGGCAGCAGCAATGCAGAACACAGAGGAATGTTGGATTGCTCTGAACAGGGATTTCTTCCTTACCAAAATTCCTGCGTGCACTGGGCAGCCTCTGTTCACACACACACAGAGCCCCCCTCATCCCTCCCTCCACATCCAAACTGACAGAAGATCTCCAGAATTAATCTTGCAGCAAAACCGCTCAGTTTGGAGCACACGAACTGTCACTCTTTCCCAATCACTAAAAAGTGGGGAGTTGCCCAGTTTGCTGGTGTTCATTTTGAGCAGAGGGAGGATGGAAAACTGACAGCAAGACTAGAAATCTACGGAAGAGTGATCTGTCCAGATGCAGATGTCTTGGTGGCTGCATTTAGTTTTAGGAACAGAAAGCAGGGGTCCCATCTAAAGACAACTGATGTTGTCTTCTCTTGACAAGTTCTCTTAAATTTGCAATTTAATAATTTTTCCTCCCAAATTTCGGCGATGAGGAAGGACAGTCACCTACACTGGCATGACGCATCTGTCATCTTTCAGCATTCTGAAATTTCAGGGAAAGCAGGGAAAGGGCGCAGCTGTTAACCCTTTCATTTCTCCTGCTTCTTCATATAAAAACCAGAGCTGTACCTACTCCTCCCCATTGTACACATAAGAAGGAAGAAAAGACCGGGGGGGATGATCAGAAACCTGCCCCTGAGGCAGGGGCAGACACAGAACTTCACAGTGTACCCTCCACCCATCAGCAGTTCTGCCTTCAGCAAGCAGCACTGCAGTGAGGATGAATTAACAAGCTGGATTGTTTGGGTTTTTTTTGTTGAAGCAAACCAAGAAGCAGACAGCAAAGACACTGGTGATATCTGCTGCATTCCTCCTATCAGGAAGATGCCATCTCTGAGGTGTCACCACCCAGTTTGGGCAGCAAAGCACTGCTGGCAGCTCCTGTAGCACAGGGGCTATGGAAGGGTGCTCTTCAGTGCCTTTTCTCAGCAGGCAAACACACCAGGTCTAGGCTAGACCTGGTTTCACAAGACGTCAGCTAGAGCTTAAGGAGCCAAAGAACCAGGGCTTAAAAGCGTGCATGAAACAGTTCTTCAGAATTTGGGGGTGAGAGGGTTAGTTCTTGAGTGCCTTGCAGGGATAGTGGTTTCCAGGCTCACAGTGATAAAAATCACATCTTTTCACTCAGGCAAGATTTTTTTCTGGGAAACTTAACATGCTTGCAATCATGTTCTAAATCTGTTTCCTTCTCATTCCAATTTTTTTTCCTTTCCTTTTTTTCTTTTTTTTCTTTTTTTTTGGGAGGGTGGATGAGGGGGAGTGGGTAAGAAATACTTGTCCCCTATACCAGCTTTTTGACACTCTGCTAAAAGCAACAGTATACTTGTTGTATAATATTGACAGTATTGCAAATAAGCCAAACAGGAGGCACGTGGGAGTTGGTGGCAAGAACTAACTTTTTCAAAAAGCACACCTTAAAACCAGAAGGATGAAGAGAAAGAGCTGGGTCTCAGAAGAAAAGGATTTATGGTGGTTAAATCAGACAAAATTATAAAGTGGTTGTATGTCTGCTAAAATAACCTTATGCAGATATTTATACAAGCATATATGTAAAATAGATAAAAATTACTTTGTGAGCAGGTCATGAAGAAAACTGTTTATCTGCCACCATAGTGAGATTATGTGATTAATAACAAGATTACTCAGGATAGTTATTTCCAGAGCTATTTGTTCAGACACACTACGTCTCTATCAAGACTGATAATCTGAAAAATTACAGTAAATTTTGCAAATATGTAGTGGCTTTTGTTCAGAGTAAACCTCAGGGATCTCATAGCAGAAGAGGTATATTTGTGTAAGGAGGGAAAAGAGGTGGATGAAAACAAGCCCCTGCTTAGCACAGCAGGGAGAGGTTGTGCTTCTTGTGCTCACCTTTGAATTATCCCGTGGCCAAATCGCTGGATAACTTGCACTGGGTGCTACCACCTACCCTACACATTTCGGGGGTGCTCTTGTAAAACACACACCTGTATATTTTAACTGTAATTATCTGATGAGAACCTACGAGGAAGAAGGAGAATAGAGAAAGGTGCTGTTACGGCGACTACAGGAAAATGCTCAGGCTGTGCTGCACCTGGAGACAGAGAGTAATTGGGACCCTGCCTGGGACCCACCAGGGGTGATAATGAAAGGCCTCAGAGGAGCACAGAAGACGCCCAGCGTTGGATGTGTGCTCGTGGAGCAGTCCTTTGCTCTCTGTTTTGCTCTCTGACTCTCTTCCCAGCAATTCACTCCGCATTATGACTGAATTAGGTGAGGAGGTGCTGGGGGAAGTGCTCTTGGCTAACTTCAGAGTACAGCCAGGCTCATTAAAACCAGCACATTTGCTGCAATGTGTGCAGCATTTCCTCTAGGTTTTGAGACTGTTTTAAGTAAGCGAAGTTCTGAGCAGAAAGAATACATTTTAATTTACTTTTTAGTGGCCCTGTTATAAGTATTCAATGTCATGCTGGATTTTAATTTTTTTTTATTACTATATGGAGCATAAAAAAGCATCAATATCTTAATAAAAATGAACATATTCTTCTAGAAGCCTAAAGCTGCTAAGTACACAGCACATGTTCATTAGCACAATTTTGGGGCATGAAGAGAAAGCGAATCAAGAACCCAAGATTTACAAGCATCAACACAAAACCTCAGGGCTTTTCGGTAAAGTTTTTTCTCACCTCCTACTGCTGTCTCCCAGGAAAACTGTGGAGAGCAGAGCCCACGAGCTGCCAAAGGGTTGTAGAGACGAGCCTGGACTTGGACCATTAAATCATTCCCCAGCAGTTTGATTTGGGGGGGTGGTACGTAGGATTAGCATACAAATAACCATCCTTCCCGTCAGAGACGAACAGGGCAAGGCTGTCACAGGTGTCAAAACTTTGATTGACATCCTAGGCACAGCAACAAGGTGCCTGGCCAGGATGAGAGCCGTGGGTCTGAGCTTTTCCTGGACCAGGGGGCCAGGGAGGGATGTCAATAGCACACAAAGAACAAGCAGTTCAAGATGGGTTTGCCTGCAAAGCCATTCCAGTTTTAAATATTTGGCTTTACTAAGGCGTGTTTCTAAATTAATAGGCCCTATACCTTGCAATAGGATTATTCAGGGTACACCAAGTCAAGCATGTAGTACACGTTTGGAGGATTAGATTTAATGTTATTTTGGTATAGAGCATTCTTAAATATATCAGATTACAGATTAAGTAAGGAAAACTAATGCAGAGCAGCTTGTTGTTGCAACTGCCCTCCTCCTTCTTAACACTTTGCATAAGGCAGACAGACACATTAGGCTTATAAAGACTACTTCAAAAAGCTTTTTTTTGTAAATCGAAACATCAAGTCCTGGAAACTTCTGAATTCCCTGTTAGATTTGTTTAACACAAATTAGAAAGTGAGAAATGAAGTCTGTTCTTTATGGGAAATTGAGTTTTTAAGTTTTCTATTGTCTTAAAATCTTAATTTTTAATACAAATTTTGAGAAAAAGTAGTAGCGTTGAACTGAGCTCAGTCTTGATTTCAGAAAAAAACCCAAGATTTATGTAGAAACAACTATAGTGACAAAAGATAAGAAAATAATTCACAGTGATTGCAATTTCCATCCCTAATCTGCAGCCTGTAACTCATTTGATCTACCCCTATCTAGAAATCCTGCCTTAAAATGTATCTAAAAGACAAAACCAAGTTCAGTGATTGCTACTTGAACTACTGCTAGAATTTGATAAAGAATAATAAATTCTTCTGTTTTTAGAGCTAAGATATTTACAGAAGCGGTTAATTATTAAAACTATTTGCATCAACTTTTCTCTAATACATATTTCTCTTTAAAGCACCTGCAAAGAAATAATATTATAAAATAGAATAAAATTACATTTCTTTTGTCCCGTGGTGGATCAGTAATGCTGTTCAATGCAGGGTTACAATATAATAAATACTACCCACTAAGCAAAAACCTGAGAGACTGAGGACACTGATATTTATGGCTTGGACGCTTGTCATGAACAAAAAATCAGGTTGGGTTCTCAAGCATTTTGAACGTTATATCAAAATATATATAGGAATATCAAGAGAGATGTGATTATTTCTGTACATTAAGCCCAAAGGTCCGAGCTTTGTTAAAAACAAAGGTGTGATAGCAGCAATGCAAGAACAAGGGTGCATTTACTACCTGGGGTAGCAATTCCTTAATTAGTCCAATAGGTCACTTACAGTTTATTCATATGTACAAATTTGACATTCTCATTCTCACCACCCCACTTCAAAATTCTAAGCAAGATACAATAAAATCCATAATGTTCTCTGCTCTTACCTCGCACCCCCAAAATATTTTATCTTTGCATTTTGTGCAATTATCGCTTTCATCTGCTATGTGCCAACGTGAAATACTATCATTTTTGCAAATGAAAAGGTAAAAAGTTCAAATTCCACTAGTACAGAACGTCATTTCACTCAAGACCTGCAGGGGAACGTCCCAAGGAACATCATTCCAGAGACAAACACATTCTGCTCTTTATAAGAAGTAGTGATTTTTTGCTCCTGAAAAGTTTCCCTGTGCTGTGTTTTGCTATAAAACAGATCAACAAGGTTCACTCTAATCCCAAAGGAAAATATCTTGCAGTTAATAATTGGCATCACTGTGCTCTTCGAAAAATAGGTGCCAAATACTCTCCAGCTGCTGGTAGCTGCAGTTCTGATGTCAAGCGGGGAGAGGGACTGGATGGTGGATTCCTTATACTGGCACTCCATCACAGCATTTTAGCATGTGCCTAAATTAAGTCTGCGTGCTAATTGCCACGGGGCTGCCAAAATGCTCCATTGTGAGCACTCATTTAAACTCAGTCTTAACTGGTTTAGAGAAGATGAGACCACGCTCATCTTGCAAGTACCTGTAGAACGCGGGATGCAGAATTGCCCCGTGATTTCTACGTGTAAATATCACACCAAACAGATGTGCAGAGATTTAGATATAATTTGAAAGATTTATATGAAATTTGATAGATTCATACACACGTCTAAAAAAGACGCACCTTTCCAGAGATGACTTGGACATGCTTTTTACTCTTTTAAATGGAGGATCTACTGATCTCCAAAGTAATTTTTAAATGTCCCAGTGAGATGCAGTGAGACCCAAGTGCTGAAAGGCCAATTGATTCAGGATAGGCAAGAAGCAGATTCAAGAAGATGTAAAATAACAGCACCTGAATTACATTACAGGGAAGGAGGTGTAGAACATGGAAAGCTTTTTGAGAAGGTAGACTCATTACTTCAGATATTTGTGTCTGAGAAACTTCAAAAATTCCAGAATATTTTGACCAAAAATCCCCCAAATGTGTAGCTATTACTTGGATTTATTAAAAGGTCATTCATTAGCATACTAAGGAATCCATTGGGAAATTAGTCATCAAAAAAAAACAATGCATTTAATAAGGTATTCCCAAAATACGGATTCTTAAGGATGACAATAGTTAAAACCAGTTTCATTTGGAAACCACATGAGTATTGCATACTGTGTATTTTGGTTTCCAAATCCATCATGAATATACTGAACTTCAGTGGGAAATTAAAAAAGAAAGCAGTTTCTAAAGTCAGGAGGGCTAAAGAAGTGTGTAACAATCTTAACCCACTTTGATTTTTACATGTTATTCAAACATTCACATCCAGAAGGAATGCTCTATCTTTTCTAAAATACTTGAAAAATACAATAAATAGCAAGTAATAAAATTCAGTAATAGACCTTTTCTTTTAATTACATGGTAGAGACTTGAGGGGCTTTTTTCAGTTTTGTGTAAAATGTCCCCAAAAATTAATTAAAATTTCAAACATATAAAAAAAAATTAGAAACTTGTATTTTTAAAGAAACAGATATGTAGCAGAAATCAGAACTTTATAAGGCATCTTTGTGTTAGGCTATTAGAATGAAATATAAATCTACTACATTATACATGCATGCTTTTTTTCACATGTGCTTCTGGTCAAAAATGCAGAAATTTTCCATCTAAACCTTGGGTATCAAATCCCATGTCACAGTGTAGTTGATAATATTTATTCCTGAAGTCAATAACTTTAATATGGATATTATTTTAAAGATATTTCATAAGAAGCACTAGTCACAACGTCACTTCAGGGGAAAAAAAAAAAATTAGCAAGGATGAAAACAAGAAAGTTGTATTTCTTTTAAAAGAGGTTACAGGAAATACTAAGCAGAACTGCAGAATTGTTGCTCTTTTGCCAGGAACGTTATCCCATCCTCTGGCACTGCAGAATTACTTCGGCTTCCCCAAAATCACTGCTGCTATTAAGCTTTACTGAGCTGCTCTGTATTGGCAAAACCTTTGTAGTAAAATAATTTTCCATCAAAATACACGGCGCTGTAGTGCTGTAATGAAGAGCTGTAGGACAGGCTTTAAGAGGCACGGTACTTTCATCTGAAAAGTCTCCTGAAATTCTTTGAACGTTTCCAGGGGATTAATGAGGTATTTTGACAACACACGAGAAGCGTCTGGTTTTCAAGAAGCCTTATAAGAGGGAAGATTCACATTCTTGAAAATTAAACTGTGTATTTTAAGCCACTAAAAATAACACAATTATTAAAAATTTGGCAGCTCTGAAGAAAAATACCAGCAGATACGGGGAAACACATGGAACTACTGAAGAGCGTCAAACTTGAGTACACACATTTCACAGCATTTCAACATGGCTTAAACACCAATTTTAACAGCTTAATTGAATGTTTCTTATTAAAAGCTATCACAGATGAACTAAAATAAGAACAAGCTAAACTAGCCGGAGTGTAACTAAATCAAAAGCATTATTCTTTGCAAGTTGGGTGGATTAACTGTGCGAGTGTGCATCGCTCTCCTTATCCCTTTCAACAGCTGTTAAGGTGTTTGGAGGTTTTCAAAACCTTTGGCAATTAGTGGAAGAGAGAGTATTCTTGCCTTTTTTCAAGACACACTAAATGGTACCATTTATGTAAATTCAGAACATTCATCGCACACAGCAAAATTAGAACAAATGAATCGCTACACCTACCATTTTTTAAAGTATTTTAAAATATTTTTAGGGCGTATTGTTGCAAACTACTAGTCCCTTGAATGCTTTAATGCATTGCAACAAGGATATTAGTGCATAAATAAGGGTTCAGTTCTAAAAGGCTTTAGTGAGGAAAGTGGAGCTCTCAAGCCTCACTTCCATAAATACCTCAATATTCCTGAAAACCCAGAGTGCTTAAATCTTTAAAGGTCTACCCTTATTTAATCAAGCTGGGCAAGAAACATGTTGAGGAGGCATTTTGAAAGCAATTTATAACCCACTACCTATGAAAATATCCACACAGAGTATTTATTCATGCGTTTAAGCAAGCTGATATCTTAGGTGTTTGCAATACTGCCCTGTGACATGTGAGAGGAACGGGAGCTGCTAATTGGCACCAGGCCACAAGACATTTTAAGTGTCTCTAAGCACTCCTACACAATAATTTTTTAAAATAATAATGGCCTTTAGAGTGCGACTAGTTGTACAGGAAAAAGCTGTTTCCTAAATTCTGCTCTTTTCAGTCTGCGCTGAAGCTAAATATTTGACAGAGGCAGCATCTTTATAATGCTTATGGTTGAACACTACTTTCTGTAGTCAAGTCTCATCATTTACAAGATCTTCTCCAATATCCAGTTTCAGAGACTTGGCTCTTCTCAGGTCTTTCAACCAGCAAGCAGGGAAGGGAAAAAACCCAACTTGTTCTGTCCCTTTCCTCAGGAATGGTGATCTACTCATTTTCATAGCTGTTCAGTGGTACTTTGAAAGTCTGCAGTATATTCACAAATGGTATCAATACTGAGGTGGAGGGGGAAGAGTAGGGGGAGAGGGTAGACTTTCTGTCATCATCCTCCCTATTCTCAATAAGGTTCTAGATGTGTTTAAGGGCAAAAATTCCACCCCGATATATTAGTTTTGCTAATCCTTTTCTTATGATCTTGCTTGCCTGGCTAGGGAAATTATGCAAAAAGTAATAAAAGTTCTAATTCAATTTCCATGTTAAGAGATGGATTTGGAAAAAAAAAAAAAATATCAGAAACCATATTCTTTGTGTTTACTAAGAGATATGCACTCCAACATTTAGTGTCATGGAGCTGGAGTTAAAACCAGAAGCGGCAAAGATAATTTAGCTGCATGAATGCCTGCTCTTCAGTAAAATGCTGCCAAAATTAAATAGGAATGAAACAGCACTTTGTAGTCATTGGTCGCTCAGCGGGGTTTGCGTAGTTAAAAACCTAAGTGAAAAGGGTGATTGACCTACATTGCAACTAGCTTAGCACAGCTGTACTTTCATATTTCTGCTGCATCCGAGGAAGCTCATTATTTAATATAACTGAGTTACGCGTAATTGTCGGGCTTTTATTTTACACTTCTAGGGGCCAGATATTAATCTCAAACGTGCAGCGGGCGTTACTGTGCATCTGGAAACGTCCACGGCTGCCCATTTGCAGGCAAGGCTAAGAGAAGGGATTGCACACAGTTGCACCTGAAATTAGGAGGCTGCCCAGGGGTAGGAGAACCTCACAAATATGCAGAAATCAAATGAGCAGATGGAACAGAAAGCGAATCCCTTGGCACCCCAAAGGCAAACGCTCTGCTGTTTCCCTATTGTTTTGAGCAGAAGCAGCCCAGAACGTGCAACCAAAGCACATTTCACACAACTCATACCTGCGGTTTAAATAAGTAATAACATTCCAGTTAACAACCAGTTTGACATGTTAACAGCCCAAGGGCTGTTAACATAATGACTGGTCATTAATGGCAGTAATGACAGATTTCAAAGGGAATATTGTGCTTGTAAATGGACACGCTGCCAGTCAGAAGAGAGGACAGAGCAGGATAGGCGGATGCATTAAGATGTCACCATACAGCTCTGGAGGAGAAAAAGGGGAGGAAAAAAAAAAAAGTTCTTGCATATTTCACTTACTATAAATGGACTTGAAATATTGGCGTAAACCTAAGTTCCTCAAATTAAGTCTTCACTTTCTAACCCAGGAGTGTATAAGGGGAAGACAGAAGCCTGCAGGGGAATTATCCTCTGCATATCATTTTCGCAGAGTGTGTTATTTCTAACATTGAGCCCTTTCTTTACTCGAGTCTGTTCCCATCCTCGTTAACAGAACGGAGCTCGTTCCTGCCGCGGCCACCCCGATACCCCGGTGTCGCACGCCACCTCGGAAACCACCAGAGTGCCTTACATGAATCAGATTCCAGGGCAAAGCCCCTCGCACCCGGAGCATCTTTCAAGCTCATTACCTCGTTAGAGATTCCTTCCATCCCCTCAATCCCTCCCAACCCGCGAAAAAAAAGGTTTTAATGTAGTATAATTAACTAATTTTACCAAAGGAAACAGCTAAAGCAAAGCAAGTTTTGAAGTTCCGAAGATACAGAGTATTTATAAGAAGCTCAAAGTGGGGACCTCAGGGCTCAACTGCAGCATTAGAGCCTGCATCAGGGCTGAGGGAGGGTGCAGTTTTTTTGGCAGGCATCTCTAAATGAAAGATACTGCAAGTATTTTTGCAAACAGGCAAAGACACAATCGCGCCATTTATGAACTTAAACATGGACGCTAAAGCACCCAAACTGGCTACATTTTTGCTTGTAGCATCTGTAGAATGCCTGTCTTATTGAAAGGCATAATGAATGCTGAGAGACAAGTTAATAAGCAATTTTACTCTTTATAGTATCGTTCAAGCCACATATCCTCTAGAGGGCACCACATAAATTAATAGGAAGCCAGAACAGTTTTATACGCAGCAAAGACTCCCTTTATGGTTAAAAAGAAAAAAACCTAAAAAGATAGTTTGAAACCATAATCGAACGCTAATGTGATCATTAGTACAATGCAATTTGTTCCTTAAATTCATATCAAGTGGGTTGCTAAATATGAAAGCTTATTTGACTACAAAGCTAGAGAAAATTTAACTAGTTTGTACATTAGCATTAAAAAGATCACTTTTATAGGTTCACTGCATAACTAAGTAGATAAGATGCAATGAGGCAAATGACTGTCTGCAATTACCTTAAGTGCATCAGTTTGAAGTTTAGAGTAAATACCAAGTTTAAATCTATGCACTCACAAGTATCACTCAAAAAAAACCCCCAAAAAAACCACAATGAAATAGCTTCATTAAGACTCAATAAATCCAGAGACAAAAATCAGAAACATCTTAAAACCAATTATAGGATTTCTCATATATGCTAGTTTCATGTGCAAAAGTAAAAGGTTTTGTGTATGAAGAAATAACTGAAACACCAGTTTTGAATGTGATCATGACAGACAAAAAAAAAAGTCTCCTTTCTCTGAATCACTTAGTATGAGTTTTAACAATCTGTTAGCAAAATATTTACTCCTGTTAAACCTTCAAAGACCAGAGAGCAAGAGCGTGTGTGAATGCATCTGTGCTGGGGAAATGCTTTGCTCATATCTTTACTACCACATCATTTCTGGTTTTGATTTTAAACATTTGATTTCAAAACATTAGATCTGCTGCACTAGCACTTGGGAGATTCAGCAAGCTCAAAGTCTCCAGTAAATTTGGAACTCAGATGAAACAGCCATAGCAGTTCTCTTGCTCCTGGAGGCATTTGTTGCATAAAGATTACTAAAATGGGTTTTAAAAATTGGGATGTTACTTCCCCCCACCAAAAGCTTTTTCAGACCCTCCCTACACACACTCACCTAAAGAACACAAGTTACCTAAGTTCATGTACAACAATTCCCTTCTGTTCCAACAGCTTTTAAAAGTGAGGTTTTGTTACCTACCACTTTGGCAGCTTTAACACAATGGGTTTAAGATGCAGCCTCTATGCTAAATTCCCAGCACTCTATCTTGGGTTCAGTTCAGAGCTTTAATAGGTAGCAGAATACTTTTACCATTGAGTAGTCTAAGCCCATCTGAAGAACCTGATCTGCCTTTCAGCCCCAGCTCAACAAATGCACAGTGCATTTGTGAAGGTTTTTGTTCTGCTCTTTTTTTCTAGAGGTGATTACGTGGAGAGCCAGAGTACCAAGAGTTGTTAGTGCTTTAGTCTTGATTCCTGTTCCAAGCTACCCATGGTGTATAACTTGGGGACTGATCAGTGTGTGGGAACCTCCAGTTTGGTACCTGTACTTCAGCTGAACTTGGAAGCTAACGCATGCTAAAAGAATTTTAATTTTTCCCCGATGTATTAGCGACTTCGATGTCCCTTTAAAAGGAAAAGGCTTCACTAAAGGGGCAGGGGAAATATTCCCAGAAGCTCACCTTAGCCTGGAGCAGCTAGTCTCATTAGGCCCCCTCTACGGGGAATGGAGGAAAGGTGTTACTATAGGAAATAGGTGCTCGGAATCACCCCAGAGGAGCCTTTTCTCTCTATTTACTATTGAGAGCCCAGGGACTCTAAACTTCCCAGTTAAACTTCTATCCTGCAAAGCAGCCCTATCGACACACGATGTGTAGATAAACTATCCTGGTGCTGCTCGTCGATACTTTGAGTTATTCCTCAAATACTTTGGAGAATGCAGGTCCACAAGCAAACAAGAAGATAGAAAAGCAGGTGCCGATTTGCTACCTCTAACAAGCGGCCACAGGTTAGCCAGCATCCCACCCAGGTCACCAACAGAGACGAGGAGCAGAGTGGATTGGAGCTCAGGCACATGGTTATTAAAAACAGGGAAGTCAGTTGGTCATCCTGGTCCAGCTTCTGACAGCTGAGTGGCAACATTTTTAAAAGCCTGAGTGCCACAAGTGAAATCCCTTGGCAAACCAAGAGGACGAAAACGAAGACGGGTGAAACACTCCTCACTTGCTGGGTTCAAACCCTGCCCTGAAGCTGGGTGAAAGCCACACGTCTGGTTTCAGGCTGCTACACCTGGCCACCACTGTGCTGCCAGGAGGAGGAGGAGGGGGAGCAGGAGACCACCACCTCTCCAGCAGCACGGTGCTGTGGGAAACATGGGGGGAATTACTCCCTTCTACACCAGTACCGGCATCAGAAATCTGGCAACCGCCTCCACAAACCTGGTTGTGCGCACCTTTTGACTCCGATTTTAATTTAATCTCCATATTTCAGTATTTGCTTCCTCACCTCCACACGTACTCAGCCTTGCAGCCCTGCTCATGCGAGAGCAGCTCTGCGGGAAGGGCTGAACAGATTTCCCAAGTTTGCCAGCAAACGGAAGAAGGCCGTGACCTACCTCAGATAGTCTCTGCGACAAAGGATAAGGTTGGCTTTGGTGTACAAGGTAGAGCCCACCTCCCCCAGGCGACAGTCACAGCAGGCACATTTCAGGCAGTCTTCATGCCAATATTTGTCCAGGGCCTTTAGAAGATATCGGTCTTTAATCTTACGGTTGCAGCCAGCACAACCTTTCGGCTTGGTGTCTGGCTGGACTGAGAGCATTTGTATACCTGAAATACAATAAGACAAGAGAAGAGTGAAAATAGATATTCTCTCAAGTACAAAATCTCTTGCCCTTTTCTTCCTCCACCTCACTGCTCCCCCCATACCCAGTTCATTTAAAAGTCAATGGTGTAGATAGGATAAAATAACCTAGTCAGTCCACAGCAAGCTGAAAACAAGGCTAAGATAAATCTGAGAGCAGAAACTTCCACTGCTCTAAGTTCCACAGCTTCTCTTTAACACCTCATTTACCTGGTCTCTTTGCTGAAAAGAAATACAATTTAAAAAAAAGTGAAATATTAAAACAGTTCAGTTGAAAAGTCATCCAATTTTGGCCACTGTATCCAATATTTAGCAACCTAAAATTTAAATAAACAGCATATCTCCAATATTTAGCACCCCAAAATTTAGGTACACAGGATATCTATATGGCAAATATAGTTAAATTCACATATTTGGACTTATTTGTATGAGCTTTATAAAATATAAAAGCACTTCGGATTCTAAAGAAGAAAAGATTGAAGCTTTTAGAGGCACAGGGCGAGAGTTTCTGGGAGATTTGACATGGAAATTTTGATGCTGGCAGGAGGGTATTTTGTTTTTCAATATTTCAGTTCTTTTTAGACACATCAATGAAGCGATGAAATTTCCAAAGACTTCAGTACCAGCAACACCAGTCACAACCTGCAGATCTGAAAAAATCTGACTGAAAATAATCTGCACGAGGTCAGAGAGTTTCTACTTTGTCAAGAAAAAAAAAAAAAAATAGAAATGCTGCCCCACTTTCCAATCCCAGTTTTAGCCAACAGCTACTTCGGGACAAGGAGTACAGTAGTGTCCATTAAGTATATATACACCTTTTGATGTAATAGCTGAGAGCATTTAAAGAACCATCCAAACACCTGAAACGCTGTTTAATGGACAGAACTGGCAAAAAGTGGAACACAGTTGAGCGATGTTACTCAGAGCAACACAGCCAGCTTCCAGGGATCCATTCAAAAATCAATTGCCCTCGGCTTTAGAGTAAATGGGGAGAGGTCGCTGCCCCAAAGTGCTCACAGGCTGGTTTCTCTGGTTAGCTGCGTGCACTGCCATCCCAGTGCACTCAGACTAATTCTCTCAAAGTTACCTCTCAGGATAAGCAAGAAAATAGCCCTGAGGATGTCTTATGGACATCAAACAGGCACGGGAGAGAAGGGAAGAACCGACACGCTGTTCGATGGTAGGTTATCTCACTGTTTTAAAGCCAGTGATGTAACTCAAAAAAGATGCTACTCACTAGAGGACATCTGAATACTGCAATGAGAATTTGCAAAGACTGGGGAACAAGTGCTGTTGCCAACAAGCAAATCGTACTCCAACATTTGGGGTATGGAACCCTATTACTATGTAGAGACTGGGAAAGGTCAAACAGAGTCTCTTAGCAAAGAAGAGCAAATTCAAGAGCCCCTCATCATGAACGCTTTACTACCTGGAGTTAAGAAAGCTTGGCAGTGTCAGCTTCTATCAGCAGATCTTGGCTGGTGCTGTAGCACACCACCACAGACAGGCAGGCTCACGGAGCTAGAACACAGACTAGTTGGTTTTTTTTTTTTGGTTTGGTTTGTGTTTGATTTTCTGAAAACCACGAAAACCAGCGTAACCTTTGAAGCAACGGTAGAGCATGCCTCTATGGATATTAAGGCTACAAAGACAAGGGGCTGAGGCATCCCAGGGATCTCCCCACAGGTGTACGTAGAACACATGGAATCTATGTGGAGTGCAGAGACTGCACGGCCACTTAAGTGACTTTCCAGCGTTCCCAAGCTGAACTCCTAAGCCCCACCTGCAAAGCTGATCGCCGAGTTAGAAATCGCAATTCTTACTGCGACACGTGAGCACAGCAGCCTTGCTCTCCTCTTTGCAGTGCAGCCTATCACACACCTTGGGGTGTGATACATTTATCTGGTGGAGCAGCTGTTTGGTGGCAGACACCCCGAAATGCTGCACAACACCTAAAGCTCATGACAGAAGTGAAAGGTCTGTATTTTTCTACCAACCAGTATAAAAATTGCCAGTGCTGCCCCTCCCATCACTCCCCAGTTGACGCTCATAGCTCCTCACCACGCAGAGATTCCCAAGATCTGTCTCTCATTCCCAAGGGGGAGGATGAGATCCAGCGACCTGCACAGCACTCTACAGTCTATGGCAGATCTGGGAACGAACACACACATTTCCTTTTGAGAAAGCACCATGAGACAAAGGCTGAGCCTTCACAGCATTTTCAAGTGACAGCTGACCTCCCTGAATCCAGGGTACATCCATGAAACAGCGAAGTAACATGACTACAAATAAATTACTCAAAGCAGGGAAAACATCAGAGATTTTTGGTAAGGAACCTATACCAGACTGTAAAGGGAAGTCCTGCTGAAACTCTAGTAACATCACTTGGTCGAAAAGCCTTAATCTGTAATATTGCTTATCACAGTAGAGTGTAAATATCCACTAGGTGCCAACAATAGGCTTATCCTCAGACTCTCTCTTTGGCCATGTAGAGGACAAACGCATAAAATCGGCCACAATTTGTATAAACTTCTTGTAACTCAGTAAAAAAAAAAAAAGGTTTAGAAGCATGAAGGGCTGTTCTAGGACTTTAATCTTTAGCTCAAGGGAAACCAGAATAAACTAGGAGCTAACACAGTTAAAGGCTTTAACGAAAAAAAATCTTAATGTAAAAATTTCATCGCCTGATAAGGAAGCGGGTTAGAGAGTGGAGGCTGACAGTCTCTGATCCAGGCTGATCTACTGTCCTGAGCTGTCTGAAGGGAACAAGATGCCACAGAAACACGGCCAAACAAGTGAATGTCTGAGCAGATTGCAGTAATCAAGCCTGATAATTCCCGAGGTATATGCTGCAAACATGAGGTTATTGTATTACAAATAAAACTGCAGCTTGCACGTAGCCTGCACAGCTTTTGAGATACTTGCTACATGAGGAAAGTAGGCAGAGCCCTGTCATTCACACTGGCTGGCCCAAACCTTTCTTGTAGGGACAAGTGGAAAGGGGCAAACTCCCCGTGGAAGGAGTATTTGCAACCCTGCATGTCTATTTTCCTGAGCCAGAGAGAGAACGTGGTGCTGACACCCCACTGGCAGCATCTTCAGATTAGGGATTCTATCTGCAGCAGCTTTTGGAGGGAAGGAATGCTTTTCTCCTCTGATAGATCTGGTCTTTTCTCACTTTACTTGCAATGAAGCTGGTTCTATTTTAGCATTTAAAATTCCCCAAACTACTGCTTCATCGTAAAAGAAACAAAAAAAGTTATGCTTTTTTTGAAGTGTAGAAGGGTTCTAAACAAAGTCAAGAAGTGTTTGACGTATCTCTGAATTTGAAAATGTCCTTTTCTTCACAGGCCCTGTTTAAATCCCTTAGTTTTGCCAGCAGAACATTTTATTGCTTTTTTTCCTGTATTGTATGAGCCACCTTAAAGCAGATCACCTCACAGACCATCTCTCTTCCCTTTAACATTCCCATAAGATCTCCGATGCGGTTGCACTTCTCAGATACGTGCTCGTGTATTTTTAGCTCTCCCTTAATTTGGCAATAAGAATACCTTGCAGCTTACTGTCAGCCAGCTTTTCACAGGCTGCGGTTTAAGTACTCATTTATTTCCTAGGACATGGGAAGGGCCTTTTCAGAGGCTGACAGCACCCACAAACCCATCCAAACTGCTCATTGCTGAAATATCAGGTGGCAGTGCACAGCACTGCTGCCTGGCTGCCTTCCTCTCCCCCTCCCCCGGGAAAGCAGAGCTTATGGAGCACTTTCAAAACATCATACAATCCCCTAAGTGCTACATCCAGGCTGTAAAAAAAAAAAAAAAAAAAAAAGAAAAGAAAAATCAAACCCAGTTTTCCCTTCAGTTCTGCAGAGTCCTACCCATGCTCTGCATCACAGAGCAGATCTGTTCTCAGAACTGAGAAATTTCAGTGCCTAGTCTGTCACTGTCAAACAAACGCTTTTTATTTCACCCCAATATGCTTTCAAGGGCTTCCTCTATCCTTCCCTCCGTTCCCTCCCTTCCTCCACCCCCAGTCCCCAGGATACTGCACATAAACTGCAGAGCTGTGGCAGGAATAAGACTTCTTCATCACCATTCACCACCTTTAGGATTTTTGAAGGGAGAACTTAATAACACGACTCGCAGGCTTTCAGATTTCTTTCAATCTCGCCAAATAAGTTCGATGCAACTGACTCCCCTCCCTGTTTATTGTTATTATCGTGTGATGAAACACTGTCAACTGATTTGTAACTATGATTTCATGATAAAGAGGAATGGTTGCTGGAAAAAGCTAAATTAGGCTCCCGGGGAAGGCAGAGAAGCAAAGATCCATCTCACTCAAATCATCGCCCTTCTCAGAAATCAAAGGGAATGAAGATTTGATGTAATGAACTATATTGTGTTAGTGATTTAGAAGCATCTGTAAGCGAGATCAGTCCCTGATGGTGCTGAGCATGGCATGAGACACTCAGCACTCAGTTCTTGTTTGTGGTACAGGCAGTCCTTGGGAGGAAGAGTTGGATATTATGCACTGGATTTCTCACAAACTTTTAAAGACCACTCTTCCCCCCTTTTTCAGAGGCATGCACACAGATCTACCAAGGACAGTAGCACAAACAGCATAAAAGGGAAAACTTGCCTATACTTAGGAAAAAAAAAAAAAAATTTAAAAAATCAGTTTGGAGCAAATTAAGTATTGGGTGCATCAGTCTTTAAAAGCAAACTGACAGACAACATGCAGTCGTAAAGAGAGTTAGGGGTCTAGGAGAAGAGAAAAAGAATACTTTTCTGATGCTTTCCCACTTTGTAGCTTCATCCTAAAAGCATTCAGAGCTCCAGTAATTCAGGGCAATACACACAGACTCGGAAAAAAAAAGAAAAAGTTAAGGTTTCAGAAGCTAAGAAACATTTCAGAACTCATATGTAGCACATCAGGAGTCGTAAGTAGTTTTAGATTGGCATGTAAATTGTTCTGTGGAAAATTCTTATTGCCTCCGAGACCCTGCTATTCTGAGTTATTTGACAGTTTAAGGGAAATCATAATTAAAAAAAGAGACATAAATAATAGCCTGTGCAGTGTGGTGCACAGAAATAAGTGGAACCATTTCATTTAAACTCTGGTGAGCTTTTAATTGCCTGGATTGCATTGTGAACCAGCCTAACGGTTGATTGCCTCCATTATGCTCTCTTGTTCTGTGCCATTCATCCGCACAGTCTCAGCTTCTGTAGTTAACACAACAAAGTAACCGCAACTCCATAACACTCGGGGCTTTTTTAAAAAAATAAAAGTAAGGATTTCGGTACTCTGAATATAGTCTCTTCTGTATACTTTCGAGTTGATTTTCCATGGTATATAACTAAACTTCACCCCCTGCCCCTTCTTCTACAGAGGAATCTGCTTTTTTCTTTATTATTTTTGATTTTTTTTTTTTCCTAAATAAAGGATATGGGTTGGGAAGGAGAGGATGAAAAAAAAGAAAAAAAGGAAAAGAGAAGAGGTTAGGCAAAAAATAAAAATGGGAATGCAGTCCCACAGCTGGGAGCAGTGATACAGATTAAAAGAATTTGGCCAACATGGCTAGTCGATTGCCAAGAGACACCAAACAAAAGATTTCTCTTCTTCTTTCCGCCTTCTCTTTTCGAAAGCTAGATTGGGCCTAAAAGCTTGTTTCTCTCTGTTCACTGGCCCAGAGCATCCCTGCAGGCTGTAGCCCCCTAAGGGACAACACAGCAAATAGATGTACCCAGATCTCAGGGACCGGAGCTGCTCAGCTATGTTCCTACCCCTGGCGTGTCCCCCCCATCTCTCTCCCCCAGCCCCCCCCACCACTCTCCCCCTCCTTTTTTAGAGCAGTGGTGCTGGGAACCAATTTGATTCCCTTTTTCTCCAATGCAGCTGCAAGGCTCAGAGATACTGACATTTTTCCACTCTTATCAGTTTAATTACAGTTACCATGGCAGCAAAGTGCTAGTGCTTGGCAAAGGCCAACAAGAGATTTGCAAGACTGAGTTCAATTCTGATGCAGCTCACATGCAAAATAAAAAAAAAAAGAAAAAAAAAGAAAAAAAAATAAGAAACATATACTCCACAACAAAGAATCCCTTTTCGGAGTTGGACGCTCAAGCCTTTCATGCCAATTGCTCTCCGAGCATCACAAGGATGGGGAGAGGGAGGTGTCGGGGACGGCACGTCGCGGTGTTTGTTGCACCGAGCAAAACGAATCGGTTTAAAGAGCGGTCCTACAGAGCTGTCCTAGGAAGCGGTATTTCGGGGCTCCTCAGAGCACACCCTGGCACAGCCGCTCGCCGCGGCAGCGCGTTGAGGATGGAAGAGGAAGGAGGACCCCCCCCGCCTCCCCCCGGGAGCGCACCGCTGCGCGCCAGCGCCGGGCACCGCCGCCGCCTTACCAAAACTTTTCTCCTTTTTCTGCATGAGTTGATTTACGGGCGCCCGGAGAGCTCCTTCTCATTGAAGCACCAAATCCCGGCAAAAGTAGCAAGTGCTTCCTCGGCTCGGGTCAAGTGAGCGGGAGC
>VZTF01006716.1:1713256-1755977 GCA_013397755.1 Cnemophilus loriae | reverse complement strand
CTTTTTTTTTCTCCCTTTCCTTTTTTTTTTTTTTTTTTCCTTTAACCCTCAGAAACAAAAGGGTAAAAAAAAAAAACTAACTTGTATAGTTTGTACTTTTGATAAAAGGTTCCACTGATGAGCTTTGGCAGTGGAGGTTCTTTTCTAATGTCTTTTTATCTGTATTAATTCCTCAGATGAAAACTTTAAGGAACAATGAAGGAGAGAGGTACTGCTCTGAAACGGTGAGAAGAAAAAAATTACACAGCACACCTGGGACAGATGAAGCCAAACTAGTGCTTTTATAATGCCAATCAGCAGGGCTGTTATCATCCCTCTAATTAGGAAAGCAGCCTAAAACAGAGAGCACTTGGGGAAATGGTAATGTTATGGTTTTGCACTTAAAAGGGGAGACATTTCCTGCACTGTAAGAATCCAGGATTGGGGCTGACAAGTCCTTTAATTAATGGGCAGGATTCCCTGCGTGTGCAAGTGTGTGTGCATGTTTCAATTCATAAAAGTGGACAAAGGGGGCTATTTGGGAGGGGTGGGGTGGAGGGAGGGGGAGAGAGAGGCAGAAAAAGGAAGGGGAAAAACAGTCCATTAGTTTGAAGGAGAACAGAGTTCACAGCTACCTTCATTTTATTTAACCCCCAAAGGATTGAAATGTGGAGCTGCAGCGAGCTGTTTGCCAGAGATTTGAAAGCTACAGCAGAAAAAGCCCAAGGCCATCAGACAAACAAAAAAGTTTGGGAGAGCGCGCATCCTGAATTTGCTAACACCTCCCATCCCCTGCAGTTGGCGGGTCCCTTGCCTCTCTCCCTCTCCTGCCTGGAGCTCACGGTCCCAGCGTAGCACACGGGCTTTCCACGGCACGCGTTGCACACTGAGCGATGAGGCTCATTTTCAGCACTCAGGCTGCGTTCCTCTGTGCAGCACTCAAGGCCCTTTCGCAGGGACCCTGCCCTCCTCCCAGTCAACCACGACGAATCACTTCTGGGGCGGGGGAGGACTCGGGGAAAAGATTCTGTTGCCAAATGGTTTGTTTTCGCTGTTACCTTGGATAAGGGAGACAGGCAAGATAGCGGGGATGCATCCAGGGAAGGCTGTTGTCAGTTTAGGAGAAAAAAAAAAGTGCAGACCCTTCGGAGTTGATGATGTGCCTAATCCTTCAACTTCAAGTGGACCTGCTTGTGGAAGCCAGGGTGACAGCTCGGCCCCGGCGCTCGACGACCGGGTGGCATCACTGGGATTTTGAGTTGTGGAAATGCCGTTGTATTGATTTTGGGGTCCAGTCCTACTTGTCCCGAGGTAAGCGATCCTCCTCCACCCAGCGCTCACGGTGAGGTCAGCGGGACTGGTTTTCCAAATGAGAATTACTCACACGAGCAAGGGTTGCGAGGCAGCAACGTTAAATCAATACAGCAGTGGCATTTCCTCGCTCTGGCTACCGAGCCAATGGATTTCACACACCTCCTGCCCTTACTCTGCCAAGTAAAGGCTTAGGAAAGGAACCACTCACAGAAATAAGCAGTTGTGAAAGCAAGCCTTTTTTTTTTTTTTTTTTGGTTATGAAAAAGTGCACCCATGTAAAACTAGCTCTTGTGCTTGTAACAGATTATACAGAACACTGAGTGATAAATAGAGTCATGTATCTTGTATCAGACTCGAGACTGCAGCATAGCAGTCACTGAAGAGCATTATCGGAAGTAGAGCAAGATCGTTCAGAGGCTGAAGAATTAAAATTAAAAAAAAAAATAAAAAGAAAGAAAAGATAGTCCATTCAACCAGCACATTTTGAAACCAAGACGTGATGGAGGTATTTCAGTGATGCTTTTTCTGGCAACATAAATTTAGAGTGGAATTTAAATAAATCGCCTAAATTTAATCTAAGAAAGATGCAACTTTTTTATCGACCTTCTATTAGCAGTTTCAAGTACTTTTCTAACACAGAAGATGGAAATTCAGGTGTTCAGTGTCCAAAGATCAATCAGGAAGGTTCTAACGGAGCTGAGAAATATTACTTTGGTTGTCTTGATTTCTTTTCCATTTTAAAATCGGTAATAATCTTGGATCTTGTCATCAGAAGTTAGTGAATAAGTGCACATTTTTGCACTGAAATCCTTTGTCTTTGCTCTTTAGCAATGAGCACTAATTTTAGCACTACCCCCTTACAGGATGTTTGGCAAATGCATTATGACCATTTTTAAAGCTTGGATCAAGGGAACAGCTCACATGAAGTCACACTGAAATCACTGAGAGTCTGGGCAATGGATAGAACCACATGTTGGATCAGGGCCTTGTAGGAATTGCACAAACTGAAGGCACTCTCATAAACAGAATGTAAAAAAAATGAAACTATCAAACTGTAGCTGATGAAGAGCATATCACAAAGATCACTCTTAAGATACTAGCGGTGTTAGAGAAATTAATTTCTTTGCCAACAATATTTTTTTTATCATTGCACCCTATAGAGATTTTATTCAGCTCGTAAAAGGTTAAAATTTAGGTGAGGAAAAGAAGAAGAGAAAGGATAAAGAGCCCATCTGGCCTTAAAAAAAAAAAAAAAAAAGTACCAATTTTTAACCCAGATTTGAAAACTTCCAAGTTATAATAAACACCTGGAAACCTGGGTTTATAATGGAAACTGCAAGTGACCTCTGGTTGCAATGGAGCCTGGACAATAACAATTTACAGAGCAGCTGAAAGTCATTCATAACCAACTGAATAAACTGACTCTGAAGTAGGAGAAGCAACAGTGTCGGTGAGAACATGGTTCAAAGACTAACGCTGCAACTAGCGAGATTTTCATAGGAAAAAAATTAAAGCCTTGCCAGTTTTCTAAGTGGCTTTTTCGGGCATTTTGCCATCTCCTGCCACTCCCCCCTTCCCTCCCTTTGAGGATATCAAAATACAGGCAGCTTATTCTTTCTAAGGCTGAATTCTACAAACTGCAGGTTCGATCTCAACAAAGCAATCACTGTGATGTTACCAGGGCCTCACCTACAGAGCCCGGCAGGTCTAGGGACTGGCATCAAGTTCCTCTTTCACAATTATTATATCCTTTGTCATGCTGTGCATTCTCTGTACACACTCTTTGAAAAACAAAACAAAAGGACATTCATAAATAAAAAGTGATTGCTTATGTTCAAACCCTCCCTGTCAAGTCTTAAACAGGAGACACCATGCATAAGGAGAAAAGGGCGTATAGCAGGAAACTTCAAATGCGGTGTGGCTTATTGTCCCTACAGAAACAGCTCGGGACAAAGTTTGCCAAAGTACTTCAGAGGGTTAAGAAATAATCCTATTTCCAAAGGTCAGTTAAGAAATAATGGGTCTGTCCATCCACTTGCAATGAAACCTATGCCTTGCAGGTCAATGGGAATACACACAAAAAGTGGAGTTAAAAAGCTCTGTGGGATCTGGGTGTAGTTTGTCCCTTTTTTCCAAGGTTTGGCTTACTACTACAGAAGACCATTTCTAACTTGCATTTCTTTCAAATGTTGCAGTAATGGGTATACACCTTAAGGTATCCATATTCTCTCCAACTAAATCTCCCCTTCAAAGCCTCCTTCCCCAGAAACATTACAGATTTCTGCTTTTTGTTTGCATCTCTCCCAGTCTTTCTGAACCCTACCAGCAAGCGGATCCCTCAGCTGTGAGCTAAGCAGGCAACGTAGTCCCTGTCCTTCAATAACTTCAGGCTCTTCTGTGCAGGGTCAAGACTGGTACCTGCAAGTTTCACAGACCCCTCAGCTGATGAAATTAAGCTACGAATTCCCAGACTCAGAGTTTTATGAGTGATTAAGGGCTGGCACACACAAGCCACCAGCTGGAACACAGTTAGCAAAATGTAGGCCTCTGATCAGGCAGAAAGGGGATTGGGATTTGAGGAACTCCTTGGTGCCCAAGGTGTTGCAGTCTGGGAGGTGGAGCACGAAATCCTTCGAGGACATGGTGGGAGCATTGAAACTCATGGTTCAATTCGTGCCCTCTGCAGAAAGGAAAAGGGGGTGGGATTGTTTAACTTCGAATACAAATGAGGGCCAAAGGTAAGGAGTGTGAAAGTCACTTTTAGAAAATAACCTGCAAGGGGACAGTCTTGGCACCATCTTTAGGGATATAATGCCACCTACTGAGTAGCCACTAGTGCAGCCTGGAGCTCCCAAGCTTTTCCCAGGGGATCCACAGTTATGTACTGATCTGAGCTTGACCCTACCTAACATCTGAGAAGATCAGAGCCCTGGCAACTGGGATGGCTCCAGGCTATTTGCCAACAATTATCTGTATTTATTGATGAGTTTATGAAAATAACCAGGTTTGTGGGCACCTGGTACCCTAGTGGAGAAACAGCTATGCCCAGTTTTCATTTTATTGGAGGGGGGAGCTCTATGACAACTGCTTTGAAAAGTATCCTGACCCTCACCATGCATGATTTCTCCCATGGGCTCAGACACTCCATGAGGATTCAGTGAGACTCTCTAGTAAGAGAATATGAGGAGTAGCAGAACGAAGAGAGGAGAATTAGAAGATTCTAAGGTAACAGTTACGAACAATTCTTGTATAAAAATCCAAGATTGATGTATCTCCTAATAAAAGCATGCTGTAGCATAGTCCTGAAGTAAGAACACATACCATGGAACAAGGACTCATTCAGTTATGAAACATCCCATTTCTTCAGTTTTAGGCCTTAGAGAAGCTGGCACCTTCAAACCCCAGAAATAATAGAAAACCACGTGTTGTTTCTTTCCTCCCTGCGGTGTGCTTACCTGTTTGCAAGTCATATGCAAGTCATTCACAAAGAAAGATCAATTCAGTACTTCAAAATCCTCATGAGAGAGAGGGATTCATCCCATCTCAGAAAGAGAAGGCTAAACCACTGGCACTGCAGCTTTCAACAGGGCCTATCCACTTCAGGCAGCTAACGTTTCACAACTCCTTTTTTTTTTTTTCTTTAAACGTTTGGTATCTCATGGTTCTTTATATACTGAAAGCACTGTTCCTATTCATTTCAGGTGGGAGTATTTGGCACCTTTGCCAACCTGACCCCAGGTGCCTTGCATGAGGAATTCACAAACAAAGAGCACACAGTTAGTAACTGTACAAAGGAATAAAAGAGATAGAATCCTATTTATTTTCCAGCGAAAAAAAACTGGATGCTTTGACCAGAAGACCATCCTTGTTCTTCTGTTGTGATACCTTGTGTTAATCGATTTACATCTCTTGTAAAATACAAGCTATAGATCCTATAGATGTTAGCCTCTTCCACCATATAGTTGAAGTTTTTTCCCAAGGTAGTTTCTCTCATGCAGTGAATTAGACAGGTGATTGTGTTATTAAAAGCTAAAAGCAGCAGAACGATTTGTATTCATAAGGGAAGTAAATTGAGGTTGTATGTAAATACAATAATACTGGTATTTCCTGTGTGGAGTACCAGTATACTTGGCTTTTAATCACAAATATTTTTAATGTAGCTCCTCTATTGGAAAAAAAAAAAGGATAAAATAAAAAAGTCTGAAATAGTGAATAATGTGGAGTGAAAGACAGTTTAAAGCAATTTTGAATCTTCAGACTGTAGATCAGAACAGCATTGCCGCTGCCAGTGGCAGTGACACAGCCAGCAATGTGATGCCCACTTTCCTGATAGTTCCACTTGTTGAAAACAACGCAGAACTCCTAAATTTTGGCTGTACCATTGTCTTCCTTACATTTTCTCTCATGTAGGACTTTTCTGCTCCTTTTTCACCGCTGTCTTCCTCTGCCTTAGCTCACCTAGCTGTCTCTTGGTGCTTTGCTATTTCACTTTTGTGTCCCGCAGCTCTTGTCTCCCTTTTCTTTAATTTTCTCCCTCTGAAAGGCTGAGCCAAGGGGCACAGCAGAGCTTTGAAGCCCCTCCCCTAAGAGCTCGTGGGGTGCCTAGGTGGGGATAGGTGAGAAACAGGGAGATTTTGCTCTCAGGCCATGGGCATGGCCACAGGGCAGCCCAGGCAGACAGGAGGAAGAAGAACAGGGAAAGGATTAGAGCGTTCAAGTGGCAGCTGAATCTTGGGAAAATATAAAAGTTAATCTCTGAAGTCTCTCCTGATGCATATGAACCAGAATCCCTGGGAGGCTCTTAACTTTGCCAAATTTGGGCAGCTTTTCACAGGGATATGAGAGCTCACATCCCTAGAGTGAGGGTGATTTTTTTACGTGACCTTTTACATCCCACTCAAAGGAAGGAGACAGTAGAGATTCGCAGTCAGGATAGATATATATTTTTTTTAACAATGGACGAAACAACATGTTTTTCTCCTAGTTCTTTGTTCTCAGCAACAGCTAAGCAGTTTTAACTGAAACTCAGAAAACAAAAGGGGAGGAAGGGAAGCCTGAGGCAGACTTTTGCTGTAGAAAATTTCAGTGCAGATTCTGAGAGTCTGGTAAAACTAGAAACAACCGAAAATAGAAGTTTAAAATGGAGTGCATTAGGTACCTTTAAATTATAGACACATAGAAAGTGGTGTATAGAGCTGTGGCTGTTTCATCGTTTCCAGCTCTGAATTGGTGTTCTCAGATAAATGAGAGGAGATCTGCTGCATTCATAGCATTTTTCCTCTTTGAAAGTGAGTCTGCTAACTAAGGCACTTAGATATTCATTTAGGTGTCAACTTTAGGAATGATTTATAAAAAATAAAATAAAATTTGGGCTGTGCACATTAAGGTAATGACCCAATATGGGCAGCTGACTTTCTGCTGAACCTCCTCCTCCACCACTTATATATCTGCAAGACCTCTGCTCTGCTGCTGTCCACACACCTTTGAGCGACATGAGAGGGTTCTGTGCTTTGGGCTTCCCCTCAGTGTCCATTTTTCTGGGCACAGGCCCCTGCCACTGAATTTCAGAAGGGTTGTCTCCATCCACACTTCTGAAGGGGTATATCTCTGGCTCCCACGGCACCATATATCAGAAAAACCTTTGGAAACCCTGGAGTTCACTGTCAGCCGCGTGTGAAGTTTGTGAAGCTACTCTGGAATTTTAAATGCTTTTTGCTCGGGAACAAATGGGACGGTAAAACCGTGGAGTAATAATCAGAATAAGGTTACCGTATAAAGATCCTCGTGGAATATGAAATTTTAAGGAGAGCCTGTACATGTTTGTTTGAACAAGAGCTTCAGAGTAAGAGGTGGACAAAGCGTGGATTAAGACCTACGTAAGGAAAGGCTGTAATTCTAATATTAATTAGTTTCTGCATAATTAAATATTTCTCATTTCGAACAGTGGCTGTGAGCTCCCTCTGTCCTTGGCAAAGTTTGAAGTCTAATTTTATGGCTTTGACTCTTCTCCAGTACACTGCGAGTACGAGTACTTATTAAGCAGATTTTTTTTTTAATTTCATTTTTTTTTACTTTTCTCAACGTAAATAGTGCTCTGAAAGTGAGTCACTTTGCTTATTGCAAGATGTTGGATGAAGATTAGAGAAACAATGCTTTTCATCACTGAAATGTATGAGAGCAAAGAGTTGAAAACACTAGGAAACGTCCACCTTTCTTAAAGTTTGATGTTTGGCATCTTGGCAGTCTGATACCGGTTTTATGGCTTTAGGTTATTAACAAAATTGGATTATTTCCAGAAGTTTATGAAAGCTGGTACATTTTCAATTGTCTAGACTTTCGTAGGCAACCTTAGATTATGACTACGAAGGGTGGATTTAGATTTAGTCAACCATGCCCCACCTTAGTACAAAATATGTGTAGCCACGTTAATTTGATGAACCTGAGGTGGAGTGACCTGTAATCTGGGCCTTGCACACACTTTTTATTTGCTGTCGTACACAAATCAGTCTGCATGGGTGACACAAAATCCAGTGACACCCAACTCTTCCTCCCTGTTTCATGTGAGTGTTTGAGACAAGTGTGTGGAGGGCAACAAGATAGGGAAGGTTCAGCCCAGGCAAAAGTGCGAGTGGTGAGAGTAAACCGGGAGGAAGGAACAGGCAGGAGAAAGAAACAGACAGGTTCTCAACACTGAGGTTATGTTGAGGAACCACCCAGAATCAGGGGGCCCAGACTGAGGACTTGGACTTGTTTTAGTCTGGACCTCACAAAATGCCTTTGAGGCATCATTAAAATATGCTTCTCATATGGTGGGGGTTTGAATATTGTACCAATTTCCTTGGATCCTAAGAACACTGAAAAAACCTGACCCAGTGCCCATCTCAAGCCGAAATACATTCTTCAGTCTCTCATAGCTAAAAGATGGCAGCTGCCTAAGCCCTACATGCACCTTTTCCACTTTGGTGCTTGGCTGTTTGCCAATTGTGTGTGACCTACTACACCTTAAAATGATTCAGACACCGACCCTAGTGCAGACTGTGACTATCTGGCTGTAGGATGTCACACCTCTGCTCTTTGCAGCTCAAAGCTGAGTGGAAGTTGTTGGAAATTGTCTCAGCTGGTGCTTTTAACAGGCTATTTTTTAGGTATCTGTGTATTACCATACGTATCATCTGCAGAGATGCATAAATGATCGAGCTTTTCACTTAATAGAAAGGAAATGGTGATAGGGGGTTTCCATGAAGATTCTTTGATTTCAGAATTTATTCTCCCTGAGGTCCAAAATAGCCCAAATTTAACTTTCAGAACATGCTGCATAGCTATTTTTTGCTGAGCTTTTGCTGAGGGTTGAAGAGCATGAGGCAAGCTGGGAATTTTTTTGTGATTCTGGGCTGATTTGATTTATGTGGGCAGGGAGTTATTTGGACTGAGCAAGTAATTTTGTTTGTTATGAATATTTTTAATTAGTTATAAGCCCTCAAAACTTTGGATAAAGACATTTTGTTTATACTTGGGAGAAAAATGAATGAAGTAGATTACATATTTAAGCCTTTTTTGTAATGATTTACTCTTCCTTGTAATTGTGTGTAGTGAACAGATTATCTTTTATTTTATGATTCAGTTTTCCTTTAAGTGCTTCTTCCCCTTTGCTGCCACATCAGAGAGAATCTGTTGAATTTAATTGGGCTCTCCTTAGGCTCATGATCCTGCTTGCCAGATCAGTTTCATGAAATTCTCTTCCTTTTTTGGAAAAAATGAAATGATTTGTGGTTTTGGCTAAAATAGTTCTGATCAGCCTCTCCAAATTCTGAGGGCTACTGCTTGGCACGGCAGCCTTGTAATGCTTAAGAGACCCATCCCTTGGCAGGGAAGCAGGAAGGATGGATGCTTGTGTCCTGAGAGACATGTCACACTGTGGAATTCCACATTCCCCAGATATTTCAGATTTGTGAAATACTGCTTAGTGGAGAATGATCGCAAAGAGATCGCGCAGTTCCTCCTGCCACTTTTCTTAAAAAACCAGGAAAATGCACAAAGTAGCACAAAATTATGTCCATCCACCACTTTTTGCCAGTGTGAGACTGTTTCCAACCAAGCATAATTCAGCATTGTTTGGTTAAAAGAATCAGTGATACATCTCTCATAAATAAGTCTTATTGTCTCCTCCCCTTTCTCCATACAGTCAGTGCTTGCTTCTGCTCGTCCCACTTAAACCACTGAAATCAAAACAAATATGAAAATATTTTCCTTTAATTAGCACTTCTATTTAGCTTGCGCTTCTTTCACCTTTCAGTTGTCAGTAATGTGTAAGAAGATGAAAACAGAATAGAAGATAATATTTGGGCTCACATGCTGGCTTGTGCTACAGAGCCTTTGCTAGAAATGACTAACAGCAGTCTGGTGAAGTGGGTGTACCAGCATCCAGACTATAGGTGCTCATTTCCTCATTTTCATGTTTGTCCATGTGGGTGGGTTTCTGGAAGCAACTGAATGACTTAGAACTAGAACTCCTAAATTCGATTTCTTTTTTTTTTTCTTCTTTTTCTTTTTTTTTTTCCTTATCCCTCAGTTTTCCCACCCCACAAGCTGATACAGGCTGGATCCAAACCTCAAATGTTGGCATCTTTAACCACTGGTAGCAGGGTGAGAAATTCAGATTTCTGCTTTCTCGATTCAACCACTATAGAAATTTAGTGTATTTTAAAATTATATCTATTATATCTATATTTGATACGTGACCTCAAACATTTAGGGCTTCTTTGTTGATTCTGCTTATTCTGTTCCTGGATTAGCTTTATTCCACCTCTGCAGACATCTGTGTTTCAAAAGTAAAAAGTCCCACAATTTGTGTGCAAAAAAAAAAACAAACCAAAACAAAACTAAACACAGGCCAGTTAAATCAAAGAGAGCTAATTTGCGCAGAATCACATAAGGAAATTTATTCAGGTGAGCTGGCAAGATTTTACTTGAAAACTTCCCAAGAACAGTTCTGTTTGGCTCCAACCTGCACGCTGAAATAGTCGTGTTTCAGGAAGCAGTTTAAGGAGATACTGCTTTTCCTTTCGGGGGTGGAGGAAAAGAATATGAGAGTCCAAAAACCAATAAATTAACAATGTGAGCTTATCCAGAAAAGAGTAATTTGCATTTCCATCATACTAAATGGTACTGTTCGGCATTGTAGATCAGCTTCTATCCTTTGTCAGTTGCTATGGAAGGGTCATACATAAAGTTCAGGAAAGGCTTCAGAGTCTGAAATGATCTCTCCTCCTTCTCTGATCAAATCTTGCCATTGGGAGTGTGGTCAAGTCTTCCTCCCTTTGATTCTCTGAGAATTTGGGAACTGTGGCTTTTTCTCTGTCCGCAGAGGCAGGCTGGGCCAGAGCTGAGACCAGTCAGAGCTAAAATATTTGAGGATTGTTTCTATTTGTGGGGCTTTTTGTTTTATTTTGCTTTGCCTTTTTCTTCCCTGGGCCATTTCCTAAATGACTCTGATTATTACAGAACCTTGATGTAATCCTAAGAAGAACCTATTCTGGATCATTTAATTCCCAGAAAAACCCACAAAAATATCAATGTGCAGACAAATATGCCATTACATTTTGTAGACACCTGTAGAAAGAAAGTAAATATATGAATTCTTGCCTAACATGTAAAGCTTAATCTGAAATTAAGGTAGATCCTGATAATGAGAGAAATGTCTTTCCCCTTCTACTGAGAATAGGAATCTGATCTGACACATTTTTTCTTTTTTAAAAACACCAGGTCCAATTTATTTCCTGTGACAGAAGAAAAATGGAGTCCATCAAATCTATCAGAGTGAGCCATTTTTAAGAGACATTTAAGTAAATGTTCTGGATATTCTCTGAAAGTGAAATAACAAGGGTGGACAGGAAAAAAAAGGGAGTGAGGATTCTAAAAGCATCTTATTATAGTTTTAATTTATATGGGCTTTGGTGCTAATGATTCATTAGGTTATGCCCTTTAAATGGTCTTGTCTTGAAAATGCCAACATTTTGAAGCAGACTTGAATATATTTCTCAGACATCAGATCTTGCACTTGTTATTAAGATAGGCTTTTACATTTTTTTTAATTTAAGAACATCTTGTAAATTATACACGCTGCAGAACTTTTGCAGTTTTGCTTTGTGCCTCTGGACTGACTGGGGGAGGTAGTAACCCTGAATTAATGCCTGTGTTTCATTACTCGGAGTAATGCTGTGGCGATGAGATATCTGCAAGGCTGGAAAAGATGAACCTGCATTCTCATTTCAAGTCCCAGCTACTCACGGAACACAGAGAAAAGCAGGAAAAGACTGGCATATGCAAGACTTTGAGGGATATAGAGTAGGGTCTGGCAGGTTACTATTATTTTTGGAATTCCTGGGTTTGCACGACAATATAAGTTAGCATTTTCCTTGTTGCCTTTATGTCAAGTGTTCCAACAGTGTAAGGAAGAGGCTTGCTCCCTTGCCTTGCTTTTCATACAGATTTTATTTTCTTTGATGGCCTTTTTCAGTATCCCTGCAGCTCATGGGAGCTGTGGTCACAGGACACAGCTGCCCTGCGCTGAGCACTGCACAAACCCAGAAGAGCTGTGGGGGTGGGCAAAGGGAAAATCTCTGAACATGCTAGTTTAATGTTGAAGCAAGAGGGTTTTTTTGGGTGCCTTGGGAAGAGCTTAAAAGAAGGAAGGTAATTGGCATGGCTTTGTGGGTGTTTGCAGAGAACTCTTTCAAAACCTATGTATAATGGGCTATTAGAGAAAGTATACGCTGGCAGTCTGGAAATGTGACAAGTGGCTTGTAAACAAGAACACTGTGACCTGATGGTGAAAGAGAAATCACAGTGTAGGGGGGAAAACAAACAGCTCCTGTCTGACACAGTAGAAAGGAGGAACCAAAGAGCACAGTGAGAGAAATTACACGGGCCCATCCTAAAACAGTGGGCTTCAGATAATGGACTTCACAGCAGTGTTTTGCATGAATATAAAGGGAATAAGTTTGCACAGGGTCAAGGCCAGAGGGAAAGACGGTTGCCATAACCAAGAAGTAATTGAAAGGAATGTATAGCAAAGTGGATCTCAGGTCTGGGAAGGAGTTTGAGCACGAGGGTGTAGAGTTCTAAGCCAAAGCTGACAACCAAGTTATTGACCTTCTGATAGAACCGTGGTCATGTTCGCAGTGCTTGGTTACAAATGCAGGTTTTGAGTCTGCAGCGGTGGTGATATACCCATGAGAAGGAAACTGGCTCAGATCCTGACTTAGGCAGGAGAGGAGGGGTCTGGAAAACAGAACTGGTGGATTTGTGAACTGATCGGGTGTCTACATTTCCTAAGAGAAGAGGTTAATCAGAGGGATATCTTGCCTCGACTGGAATAAACAAAATAAGCTGGGGTGGAAGGTCACCTGTATTGGATATTGTGTGGAGAACAACTGACACTGAAGAGTCAATACTTTATAAAAAAAAATTAATACAGGTTTGAATCTGAAAAAATAGTCTAGCAAGCTCAGACTGCTTGCTGAGAACACTTGCAATCATGATGGTCAGCTCACTAAATTCTATAGCAACGACCATAATTTAGGATGTGATCTCTTAATCTGGGCTTCAGGAGTTTGGCTTCCCAGACCCTCTGTGAAACTGAAAGCTTGAAGTGTATTGATAAAAATGAAACAAGGTAAAAAGTACAAAAATAATTTCCCATCACTTATTTTTTTTTGAGAATGAAAAAAAATGGGACACCTCAGTGAACAGGAGGGATTAAAGAGAAGAGGATACATTTATTTCAGGTGACAAAAGCAAAAGTGCACTGAAGTTGTGATGCTAAACATTGAGAGACTAACTAAAATTATTGACAACTAAATTAAACTATATGTGCAAGACGAAATTAAAGCTCATCATCATATAACTTAATCCAAAAGTCTTTTCCAGAAATGTGTTATGGAGAGTAGGGGCTGATTTTGCTGCAATGAACAATTATTTAAATTTAACCTTTTCTTCTGATCATCATTTGTACGTAGTCTAAGTGTATTCATAGCTTCACATAGCTTTCATACATCTCTGTTTCAGCATATGGATAGCCTGTGAACTAATGACTGTGAGTTTGGTTTCAAGTTATTTCTATTTACTTATGGCATAGGAGTGAATTTTTGTCAGAGAGATGTTTGTAAGCTTTAGAATTATGTTCACAGTGAAAATTTTCATGATTAAAAATTCTGATTTTTCTCTGTGCTAATATTTTGTGAGCATTTATCTTTAAAATGTCTTGTTAAAGTCCTTGTAGGAAGAGTTTATAAGGACTGGCTTTGCTGTCAAAGACATGCTAAGGAAGTTCAAACAAAAGTTTCCAAATAGATTTATCCTTTACTTGTTCATCTTCTAACCCTTAGCATGACACTTACAAATCAGAAAGTACACACAAGCTAATGTCTTTTAGTTCTCTCTTTGGTAAAATACAATATTAGGGTTGAATGCTAACAACTGATGGCTTTTCCTTTTAATCTCTTAATGTATATCATACAGTCCCTTCACTTTTCCTTCTCCTTTTTCTCTACTGCTTTCCTTCCTTTGTATCCCCAAATCTTTTCTTCCCCCTACTCTGTCTCGTCCTTATTTTCAGTGTTATATTAGCACTGATTAAGAAAGATGCAGTAATGCTGGTGAAGACCATGCCTTTTGGCTTGCTTTTGCAAATAATTATTCTTCTACGGGCCTAATTATTTTGCATGTAATTCCATTTATAGAGCAAATTTTGAAACTTCTGCAGCGCTTGGACTTGGGGTAACACAGCTTGAGAGGGTATGCAGGAGACCTAGTAGAGGATGGCCATTTCAGAAGGTGGAGCAAAACTGGATAGAGCTAAACATCGAGCACTCTTCTGCTGATTCAAAAGTACAGTAGCCTCCAAAAATGCCCAGCCCACTTGAAAACCATTATCTGTAGGTTCACACTGTGAACAGTAAAGAAACAAGGTTGTTCCATTGACAATAAGCTCTCTCTCGTGACATAGGTGAACCTCTTGCATGGTTTTATTGGACACTTTGCTATGAAACAGAGGTGTTAAATGATGAGGATGTTCCAAGGTAAGGCATGGGAGTGGTGACTTGCTGCCAGGGTGCTTGAGTTACTTGGGGTTTTACTACAATGAACAGCTACACTTACTTTACAAACCCCAGAAACAGCATGAAATGGCCTTTGCATTTATTTCACACCGCCGGAGCTGTATTGTTTGGAACTTTAGATATAATCATTGCATCTGCTGTATTTACAATGCTTGCACAGTATAGAATTGTGAAGAAACTAAACGTAGAAGCAAAGGAATAATAGAAGTGTGTTAGAGCCTCTGCTAGCACTTATTTTAATTCTGGAGCCCTATGAATGTGTGAGAGCACCAGTGTGACCGTGGAGTTACTGATCCAAGTTGGACTAGGGCTCAGAGGGGAACTTCTCATTAGGAAGTGAATCCTTTGTGATCGTCAAAGTGGGATTTTCCCAAAGCACGAAGCGTTGACCTACTGTCACTGATTGCAGTGGGAGTGGAATCCATGGAATCAGATGGAATCCACGTTTTTAAGTGCATTGAACAGTCCAGAACGAGTTCCATTCCAGGAGTAGCGAACACTTGGCTTTTCCATTTCCATAATGCCTCTGTCAAATCCAGCACACAAACGAGCCACTGCTAATCAGTGTTTCCTAACATATGGCCAGTCTCGGGAGGTCACTCAAACATTAGCAATTAGCATGTTTTGTCACAATGCTACTTTCAGAACGTACAGTTTAATTAAAAAAAGGTAGCAGTGAAACAGTCAGCTGTTTAAACATCAGAAAGATACCTCAGGATTTAAACTGGCTCAAGTTTATTATGGCATGAATTTTGACAAGTAAGACTAGGAAACATTTCAGAAGTAGTTAAGTTACTTAGAAATGTAAGTCTCTGTGACTTTGAATTAATTAACTGGAAGGATTTTTAAAAGTTGCCTAGCTACCAAAAGTATTATTGCATAACTCAGTATTTGGGTATGTCACTGTAATCTATCATGTGTGTTTAACCTGTCTTGTGATATTACCAGGAGTTTATATTGCTTTCCTGATCTTTGAGAATTATTTGGTTCCGTGACTCAGCTACATGATCTGGGAAACAGTGTCTGAGTATGAGAAGTAGGGACCCTAAATCTGTAGTTAAATAGACAAATAAGTGGTCTGAGATTTTACTCTTGTTACCAGCAGGAAATGGACTCAGATAAACACAAATGCCTCAACAGTACAAGGTTTATGTCTGCATGTGAGGTTCCACTTCACCACATGTGATATATAGCCAGAGATTTCTATACGTAGACCTGTACATCCACATATATGTAGGTATTTACAAATACAATTAATGCAACTTCCATACATAGAAAAAAAACAGAGGAATTTTAAATGTATAGTGTTTTAGGGTTTTTTGGGGGGGAAGGAGTGTTGGGGAGAGTATTCTCAGTGGACTAGGATTTCCGATATGAAATTTGCCAGCAGTGTAAATAACTATTCCCAGCACAACATTAGACCTAGAATTTAATGTCATAACACAAGAGTGCTTTTTATTTTTTTCTTCCCTGTGTGTGTGTATGGACATTTTGTTTTCCCATACCACGAACTTCTAAGACTTGATTGAAATCAGTGAGAGTATGGGATCTTAGTATTTCTGAAAACTAGGCTCATTTCTGTTCATAAGTTCTTGGTTTCAAATAAATTTCTTTACAGATACTTTTTAATGATTGGGGCAGATTAAATTAAGGTTTTTCATAATGTCTCTGTTAGGGAGTTGTAAACCTTTTAACAAAGGGAACAAAATCTCCTTGATATCTTCTGCATTAGCATTGTCACTTTTTTCCTCACTATGCCTGATTATACAGCCATAAATTGAGTAAAAATTTCCATTTACCTAATTGGGTTATCGAGTGTCAAGCCTGTTTGCTAAAGATTGTAAAAAAGGAGTGTAATATTTGCATTTAAAAAATACTCTCTTGCCTTCCCCTTGCTTTTCCCTTCTGCATTTGACCAGATCCATGAAAGACGGGAGAAGCCAGAAGCATCCTTCCCATTTTTTTGCAAGCAGTCAGAGTTTGACTGCCTTTCAAAGAGAAATTTTGCAAGGCTGTCTCACGTCATGAACAGCAGCCTACTGCTGGAACAAGAATGTGGGTGAGGTGGAGGAGACCCTGGGATTATTTGTCATGGGATGGGGAACTGCTGCTGCCTGAATTTCTCTGGGTGTCCCATTAAGGAGGAGAGACGGATCAGCTTTCCCTGACAAGACGTTCGTGATTATTTGCATATCTTAAGCTGAACCAGCAGAGCAGCACGAATAGAAGTAAGTGAAATTAATAACGGGGTGGCCTGAATGTCACCTCCCACACCCTTAGATTTTGCTGCTTCCTCCCCGGTGAGGGGACCCACATTCTCCAGCACAGCTCAGCTGTGTCCCTGCAGTGAGGCTGGAGCAGGGAAACACGAATCTGCACACGTGTTTTGTTTTAATAGACGTACCTTTTAACCTGCGAGATTTTATAGAACTGCATATCTGTATTTTTATAGCATCCACACGACCTTTGAGATAACAAGAGGTCTTTTCTTTTAACTCCCCAGTTCACAACTGCTCTGATAGCTCCTTAGATAAAGCAGTGATGACCACGGTGTAAATGCCGAGATAGTCGCTGTAGGTAGATAGATAGACTGAACTTTAAAATTTCATCTCTTGTCTGTCATCTTACCCTACACTGGTAAGAGAATGAAATATTTAATATCACACTGTAATTATTTTCAAAAGTTCCTCAGCTCAACCTGTTTTTGCTATTATATTGTAATTTTTTCATTTATTGTGAAAATACCTCCAATTACACATTTACCTATGATCAATCACCACCATGTCAACCAGACCATGGCACTGAGTGCCATGTGCAGTCGTGACATGTTCAATGTCTTGTCTTTAGGCTTCTGGTGATGACTGTGTCATCCAGCAGCTGACTGCACCCACCTTTTTGGGGTCTGTGTGTAGAGATGCAGAAATGTCACAGTAGTTTTAGCCTTAGTCCCTTCACATCCCATCCAGTGTGGTCTCAAATCCTCTAGCTCAGTATATGGTTCCTTCCTAGAGAACTTGCCTTGCTCTTGGCCCTTTTCAAGGGCATTTTATGGTCACCACATTCACTCAGTGTTTCATCACGATGACACCGATTCTTCACTACAGCACCTCATTACAGAGTTTGCTTAGGCTTGAATTCCCCACACCTCCCTCCCTGCCCCGCTTTCAAGCTGGGGAGAACATTGTCTTTGGAATACTATTTCTTGTATCTTTGCAATATAATTTATTCCATTTGACCACTGTCCACGATAGCATAGTAAAGAAATTTTCCGTGATATCTAATCTGAACCCACACTCTCTCAGTGTGAAGCCATTCCCCCTTGTCCTGTCACTACAGGATCCTGTAAAAAGTCTTTCCCATCTTTCTTGTAGGTTTCCTTCAGGTACTGGAAGGCTGTAATTTGGTCAGGCCAAAGCCTCCTCTTTTCCAGGCTGATACATAGACTGTGTATTATTTGTTGAATATAAAGAGCATATGGTATGGCCTGAATAACCTGAGGATTTTCGAACAAGGGGAGTGGATTATTATCTAGCTGAGTGACACCTAAAATTGTGCATATCTTCCTCAAAAAGGACTTGTGCACTTCATTGGTCTGAAACTAAGGACCATGAAATAAAAGCATCTTCTGTTGGGTTGGATGCAGACAAACACCTGGACTGTCAAACAATTGGACTAATTATCAATTACCAATATTCAATTAATATTTTAACCACAAATCAAGGGCTGGAGGTGAATTGGTCTTTTGCACCTTCTTCAGGAGCATCCTTCACACACCAAAGCAATGTTGATATTGCACATTTGTGTAAGTGTTTCTCAAAAGAATTTCTTATAACATTCTTATAAAGGAAAAAAGATGCATGGAAAGTAACATCAAAGTGTTTTAAAATAGAATAAAAGTTTTATTTCAAATATATGCAAACAATAAAGCTGGCAAGAATGGTTCAGCCTTTATGATTTTCTCTAACAGTGATCAGTGAAAGAAAAAGAGCATAGCTCTTAAAAATAATCCTTGGGTTTTTCATGCAGTTTAGAGGGCTTAAAATATATCTTCTATAAAGACTCCATGACAAATCTGATATTACTTGTACATAGAGACAGTAAGCCAAAATCAGCTTATATTAAGGTGCAAATGTGGACATTGACTTCAAATTGGACTTTTCTTGATGTTCTTTATCGGGACTTGAGTGAGCTGCCGTTCCAGGAGAGGCATCATTGGCTCTTTTTAATGTGGACCCATTCCCTGATGTGCAGGGAAAGCTATTCCATTTAGAGTGGGAGTTTGGTATTTCAAAACCTGACTTTTCTATTGAGTATGTTTAAATCTTTCGTGGTAAGCTGTGAAAGGGAGCAGAAGGCCAGCGATGTGTCAGCCAGCCATGCTGGTCCCTCCAGGTTAGACTGATGGACTCTGGAACAGCCACCTGGGTGAATTTTTACAGCCAACAGTTTTTATGGGCACTTTTTCACAGCTGAAAAAGTTTGATCAAAATTACTGCAGTATGTGGCAGACAGTAAAAGCTGATGTGCATTCAAAAATTCTATTAGGCCAATCCGTGGAGAGAGAGCCCACACCATCCATGTGCTGTGGAAATACCATGCACGTGGGAAGTGGGAGCTGGGATGCTTTTTCTAGGAAATATCATGGTTTCCTCTGCTTGAGAGACTGCTGGTGGGCATGGGATATTACTGGATCAGAAGGACATATTCCAATGTGACCTTTCTTACCTTTTTCTGGATTTGCAGTAGGTGTTGTAATGTGCCAGTGTGAGTGTGTGGTAGAGCATGGAAAGCAGGAAGCTCACAACAATTAAACCATCTGATTGAAACACCTTCTGAGTGAACAACTCTCAGACTAAAATAATGATTCACTCCTTGTATTCCCTTATATTCCACTGAAAAACATGCACAAAGAATTCAAGTTAAGGGTGAACAACTGGAAAAAATACAAGTACTGCCAAATCCCAAGTCATTTCACAAAAAAACTATCATGGACAGTAAAGGATGTTGGTTCACTGGTGGTTATGGCCATGTTCCTGCCAGCATTTACTTGACCATGTTTTATCATAGATCATAGCAGTTTTTAGGTTGCTAGGAGTTTTGGTTTTTTTATTTTTGTAATTGGGACAGGCACAGGCTGAGCTACCTTGTCTTGGAGAGAAGAGTATTCAGGTGTGATGTTCTGAGTGAATGTAATTTTGCATGACTTTCACTTCATTTTATTTTATTTTGTTTTATTTACTTTTCTTGGGACACATTTAGACCTGCTGAGTTATAAAAGAACAGGATGAGTTAATATGACAAAATTCCAGTGGGTCTCAATGTAAATTAGGTAACAGGCTCTTGCTGTAGACGTGTAGCTCTTTCAAATGTGCTTTCCTAACTCAGGAAAAGGATCCTTGCTTCCCTTCTGCCCTTTCTCCCTTTGTGAAACAGCAGCATAATGCACATTGTCTGAGCCACCAGGTTGGAGTGGTCACTTTTAATTTGCTTTAAGGCTTAGCTTTCAAAGCCCAGTGATGTGTCACAGGTAGTGGTATGCTCTTGCCATAAAGTACAGAGAGATTTTGTTGAGATCAGATGGGAATGGCAATGATAACAAATAAAAATCTAAATTAAGGAAGAGAGAGTAAATAAATTTTTAATCATGCAAAATTTAATACTTATGTTAAGGAAAAGAATATTAAAAGTCATTTTATAGAGAGTGAATTTATATTGGAGCTGATTTTAAAGTTGTGCAGCTTTGAGTGATATGATAATCATGTATTTTTCTCCCCCCTCAGCTGTACTAGGGGATTGAAATTTATATACTCAATAACTAGAAAAGAATCATAAAGGATCAGGCTGGAGGAATCTGTCTCACTCCATTTTTTCCTGTCACTCCCATAGCGATTTTAATATTTTTCTTATATCTCTGCTTATTTTCAGTGCCAAACATTGTTTTCAAATACAGTTGGCTTGAAAATGAGCACTTGAAGCTGCAAGCTTGTCGGCAAACTACCATGATTTTCAGGTAGTACAATGAAATCTTTAGCTATAAAAAATATAAAATAAAAATAGGATGTCAGAGTCTCCTGCCAGCCGTAAATGCAACTAAATAGCCTTATTGTGTGCTTTAATATTTTTAACTATTTTAAGCATTTGACTCTTGCTTTTTTTTTTTTGTCTTGGTGCTAAGGGAAAATGGATTTGCAAAAGCTAACATAACAGCACATTTATTTCTTTCACCCTTTTCAAATAGGAATTAAAGACAGGATAGTCTACTGAATAGACTGCCAGACTGAGAACCAGAAAATAAGTTTTGTATTATCAATTCATTGAGAAAGTCTATTTGCTTTCCTGTGCCTCAGTTTCCCATCTGTAAAACGAAGATAATGTAATTTATCATCCTCTGCAACGTGCTTTGCGGTCTAGAGCAGCAGGATAGAGTGAAGTATTACGATGAAATATTTTGGGCAAAATACTGATGAGTTTCAATGATTTAATTTCCTGCTTGTTAATTTTTTTCATACTTAGCTTTTGACGTACAAGTTGCTCTCCGATCTTTTCTGTGAGCTGTTGTGAGATGGCTGATGTATCGATCCCCAAACAGAAAATGAGGTGAGTTTTATGTAAAAACATTGAAGTCAAATGGCTACGTGGAAGTGTCAGTGAACCATTTTCAGCCACCCACAGCCAAGACAGGAAAGTAAACAGAGAATACACAGTATTTTCACAATTAGTCTGGAATAAGTGATGTTCTGTCCGATTTAAACATGGCATGAGTGGGGAAATGGAAATATATAATGTCCCTTTCCGGTAGTAAATGCCCTCTATATTTTTTTTCCCCAAAAATCTTGTATTTATGGGCACCTCCCCACTATTTTCATGGTCTTCTGCTTGATGTGTTATGATAGCACATGTCCAGTATGGGCATTTGCTTGAATAGGAGAGATTTTTTTTTACCTTCAACATGGTGATGGACATCTCTAAAGCATCTGGAAGATTATGACAGCAAAGGCCAAAAATAAAAAAGCTTCATGGTATTGCTCACACACTAACCACATACAGAGTCTCCAAGAAATTTAGCTCAATTTGGTTTCAAATAGCTCACAATGGCAACTATTTACCTGTATCTTTATCTGCCTCTCATCTTTGTTGTCTGACCTACACATTTAGATGAAAACAGGGGTGAAAGTGAACCTGTGGCTACCTAGGTGAAGCCAGCACAGGTAGTCCAGGGGTTCCTGTTGCTTTGTGAAATGACATGGATGATGTTTGATATCAGAGTTTCAGCAACAGATTCATTGCCAGTAGTAGCTTTTACTTGTTTTAGTTCTCCAAATGATTGTCCTCTCTGGACATCCTCTGCAGTCAAGGAGCCCTGGAGGATGCACCAAAGGGTGAGCACCAAGTTTGGACTCCTGCTCTGAGCTAGTTTCTGGGTACTGGCTCCAGAGATTTCCTGGGCACCCAGATTTACATGATGTGATCGTCAGTATGGGTAATAATGATCTCTCTGTCCAGCAAACACAATTCTAATACAATTTATGAGTATTCTAAGTATAAAAATATGTGCTAGAAAACACACGAGCTAAGAACGGGTTTATAGTCAAAAGCCACTTACTTTATAGGAATGTAGAGCAGAGATGAGGAGGTACAAGAGTCAGCCAGAATATTCTGTGTATCTCTAAATTCTCAGAGGCTTCGAGAACAAGTATCTTAGCTTGAAGGACCCACAGATTGCAGAAATAGGGATGGGCACTTAATGGACACCCCCAAAAGCTCTTTGAGAAGAAATGAATGATGTCTGCATTGAAGGTGTTTGTCCGGGGGCTTACCCTTTGTCACCTTTGAGCAGCTGGACAAATCAAAGCTCAGGGACTGTGGGATAGACTGCAATCACCTTGTGTTATCTGGCAGAAGATGATGGGTTTGGAAGGACTGGATGCATTCCCTCCCGCCTCTGGGCCCTGAGATGTACCTGTTGCTCTGAGGTCTTTGGTATCTGCACCTTTGGCAGTAAAAGTGAATGAAGATCCTCTTAGGTGGAAGTCTAACCTGCTGGCCACTCAGGTTTACCAAGTGGGATAAGACAGAGAGCAGAGGTAGCCTCAAGGCTATTCATGAGGCTGTAGAAAGTAGTTAAATTCCTTTACCAATTGGAGAGAAAAGTGTCTAAGCCGAATGAATGAACCAACTAACTGAGCTTAAGGAGAAATCATAGTGTCTTCCACACTTTTAATAAAAGCAACAGGTTTTGTACTCTGAAGACTCGCTTAAAGTTAGTGTTTAAGGACAAGAGGCTTTAATCTTGTTAGATGAGGATTTGTCTGGTTTGCCTGTTGTTAAACAAGAAACTTGAATATTTGGAATTAAGAAGTTGAAGAAAGCTGCAAATCATAAGTCCGCTAAAGAGACTGAGAAACAATTTCTGAAAGACAGTTCTGTGTTAGATCAGTGGTTTGCACCTTTTGATGTCAAGTCTCACTCGTATCCCTCTCACCTTTTGACTTCTCCCTGAGCATCTGCTGCTGCATCACCTCTTGGTCACCTAACCACTACCCAAGTTGCCTCCAGGAATCACTGCCTGCTCTCTGGGGTCCCTGTCAATTCCTTCTCTCCCTTTTGGAGAGAAAAGGGTTGCTTTCTCCTTGTGCCTCCAGTGCTTTGTGGCTTTTTTTCTAAGACAAGCAGAGATCTGGCACAATCCATTTATAAGTTAATTGGCTTGTGCTTTGAGCCTGAGATGAGCCTGGACCTCAGGTGCTGGTAACTTGTACTCTGAAGTGCTGTTTGGATGGTACCTTCGAATGCATGAAACAACAGAAGAGTTGAAAACTTTTGATACAAGGAGCAACAAAATATTTATTATGTTACAGGCTTGTTTGAAGGCTGTAGGGTTCACAGTACAATTTATTGTGCTTTTCAGGAGGTGCTGTTTCTCCACATGCATTCAGTTCTGTTCTGCTGAGACACAATTTGTCTTCTCCACGAGCTCACTGCTTGCTATTAATACCCACTCACCAGGATTTTCATAGGCTAACACTAGGAAAATTTGTTGTAACATATTTCCTCCTCACTCGTCGAGCTCTGGCCTCTCCCTCAGGAAAGGATGATGCTGAGGTATGAAAAGATCAAGTGTAGAGTAATTAAGTTATTTGTCTTCACATCTCCTAACTGTTACGCAATCAAATAGTGTATTTTTAGAGGAGAGCTGGTTAATTGCTGTTAATGTTAATTTCGGGGGTGATTAGGAGGTGGTGAGCGAGTAGGTAATAGCAGTAGCAGGAGGTAAAAAAGTAGTAGTAAAGGATGCAATCAAAACCCCAAAGAGCCCGCGGGGTACAAAAGTGGGAAGTGTATTTTACTATTGCCTTGCAGTTTCCCTTTTCAAAGTTAGCACTAGCAGGGAGAAACCTGGAAGTGGTAACAGTGCTATGGTTTGTGTAAACAAGAAAACATTTCTTGCCCCTTCTGTTTGAGAAAGAAGAGGTTTTCACACGGCTGCTTGTGCAGCTGATTGCAAAAGCACCTCCTCTCACCGGGCATGAAGTATTCACCCTCCACACTGAAATTCCTCTCAAGGTTACTCCTTGAATCAAGGAGTCCTCTTGTCCTGTCCTCAACGGAGACACAGTCATCACAGGTTTCTATACCCATAGGTGTAGAGTCAAGAAAAAAAGGGTTCCTGTTTGACATCAAGCAGAATGTACAAGTCCACATCTAACAAGATTTAAGCCTCCTGTGCTCAGATACTGTATAAAACCAGTCTTCAAAGACCTTTTTTTTTTTTTCTCCCTCAAGGGCATTGACTACTCCCAGTCAACTCCCTCTCTGTCGGCAGTTTACTGTAAGGCTCTTGCTAAGAGTGAACCTTGAAAGAGCTTCTGGACGAGCAGAAGTGACTAAAGCTCACTGTGAGATGCCTGTGTTTGTGCTGTGGTGTCCACATCAGGACACGATTTGCGACTGCAGAGCCCAGAGAAAAAGCGGGAGCAAAGGGAACCAGGACATACTGCCTCAGCACCGTGCTGGGGGTTGGTACAAGAAGAGTGAGGAATGCTGTGTCCAATGAGATAAAGGAGAAATATCCACAGAACCAGAAATGTGCTGGAAGTACCTTTTGTGAAATGGTCCATGGCCTATTTGATCATGTACGCTTTAGTTTTATACCTCAGCAGACACATGTTGGTACTTGACCTGGACCAAGATAATTTTTTCAAGGGACATAGTTCTCCTGGTGAATTCTCAGCACCTGGGATCTTTCCTCTGCAATTCTCCTTCCCAGGTACTGACACAGCACTATTCTTTATCAAATCAGAGCTAACACTTCCACAGTGAAAGAAATATAATTGCAAGCCAGCTGAAAATTAATGTTATAGTCTTACAATCCATGTCACAATCCTGATGACATTTGTAGTACAATATTATAATGATGTGGAAGAGGGAATAATTTTAATGGTTGACCTTGGCATTCAAATAACATCTAATAGCTGCAGCTTTGCCCAGAAGATATGTGTCAATGTTCAGTTTCCAGATGTGGATTTAGAATGCCTGAATTCAGTGCCTATGTGGAATATTTGCGCTTGTTCATCTGATGGGGAAAATACAATTTAAACAGTTGAGGCAGGAATTTCTGTTCCATGTGCATTTTGCAATTGAACTGAAAGCTCCCAGCTTGAAAGTGAGAACCTTCCACTCTCTTAAATGTTAAAATGAGAAAAGAGAAGGATTATGAACCCATACTGTTGAATTCAATAAACAGAACAAGGGAAGTCTGTCCTTGCAGAAAATAGAATTGTAAATCAATGAGAGAGTGATTAAGTGCAGAAGAAACAGAGCCCTCGGTAGGGTTTGCACTAACCATGGAAGTTTAGTAGCACACTTTCCCATCTCAAACACAACTGGGGTTTAGTTAAACAATATCTGGCATAATGCCATCAATAAAAATGGCAAGTCATGCTCGAAACACAGAGCAGCCAAATTTCATTTTACAGTGGGAAAAGTCAAGGCACAGTAATGGAGAAATTTTTCTCAAGGAATTGCTGTGTCACGTAGGTCAGACAGGTCTTGTTTTTAACTTAGCACATCGTGCTGGTCTCTAAATAGACCAGTGGGATGCCTTAGTACAGTGAATCCTTTCAAGGCCCTAATGAGGTACAGTCAAAGACCTTGGACAAAACCCAGGGGCTCCCAAAGGCAACTCTGCATATGCCAGTCTGACTAAGGAAGACCTAGCAAACATACAGCAAGATGGACTGAAAAGACCACACCAAGAACAAAGCATCACTCATGATGAGCTGGTTTTGCTACTTCCATAACATTCAGACGTGTAGCTTCAGTAGAGAACTGTCTGGGAGAGGTTGATGAAATGTTCTGTGTATCTGATGCATGTTAACGCCAGCCCATTTAACAATTAGTTTACTCCTGTTTCCAGTGGAATGCCTTGTGGGCACGAGTAGACCAGAACTAAATTTGTCAGAAAATACCAACATGTTCTCTGCAGTCTAAGAGCTGGCTCTACCAAGTGCCTGTCTCAGCTGACATCTAAACTGTTGGTATGTTTTTGCTTTGGTTTTCATTCTGGGTGCATATCCTGTTCTGAAAGGTCACCGTGAGGGAGAAAAACCAGCTCAGGATGTGTAATCTGTGAATACATCCGAGAAACAAAGAATGCCACTACAATGGAGAGCTAAAATGAAGGGTAGAGCAATGATCATATGAAAGAAAATATCATTCCTTACCCAGACATGATGTCATATTCTCTCGTGATACAGGAAAGAGCTAGGGAAATGCAAAATAACTGTAGCTACGAGGGCTTGAGAATTCCCCAAGGACCACTGCGGATAGATTTGTGTGATTAGTCATGCTCCGTGCTTGGTTCAGTGTCAGGTTCAGTCCGAGATCGAGGTCAGTAAATGAAAGGCAAGGAACAGAGTGAGTGGAGAAGGCAAAGACAGCTGTGCCAAAGAAAGAGCTTTAGCTGAGAGTGGGGAGCAGCTGAAGCAGCCCTCAGGATGGTGGTGGGAATGGAGCACAAACAAACACCTCCAGCTCTGCCACCTGCCCTTTTGGGACACCCCTGAAATGTTTTTTGGTTTGTTTGGGTTTTTTTTTCTGTCTGGTGGAGCAACATCTATGTAACGTTAACCAGGAAATTAAGGACATGCCTTTTATCACAGAGTCCTTCTGAAAGTAAGCTACACTTTCCATCGTTGCATATTGTCTCCCCTTTGAAAAATAGCATATTAAGAATGCAAAGGAACACAGATGTAGAAGCAAAATATTGACAAGGACTACAGAAACATTTCAGATATTGTCTTACTCTTTTTCGCCGGGAAGCTTTGCTTATTCCTCAATAAATCTCCATTATTACTTTTTTTAAGCTTCATTGCAAACCAATGACAAAAAATTTGTCTTATATGTCCCACCATTACACATTCCATTGACATAGGGAGTGAGTGGCATTATCTGGAAAGGAGAGCTCACCGTCTAGGTGATTTCAGCCAATCGGAGATGATGATATTGTATTACCAGTTTCATAATATAAATGAAAAAGATGGCCTTCATTTTGATGAAAGCTGTAAAGTAGCTATTGTGCTTGTTTTGTATTGCAAGGCCCAAATGTATTATTTATGCAATTTTCCTTTTGAAAGGAAAAACTGAAAGAGACTATTTCATTTTACAGCATTCAGTCAGAGCTATTGTCTCATGAATGTGAACATTCCTGCATTTTATCAGCTCCGAATGTAGAAGGCAACTCACAGATCACACATAGAAAGGATTTTTCAAAGTTTGAAAACTGCTTTTTAAAAAAGCTAGACCCTAATGACTCGAGATATTATTTGTGCGTGCGTGTAGACTGAATCAACACTTGGCCTATCAGAATGTACACAGAGCAGCGTCTTTTTCAAGGTCTTAAACAGCTTTGATTGAATCTTCGTGCACGTTAAATTGATAACGCAAGCAGCCTGTAATACACAATATTCGTAACAATGGAATACATCTTCATTTGTAAATACACACTTTTGTGCCAAGTCAGCATCTATTCAGGGATCTCGGAGCCACTTATCGACGTGACAGCAGCCTGATGTTACTGCTCTGCTGCAATAAATGCTGCCACTGTTCTGGAGGTGGGGAAACTGAGGCAGGTGCACGTGAGGAGACTTGCTTGGGGTTTGTAAGGCCGATGCTGATAGTGTGGAATAGGTTGTTGGCATCAGCCCATTAGGCAGTCTGTGACACCTGGAGTCACTCCCTTGGACCTGGTGATACTTCTATCTGTGGAGAAAACACTTATTGTAGAGAGATGTTGAGATTTTTGCCTGTCCTTGACACCAGTAGAAATTAGATGTTTGCCCTTGAACACCCGTACAAAGAGGTTGGTTACTCTTTGGTAGAGAGACACATTAAAGCTTAAATTGATATTCAACCTCTTCCCCCTATGTACCTAATTAAAGGCTCACTTCTGAGATACATCTTTTCTTGCCTGTTTTTTTTTCCTCAAAAACCCCCTACTTGTAGTGCAATGCCTCTGAAACTTGCCATGAAAAAAATACCTCAGTTTTGTCATTCAACTTTCGCTGGACCCAATATATTTCTCACTGTTCTTTCTTGTTTTCTGGGATAGTGTACAAATGCATACATACAACACATATGTTTAAATGTTAGTTTACCTGGTGACCTATCTTGAAATAAAAAATAAATTAGTGGAACAATTCATATCTCCAATGAAGTCACACAATTAATTTCTGATAGGGGCTCACAGTGGGTGACGTTCCTGATGGTTAATTAAAGGTTGTTACACTGTAATAACAAATCAGAAATTAGGTTTACATTTACTGTTTTCATATACCCATAGATATTGTCTTTGGGATGACCTAATTGCAGCCTTCCAGTACCTGAAGGGAGCCTACAAGAAAGATGGAGAGAGACTATTGACAAGGTCATGTAGTGGCAGGACAAGGGGGAATGGCTTCAAACTGAAAGAGGGCAGGTTTAGACTGGATATTAGGAAGAAATTAATTACTGTGAGGGTGGGGAGGCCCTGGCACAGGTTGCCCAGAGAAGCTGCGGCTGCCCCATCGCTGGAAGTGCTCAAGCCCAGGTTGGATGGGGCTTGGAGCACCCTGGTCTGGTGGAAGGTGTCCCTGCCCATGGCAGGGGGTTGGAACGAGATGATCTTTAATGTCCCTTCCAACCCAAACCATTCCATGATTCTCCAGTTCTATGATACTCCTCAGCACTGCTGGAAGACATAAATTATTTCTGTGGATGTTCCTGGCCGAAGTCCATGAACATAACCAAAACCAAATGCATGGTAAGTTTTATTTCAGCTGGATGTAGAGTTACTGAAGCTGCTGTTTAGAACAAAAGTCCCTATATCCATTCACTTTAGGAGACACCAACCATAGCAACGCTGCAATCTCTGCCACATTTGCAAGTCTCACCATGCATTGTTTTCTTCTCTCCATTCCCAGACATATTTGGCTTCCCAGGAGGGTAAGTTGATATGTTGTATTTAGAAATACTTAAGGGGCTGTACCCACAGCATACAATAACAATACCTAAGGGATAACATATGCAATAACAAAAATCAAATAAAACAACATTACACTGAAATATGGGGTTAATTCTGCGCAGACCTGGTACAGACATGAAAATGAATACTTGTCATGTAATCAAATGGAAAAAATAATGTAGAAGAAAAATTCTGGTTCACTGATTGTAGCTGTGCTAATGGTAGATTACAGTTATCTGTCAGCTCTAAGTACTGGCACTCAATACTCCGCATACTTACTTTTCTTAACTGTCTCAATTCGTATTTAAAGCTTGCTTTTGGTGACATTCTTGCCATGGGAATTCACTTGCTCATATATCCTCAAAGTGAACACGCAGTGAGTGATAATGCACTGAATCTGATATTTTTAGAAGTTCGGATAAATGCGTACCTGTTTTTTTCTTATGATTCACCTTAATTCATCTATTATGAGCATAAAGAAATTTACTGTTTCCATGCCTGTGTCTCAGGCAATGATGGGAAATATAGGATGTAAGAACTGGAATTATCCTGGTTGAACAGCCGTTCCTAAATCTCAGTGTGTTTTAATCATATTAATTGTATTTTTATCCCCTTAATTGAAGAAATCAAATATTTTGCTTTTGTCTCAGGTATTGCTTGTCATTTCAGGGTTAGCGTGCCACTGAAACAATCACAAGTCTTTTACGCTAGGCGCTGGATAAAAAAAGATATACTGGAAAATAAAATTGTTGGCATACAGAGTAAATTGCTGTGGACTAGCAATTTAGCAACAGATTTGGGCAACAGGTATTGCTCTCTCGCCAACATTCCTGTCATTGTCTGAGGCAGATGGCTTCAATTTTACACACAGTTTTCAGTCTGTAAAAAAGAGATCGTATATTTATTCATCAAAACAAAACAAAACGAACAAAAAGCCCACAACACAACTTTTTCTGTGCCCGGTCAGTGAAATAGGCTTAGAAGAAAATATTGTTTTATTTGGAAAATAAGTCTCCATTATGCATTTGAATATGAAAGCTGGAACTGCCTAAAAAATGGAGATAGGTTTCTTCCCATAAAATGTCTTTTCCTTCATGCAAAAAAATGTACCAAGGAACACGGGATTCTTCTTAATCAAACCTTCAGCTGTTAATGGTTTAGTTTAGGAAACAGATTAATTTAATACCAAATAGTGATCAGTAAAAGTTGTGATGCTGCCCCATCTGTGTTCTGTGCCATTTGCCAGTATGAAAAACTGTCCCCTTTTCCTTCTACATGTTTTAATTCTTCATGCATTTCTTCCGAGCTGCTCAAATTTCCAATTTTGCCCTTCCCTCCCTTCACTTCTCCATCTCCACACCTCTGATAATGCATCATAGAATAAGAGAGCAAAATGGGAGCATGTTTTTTCTTTCGAATAGTCAGCAGCTGAAAAGGTGAGTAGGTGTCACACAGCCTGCCAGAGGCGGCTCAGCTCTGCGTGGATGGAAAGCTCTGTAGGGCCAGTGCTGAGGTGGCTGATATTCAGCTGTAGGAACCCAGACATTCAGGATGGGAATGGTAAAAGGACCCTCAATACCTACATTGTAAAAGCCCTTGCAAAAAGCAATGCTTTGGATCTCGAGGCTCTGGTTTAAGCTATGCTGTTTATGGGTTGAAGAAGTGTAGGGTCCAGTCTTTCTGTCTTTGACAAGAAAGAAATTCCTTCCACTGGAACTAAATCCTGACAAAGAACTGCATTAGAAATTCTTGATGGAATGACAAAGACATCTCTTTTTGGGAAGTTAATATATTACTTAAGACCTGGCAACAGCTTAGCTCCAGACATACTGTTGCTTCTCTGTAAGGGTAACTCACTGACATCCCAGTGAGAAAGTTTACTTCCTTCACACCTGGTCTTGTGTGCTATTAAACCATCACAGCAGCTGCTGAATTATTTATCTTTCTCCAGCGGACAAAACTAGTATTCCAACCGACACCCCCCTTGCCCAAGAGGAAAAAGCAGTTTGAAGGAGAGAATGCATTACAAAATCTGCAGCACAAAAGTTTACATCATTAGGCATTTAGGGTTTACACAGAGAGCAGTGGCATGCAACAGCAGGCACGTCCCTAAGCGATTTTTCTGCAATCAGAATTTCATTCATTACCCAATTTTCATGCAAGTCCCCTGGCATTTGAAATATGGTTCAAGGTAGGTTTCCCAAGGGCTCTCCCCCTCCCATAATAACTGATTTGCAGTGTCCAAAGACAGATCTAAATATCTTTGGCTCAAATTACTTAAGGCCTGCAGAGCAGGATCCTCTGTCATCCTCATCACATCTCACACGTACAAGAACAGATAACAGATTAATATCTGGTCTGCAAATATTTCATCAGTGTCTCCAGCTAAGGCACCTTGCATTATTTTATCTGGGGGCAGCAGTGAAAAAACAGGAGGTGGTGAATGGAAATGCATTTGCACTCTACAGGAGAACGAGGGTGTGGATGGTAAAGAGAAGGAAAGGAGAAATGAGAGAAGGCTTCTTTTGGTATTACAGGAAAAGGAACAGAGCTAGTCCTGGCAAAGTTCTCCGCTCCGATTATGTATCCACTTTTATTCAATCACTGGATTGCTCTGTGTCTGACACTTGGTCAATAGTGCAATCTAGCACTGATCAGAATAAAACAGCCATCCTAGAATACCTTGGAATTTCATTAGTTTCTTTTCAATGTTGTCTTTATAACTAAGTGATTACTTGGAAACACAAACTTACAGCGTGGTTCCACGCTTTTTCACATAAAGAGCCTGAGACTCTAAACAGTGATGTAAATTTCTTTTCAGCAGAAACTCTGCTCTTAAAAATTTCCCTTTTGTAAAAAAAAAAAAAAAGACAAAAAGAAAAAGCCCTAATATAATCAAAGCCACAGATGGATTCCTCATCTCAAAATTACACCTGCTCTTCCGGTTCAGAAATTTTGGAATCTATATTTTGGTTATCACCTAAATGACCTCCTAGTCTAAATCCATTTTCAAAAGCTTTTTAAAAAAACCCCATTTATTTATAATTCTTACTCCGTGATTCCTGTAAATGTGTGAACTAACATAAATTCCTTCCATGAGTTTCTACAACAAGCTGGCTTTAATTTTTCTGGTCCTCTCTTTCAATATCAATTTCATAATTTTGAAGGAAATGGAAACAAAACAGGAGACTGACTACTGCTTAGGTTCATGGGAATTAGACACACTGTAGTTGTTCATCACTGATGGCAATACAGGCACCTTTAAAATTTGCTCTTCGGCTTTATAGGAACAGTGGACACCACATTTTTACTCGTATGGAATATTTGGCAGTAGATTTTTGCTGTCTTAATCTACTGGCACTTTCTACAGAACTGTGATTAAAAAGACAGTGGTTGTGTTACATGGTGATGACGATTGTGAAAAGCTGCTGTCTGTTCCCAGGATAACTGAACCAGAATGTGCAATTAATTCTTTCATTGAGCTTTTTTTTGTTGTTTTTGTTGGTGGTTTTTTTTCATGGTTACTTCCTTTTTCTGGCACCCTTTTAGGTCAATGTCTGACCTGGGTTGCATCATGCTCTGCAGGATTCATCATGAGTCCCTATTGACAGCCTCCAACTGGAAAGTTTTTCCAAGGTAAGGTGAAAACAATACGGTCTGCCTGGAGGCTGATCCAGGGCAAGGGAGTGGCCCTGCTTTGAAAGGTTGTCTGAAAGGGCATGTTTGCGCCCAACTCTGAGATCGAATCCAAAGTAAACCTGATTTCTCTCTAGGAAAAGGCTAAGGCAATCCTGTCAAGCCCTCTCTAGTTTAATGTAATCCATAAGCATCTTTCTTAAAGTGGGTCTGTCTACTGAATCGCCCCTCTTCTATCTTAGCTGTTGCCTAGGACAAAAACAAGGGTCACCTTTGGCTCAGCCTATTACCCAGGCTGAGCCAGGAGATTTGACTAAAAAATAACATGAAAGGATCATCCAGCAATACCCTGCAATAATCATCTCCTTCTGCTATCACCCTCAACCTACAGTGACACGAACGTATGCATTGTGTAACCTATTCAGTCCATATTCTGCATTTTTTCTTCTATAGCATAATTTCAGCCTTAATTTTTGAAGCATTGTTCGCTCCTCTGTTTTATTTGTTTCCTGTTCAACAGCCCTTGTTTCATATAATTCTATTTCACTGTTGTCTCAGAATTCCTACTCAGCCTCTGATGTTTTCATAGCCTGCAATTTCCTTAGCTTCTCTCTTTGTCATAGTCTTACCTTTCATTTTCCTAGTCTTCTTCATGGTCCAGAGGAGCTTTCATCTCTCCAGTTTTTGCTTGTAGAACAAATCTCTTATGAAGTCTTTTCTAGTTTCTTCCTCATTTGCTCCTTTAATCCATTTAGTTGTTTTAGTTTCCATCTGCATCCATCTTTCCTCAGTATCTTCCTTGTCTGGGTGCTTCCTTCAATACACACCTGCCTTTTCCAGCTCTGTCTTCCACATTTGGCACATTTGTCTGCACTTCTGCTCTCTCACAGCTCATTAATCTCCAGTAACTTGAAGCTGCACATTAAAGTGTTGTTTAAGGAAAAGACTACTTAAAACACGGGTGATGACTTGGACATCTTAGTGGCTCCTCCTCAAATGTGATTGAGGCCTATCAAGATGTGGAAGCTGAAGTATTTTTCTTCATCCATAGATGAAGAAAGTCCAAACATCAAAATGAAAAGAAGTAGAGAGGAAGGGCAGTGACCTTCAAAATCCATTTTGGGTTGTTTATTTGCTTGGGGGCTTGGTCTTTTACCACTGTCTCGTTAAAATATATTGAAATTAAAATACAAACTATAAAAAGGCACCTAATTAACAGCAAGATCAGACTAATCTCTCTCCTTAGGTGAGTTCTTCTAGCACAGTTGTGCTGGGAGAGGCTTCATGCAGGGTCAGGTGGCTGGTCTTCAGCACAGCTGTTAGGTTGTGTCCGTCAGCTGTAACACCCTCCCTGCTTTGCTCCTTATGTTGTTTACAAAATGCAGCCACAGAACATCTTTTGTCCTTGCCAGCAGATGCAGCTGTTTAAGCAGAGTTTTTTTTTCTTTTTGGATGTGAATTCAATAACTGGGATATGGCCTTGATGTGCACAGAGACCCCCCCCAACTGTGTAAGAATAAGAAGGAAGCGAAACCCAAACACTTCCCCGAGTATGCAGAGGTAGCATTATTCTCCTATGTAAATCTATCAATGAATTTATTTTTCTGCCATTCAGCATCTAAAGTCCTAAGATTTATAATGAACAACATCTTATTTGAGCCTGCTTCTAACCTTCCTCCCGTGAAGGGAAGAATTTTGATAGGCTGGCATCCCCTTCCATCCTATTTCTTTAGCAAAGTCAGTCATAGCTTTGCCTGAAAAAAATCTTGCGCGAAGACTGAAACGTAGGTCCTCTGGATTAAAACAAATAGCTCTTCCACGGGGTGGTCATCTGCAGCATTTCTCACATAAAACTCTTCTAGACATCGGGGTGGTTTTGTGAGGAACTTAGGGATGGTGGGAGACTGCCTACGACGGGCTTGCTCTCAGAGCAGCAGAAACCACAGATAGTGAACATCACTTAGTGAGCAAATTGTGGAGCTCGGTGCTGGGAGTTCGTCTTTTCGTGATTTGCTTGAAGCAGCTCAAGGGGATGAAGCAGCAGAAACCTCTGCCTTTTTTTCCTGGTTCCAAGGGTAGTTCAAGTCATCAATCAGCTCAAGTCTGTAAACGTAAATATACATATGCCTGTGCTCATTTGACCTCTTCCTTTACAGCTTCACTCTTGAAACCACCTATATCAATTATGATTTGTTGCTTCTTTAAGAGCAGGTTTGTGCAGACGAAGAAAAGGTTGTTCTTCTGACGAAGAAAAGGTTGTTTTAAATGTGAATGGTTACATTGCAATTGGCTTTTAAAAATTTTTTTCTATTCTTTTTTCAGTAAACCACTGCATAGCAACACATTTGTGCAGAAATATACAGCTATTACAGGTATTAAATGAAAATAAGTTGATGTTACTATCAAGCTAATGGACAAACCAATTATTATGGTGCCTACAAAAATTACATATCATAAAGAAACAAAAGAGAGAACTATGTATTTTGCTTCACTGTCATTTCTGTGCTAAACCAATATGTTTTCTTTGGACTGTGAATAGCATAGGCCCTTATATTGTAAATTTTCCTCCTAGATTGCATTTATTTTATTTTTTATTTTTATTTTTTGCTTAATTTTCTTCCTAGAACAAATCTGAATTACCAGTATCTGTAGCAGAAAACGACTGCAGTTTGAAAACTGGTGGTGTCTTTTGGTTCTGATAAAGCCGTGAGATAATACTTTTTCTATGGGTGAATTTATGATTATATATATGGTGAGGACCTTCTGAGAAATGACTTTCACGAGTTTTCAATAGATTTATTACTTTTTTTTTATTATGGTGGCATTTTCCTCTCTTTGGTGCTGGTAGTGATTTCAGAAAAGCAAAAATAAAAACAAAAAAATGTGTAAATATTAGCCTTTGCTGAAGTTTATAGACCGAATCTAAAGTAAATGCTGGTGTTATAAAAAAAATAAATATAAGGTTTGATCTTTAAAGATAAGACAGGCTCTTCACCTATAGCTCTTTCAACAGAGGACTGTGATGAGATGATCCATAGCTATCAACTTATAGTGTGAAGGTGTTATTTGTTGGGAGTATTTTGTAATTTGCTAGGTCTGTTTGACTACAGAAAGACTATAAGGAAGTATCTAATTGCTGATAATGTTATTTTTTAAGGAGTGGAGTTAGATATGACTTTAGATTGCTGCTTGATTTCTCTGTGACACATCAATCTAATACTGTTTACTTCTAATGAAATGTAGCCAGCTTTATGAAGATAAAGAAATGCTTTTCAAATGCTAAAATATGAAAGTAGGCAGTGCCACACAGTGAAAGACATGGAATAAAGACTTAGATTTTTTTTTTCACAAAGACTGAAAATACAGGCAAGTGATTGTTCAACACTGAGCTATGCCAAAGCTCACTCTACAAAAATTCAAAATATCATTGGCTGGAATATAACTCCAGACTTCAGGGGAGGTGTTTAGGTTTTTAACTACTTCAGTAAAAGAAAAAGTGAGTCTTCAATAAAAGAAATTCAGTAGCAACATTGCTAGCTAGCATAAGAAAATGGATGCTAATATTTCAGCTGTATCATCTCTACCTCAGTACCTAACCCCCCAAAACCCTATTTGAACAACATGTCAAGGAAAAAAACTTCTTAAACACTGTTTTAGCTCTTGAATATTTTCCTTTATGCAAGGGATACACAAATGTCAGTGAGTACATGGGCTGTATAATCATCTGCCCTATATTGAAGAACAGGCAATGTGTTATTAGCTGAAGCTATAACCAGACAACAGATAAAGGGAACCTCCTGCAGTAAAGGCACCCCTTCACTGTCTCCTTGTCTGTTGAAATCTGAGAGAGGAACAGCAAGTTATAAAATCACGCTAAAATATTTTATCACATACAACAGCTTATGCTGTACAAGTACTAGAGCAGGAAAATATATTAAATTGCAACCCTGTTAGAAAGTTTGAAATTTAGCTGAGTTAACTTTCCTCTCCTCTATCCCTTGATCAAAGATGCTGTTATAAATTGAGATATATGAATCAAGGCGTCAATTTGGTAGCTCCTTTGTTTTCTTTCTCTCCCAGCTAATAGATATTAAATTTTGTATTGAGCATTCAAAGCTGTTTTCAGCCATGAGCCTGGGAGGCCTTCCCACCCTACTGAGGTCAATTGGTTTAAAATGTACAGAAGGTAGGAAATAGATAATATTTTCCCCTGCCTTTGTGGGGCTCTCAAACTATTTTACCTCCTTAGAGTCAAGAGTAGAAAGTCTGTAAAGAAATGAATTATTAATCTCTGATTTGTATCGGTAGCAGAATCTCTTTACCCAAGGAGTAGCATTTCTTCCATGCTTTTGGATGTTTTCTTCCTTATATCAAATTCTGACCCTTTGGTAAGGTGTCTTCTTTTGACTCACAGATTTGCTGGCTCTCGTAAACACACCGCCTTTACTTTTAATCGGTGCAAGAGTTCAGTTTGGGCAGCTTGGTGGTCGGGTTATAATCAGAACTACATCTAACAGAGTGCTGGCAAAATAAAATACAGCAAAAAATCCAGTATGCAGAAAAATGTGCCTTCTGGATGAATATGGATGGAGCTGCAGCTTTAAACGTGTTCTTCCTGCCCCCATTTGCACAAATCTCCATGTGTCAGAGAAGCGAGGGATGACGGAAGAGGTGGTACCCAAGTGTTACAAATGCTTTCTGCCTGTTCTACAAAAGTTACAGCAGCACTGGAGGATACTCCTTTTGACCTAGCTTGTTGGCTGCTATTAAAATTCTGTGTAAAAGTGCTGATGGTTTCATATTGAGTCATTAGAGCATGTGAGGCTAGCTCTGGAAATGAAGGAGAAGACAAGTGCTCATCAGAAGAACCTTTCAAGTTGTCCAGAATGGGAAGAAACTCAGACTCTTTTGTTTGGTTTTTTTTTTTTTTTAATAATATAAATTTCCTTGCATAATCTGTCTCATAACTCAGTCTATATGAGCTGTGGCTTGAAGCTGCATGGAAAAACATCTTGCTTATAAATAGAAAATTAGGTAGAATCCTATGCCATATATATCCCAACACCACAGTAATTTCCTGGCATTGATAGTTTATGAATATGTAAACAAGGTTTCTGCCAAAGCTGCCACATGTGACGAACCAAGGTACAATTTAAATGTTAGCCTAGAAGTTAACTCTGATCTAATGACCATGATCATGACCAATATAATTGTGAAGTCATGGTAATCTAGTTATTTGTCCTCATATTCATGAACTGAAAATCACACCTTGCATATCAAGTACCAGAGCATTGAAAAAATGACATTTTCAATGGTCCTTGAAAGATTTTGGGAGGAGGAAGAGTATGAACCCACAGTACTCTAAATTAGAGTATAAAGCAATCTTCTTGATAATTCTTCCCTTACCCAGCTAAGATGAAATAAGTGGGCTGAGACTTAATGTACGAAAAACTACAAAGCTGGTGAATCAAGTCTGGTCCAGAGGTACAGGCCAGTCTTTTCCAGTCCCAGAGGAAGTATGGTGAGGACCATTAGACAAGGTACATTCTAAAGAGCCTTCCCAAGACAGGTAATAAGTATCTTGGACCCTCTGGTTCCAAATTGATTCAGCAGTGAGAAATGACAGGGGTGGGGGGGATGAGTTTCAGTGTTGCTGAAATCTTATGAAGGAGTCCTGGGGATTATAGAGGAGCATCTTCTCAGGCAAGGGGAGCACTGTTTTCCAGGTAGAAGCCACCACAAAAGCAATTCTCTTCGCAGAGAAATGACCTTCTTGCTTCCCTCATGGAGGAGAGTGCTTTCTTGTCTCTATCCCTGCTTTTCAAAAAGCATTGAAGTTTATGCCGATGCACATTTCCACCTCTGAACTCCAAACTAGTTATTTTCCCTTGACGAGATGAAGGAGCACACAGACATCCATATTTACCAGACAGATGCCAAGTCAAAGCAAGTGTTTGCATTTGCTGTTGCTATTTGGCTCATCTCTGAGAGTTTCCAAGATCTTCCTAGGTACTTAAATCCATGGAACCAAAACTCTTGTTTGCTGTACAGCCCCTCACATTTACACAAAATGACATCAATTGTGACAATAAATATTTCATTAATTTAAGTTGTAAATATGTCTGTATTTGATTAATTCGAGTGTGAATTGAGTTATCAGAACATCCTTTATTTTATCTCTGCTATTAGCTGAGTATATCAAACCTACAAAAAAAAGCCCGAAAGAATTTTCCTGGCAATCTCAGCCACAGGGTGTTCATGTGTTTCACTGTCCTAACAAATATTGGAGCACTGATTTGAGCAGGTCGACCTAGAGAACAGATCAGTAATGCTTTAGTAATCACTACATTTAGTGAAAGTGTTACCTTTTTCTTTCTTTCCTTCACTCTCTCAGTACAAGTAACTGATCGATTTCCTCCTGGACAGATGTCTTTATCCCAATTTAACATATGAGGTAGTGTTTTAAAAGGCCCAACATTTTAAGATATATTAATTTCATGTTTACATTTTACACACATCTGGGTGAGACCACTATAGCTGACACTCATTAATGCATATTTTACTCTGGTTTTAAGAGAAAATAAGGAACAGCAGGAATATAGCCAAATAACATCTAATTGCATGACAAATTTTGCTGGGTATTCAGTTTCTGTTCTGAGTGCTTCACTGAATATTGCTACATATGTCACTCATACACTACTTTGAAGACTATTACACAGCTTTTTAAACACTGCTTTAAAAAGTACTTTTAAAAATACTGCTACTATTGAATTGTCTCAATTCGCTGTCTACAGCGAAGAGAAAGAGGAACCGGTAGAGTCCAAATGTTACTCTACTGAAAAATATTTTACACTGCCTTTTGTGAACACTGTCAAATTCCCAGTGCTTTTCCAGGATTTGTTCCTCCACTCCTGCTCAGCCCGGGTGCTTTCTTCCCACTGCTTTTCCTCATGCATTAGGGTACAGCCAGGGACAGCGATATGACACATTGCAGATAACATCCTAACATATTAAATAAGGATGTTCAAACATAGTGACAGATCCCGTTGTATGATGATACATCGGGGCAGCTCAAAGATAAGAATTTTAATATATTCTATTATAGAATCACTTAAGCTGACTAAGTGATAGCTGTGGGGGGAATGGAAGAGCTTGTAGCTTCCGGAAAGGGTTAAGAGACCAGCAATGGGAAAGAAATACCTGGGTGCTACGGGGAAACAGAGGTGGGAGTAAACAAAATAAACCTGTGAAAGAAAAAATCCTTGATCTCTTTGAGTAATATAAGATACAGCGAACATAATTTTTTTCCTTACGTGGAGGTTGAGATGTCCCCAACATATGTGACCCGCAAAGACAATCTTTCTGAACTGTCCCCAGCCACAACTTTTCTAAGGTTTCTCTGAGAATAGCCTATGAATACCCACCATTAGATCAGAGAATCTCAGAACAGTTTGGGTTGGAAGGGACCCTTACAGGTCACCTAGTTTAACGTCCAACTTAAGCAAGCAGGGACATCTTCAACTAGATCAGACTGCTCAGAGCCCTGTCCCACCTGATGATGAATGTTTCCAGGGATGGGGCATCCACCACTTCTCTGGGCATCCCACTCCAGTGCCTCACCACCTTCTTTCTCATATCTAGCCTAAATCTACTCTCTTATAATTTAAAACCAACATCCATTGTCCTATTGCAACAGGCCCTGATAAGAAGTCTGTCCCCATCTTCCTTATAAGCCCCCTTTAGGCACTGGAAGGCTGCCCTAAGGTCTCACCAGAGCTTCTCTTCTCCAGGCTGAACAGCCCCAACACTCTCAGCCTGTCTTTACAGGAGAGGTGCTCCATCCCTCTGATTAGCTTTGTGGCCCTCTCCTGGACTTGCTCCAACACATCTTTCCTACACCGAGGACCCCAGAGCTGGATGCAGCACTCCAGGTGATGCCTTTTGCTGCGGTTCTAAAATCAAGAGCCAGACACAGTTAAGGGATAAAGGGTTTTTACCTCGGTATTTAAAAAGGATCCTTATGGCGCATTTTGGTGCATTCACCTTGGCGAAGTGTTGCGTTCTATGAAAGGTGTAGTAACTCCTTTTCATTTCTGACTTTCCTTAGATATTCATCATTGAGAACGCTATCAACTGTTTTAAAATATATTCTTCTTTCCAGCTGCAAAGTATTTTTCCATTATAAGTTAAATTTTAGCCCCAGAGAAAGCATCCACCAGAAATTTGACTTCCAGACTAAGAAAATATCTTTCAGAATTAATCATGAAGTACAACTGAAAATTTTAAGCATGTGAAGGGTATTTCCTTTCATATTAGGAAAGGGTCTCTTTGCCTTTCCCTTCATAACAAAGATATGCTTTCACCTAGAACTATAAGCCACTTTGGTTAACGTATTCGAATGCTGAAAAGTATTTACTTCCATGATATCTGAAAAGAAAAGCAGTGTTGTATTTGAATTATGGAATCTGTTTATAAAGGAAGAGCCAGTTTCATCGAGGACACATAACTTAATTCAGAGATATTACACCAGTGTCGAATTTGGCTCTAAGTACTGAAAGCACCATGATAACTGTATTTATATTTGGCTTTCATATATACTTAAGTCTGGCAAGTGTATCTTGTGGGCACCTGTTTGACGCAGAGATTTATGGAGAATGCCAACATTTGGTCTTGATATTTAAAAACAATTTGTTAATTGTCAAGAAAAGTAAACTGTTAACATCTTTATTTACTGATGAGACAACACGTCAGTACTGGAACCTATTCAAAATGGACAGCCATTTATTAGTCTCTAAAGCACTGAAGTTTATAAAATGCAGCCTTTTTTTTTTCCTTGCCTTCTAAGTTTTGATTTTGCTTATGAACAGTCCTTAAGCAGATGTTTCATTTTACCAAAGGGTCACATATCTCCCTTTCTATTAAATGCCATGCACAGCTTGTGCCAGAGGGAGATTTTGGACCCCAAAAAATGCAAAATAAACTCTTTTTGATTTACTTCTATTCACTCCCTTTTCTTTTCTTTTCTTCCATGTCTTGTCTTAGTGCATTCCGAAGCTGTGGCTTTCAAAGTTACAGATTTTTTGTTTTTGGTTGTACATATTGTGTCGTGGTGCTAGAATTATTTACAAAGCTAAAATTACAGAACCAGCCCCATGTGCCAGGTAGGGTTGTGTCAGCAGGCAGAGAGGATCAGCAGAAAAGAGTGTGGTGAAGATGGACTAAACAAAGGGAAGAGCAGTCACACACAGCCATCCAGGCAACCTGGTGGAAGGCACTTCCAAGGAAATCAGTGTTTCAGCCTGTGTGTGAGTGCAGCTTTGAATCGGTTCCCTTGAGCACCTGGTAAACAAGCTGCCTGGAGGTCAGCATGGTCTTGGTGAGCTTTTGGATAAGTAGCTTCATGCTGCTGTAGCTACGTGGCTCTCTGTACTCCAGTTCAGGAGTTTGAATGTAGAGCAATCCGTGCACACAAGCTGCAACCGCGCCTCTGAAAGCCGTGTCGTCAGTGAGTCGCCGTGGTCCCGTCTCACAGAAAGGTCACAGCAAGTGCACCCACCTTGCCTGAAATGAGAGGCTGGCTCTAAAAAATCCCTCCATTCCAGCAGCCTGGTTCTTTCTCCAGCTCGGCCCCTCATGTTCTCCCTCTAAAGTTATTTCTTGTCTCTCCCCCATCCTGCCCGTCCATTCGCAGCGCGCGTTATTTTTGTAACTGTCTTCTTGCTCCTTCCTTGGATTAAGAATGCCAAAGAAAATTGGTTGCTACATTATACTATTTGCATATATTTAATGTGCATTACCAGGAGCAAGGGAAAGAACAAACAGGAGCCCCAAGTGTGGCTCTGGTTTAGATCTGCAGCAAATCCTGCTCAGTTTGCTCCTGCGATCACTTTTAATCAGTGATTTTTTTTCACATGAGTAGAATTTTGGGGAACACATCGCTTTGTTTTTTACAGTGCTGTAAATTTAATAAAGTTTAAAGAAATCACAAAAAAAAAAAAGAAAAAAAAAGACAAGCAAAATAAATTTTCAAATCCAAAAGCACAGTGTGTATTTTGCTTTGCTCTGGCAGCACCATTACCCGGGGGAGAAGGACAAACTTTTGGCTAAATCACAGGACTACACATCCAGCACCCATTCCAGATTCATCCTAACTGTACAGCCTTACCTCTACTTG
>VZTF01006716.1:1680756-1708256 GCA_013397755.1 Cnemophilus loriae | reverse complement strand
GGGCCCTTCCTCTCAAATGCTGCTAAAAGTGCTGTAGTATCAATCTCCTTGTTTAAGGACAAAAAGTAGTGTCTGTTTTAGTGTCTTCAGGAGATGAGTCTGTCTTTTGCTGGTATTCTCTGGATACAAACAGCTGGAGCAGAGTTTCAGGTGGGGGTGAGTGCAAAGAGAGGTATCCGAGACGTTTCTGCTTCCAGCCTTGGAGAGTAGAAATAGGTTTTGCCTCTGCTGGAGATTCCCCATACTTTGGGCAAGAAGGAGCAGCAGTCCTTGCACTCACCCTGCAGTGCTCCAGGGGAGCTGGGACATGTGGATCATGCGGGCAACTGGGAAGCTGGGCTGGCACAGGGCATGGCACTGGGGTGGTGCAGGTGGGTGCTGTGAGTGTGTCAAGACTTGTTGAAAAGTGTAGTGTTTTACAGAAAACGCCCTTAGAGTAAGCAATCCCACAGTGCTTGGGCTGCCAAGGAACAGATTAAGGCCATGGCTGCAGGTTTAAATTCTTTGATGAAAGCTATTGCCTGCTGGATGGGTTGATAAGGTATGCAGCCTAAAAAAAAAAAATCCTATTATGAAGATGAGACGCCATTATATCAGTTATTGTGGCCCAAGACTTGATGTTTCAGGCTGCAGTCTGAAAATTAATACCTTAAATAGTGGTATGACAGTCGTGTACAATAAATGCAGGTTGTAACCAGCTATGGGGTAGATGGTATGCTTGCAGGGTCAAAAAACTCTTAAACCTAGTAATGTAGGATTTACATTAGCTTTTTTTGCTATTTGGGGTACTGCTTCAAGACATAAGGATATTTCTTCTAAATTAGGTCTCATTTCACACCCCAATATGAATTTGTCTCAACTTTCTCTTTTTGTTATTCTCTGGGGAAATGCTTTTTTTGTTTCATTTAATCAAAATGTTTTCCTAAATTTCACGATTTGTCCAAAGACTTTTCATCTATATTTTGAACAACACTTAAAAGTCAGTAAGAGCACTGTATCCCTTTAGCACTGTCTTCTACCTTATCATAGATCTTCTCTAAAATCAGTGTGATAATGTGACTCTGTTATAGAGCACTCACTTTACAGCGACCTTAGCCAGAGAGACAGAAAGTTGTGGTCATTCAGGTACGGGAGGAGCTCAGGGGTCCAACCTCCTGCTCCAAGCAGGGTCAACACTGAATTCAGACCAGTTGCAGAACTGGGCTTTGCCCAGCTGGGCAAGGCTGAAAACCAAGGTTGAAAAATCAAAGCAACAGAGCTGCAGAAGACAGGAAGCCATTAGTACTGGTAATTGGGGACAAAAATATTTTACATTTTAGTGACTTAGCATGTTTAAGCTTAGCACAGGCTCATTCTTTTATCTCATGATGCTGTGCTAAAATCATCTTGGCAAAGCAGGTGGCCAAGAAGGGTGTCAGCAAAGAAGCAGCTGCAGTCTCATCACTGAGTCTCAGAAGTGCCTTCCACTTCCTTATTAAAGGGGCATGTAGGGCAGTGATGCTGTGCTGGAAGGACTCCCCCCTGGTTTGCTGGGGCCACAGCTTGCCTTTGGAGCTGGAACTGAGCCCACCCCCTCCCCAACACCCACACGCTCCGGCTTTTCCCTTTCTATGGCACAGTGTTTCATGTATTGCCCCATTAAAACACTTTCCTTTGTTAGGGAGTTCTCAATCCTCTTTAATTATGTCCTCCAGAGTGGCATTCAAGGATAGGTTATTTTCCTTCTTTGTAGAGGATGTGGAATAATTTTCCCAAGGCAGTTTTAACTTCCCCCTTCCTTTAGTAATCCTAGTGTTTTAAATTACTCCTTTAATCACCGTCTCAAAGTAATCACCATGCAATAACCTGTCCTGTGATTCCGACTCAGGAATAGGAGCTTCCCCTTTTCTGTGGCTGAGGAGGTGGCTGAGAAATGACCGTTTTGTGTTTTGCTTTTAAAACATCTTATTAATTGTGCTCTTTTTTTTATTTCACCTACTTTCTAAGAAGATCTGAGTTGGAGAAGGGATAATGTTTCGCGGATGCTTCAAATTTCCCTTCTTGTTTTAGGATTTTTGATTAACTCCTCAGTTTTAATGATTATCATCCTCTGCAGAATTCACTTCCATTAAGAACCATCTTTTCCAGATCTGATTAAACTCTCTTTCTTTAGCTCTTGTTGAGCCCTTTGTGATATGTGGAATCCAGCAGGGCTACAATTAACCAGCTCCGCTCCTCAGAGAGTAGCTTGAAACCATCTTTCAAAAAACCTATAGAAAAGAATTAAATGTGTGGTCTCCATCTCTGTGAAATGGCAATGCTTACGATAATAGATACCACACTTTTCTAAGAATACGTGGGGCAGCCTTCTTTTTTTTTTGCCTACAGAACCAGTTCAGCATATTCTTTCCTATGTGGGCTTCACTTTCATTCTTTTCTACTAACTTCGCATTCATGGATCCCAAACAAAGAGAAACAGTTGATTGGGGATGTTCAACATTTGTTCCTGGACTGTAGCTTTTGCGCTGCCAAATTACAAGCTTTGGCATGTGAGAATCCCAGTACAGCTGGTTCAGAAAATTTTAGATACCTTGTGATTTCTTCCCACTTTTTTCTGCAGCTTGCACTCACAGTTCTTTATTTCAATTTAGCCAAATTTTAGCTATATCCATAGGATGGCAGCTTTGCATGGAATGTAGATGGTGCTGAAATGGATGGTGAACATCTCCATGGATGAGTCATGAAGACAGAGAGCAAAACTTGCTTTTGCAGATGATAAGGAATCATTCCCATCGTATTCTCAACCTGTCTCCAGGAAGCTGCTTGGTTCTTTGTCCATTTTTAAAGCCTTGGCAGTGTGTGACTACTCGGGGCAGGATGCCTTCCTTATCTGAGAGGACTTTTGCAAAATTTTTCTTGGGGGAAATCCAGAATTCCCACCTTTAGCTCTGGAGATATCAGAGGATTTGCCAGCAAACTTTGTTAATCACAGAAGTGTTTTCAAAGCGCAGGTGAACCTGATTCTGATCTTTTTGATCTGAGACATATTAGTCAAAGAAAGAAGCCTAGGTTTGCAAAGCATGTACTGAAGGTAGAACCCACCTTGCCTACCGACTGAAACATCACAATGTGCAAAATAAAACCATTTAGAAGGATTTGGGAATTTGCAGTGAAATAGCTGGCACTAGCATGGGGTTAATGCTTCTGTCCTCTCCATCCTCTTGGTTTCACAAATAAAAAGGTGTGGTGGAGGCTAACCTGAGACTTGCCCTCTCTTATGTGTGGAAGTCCCAGCCCTAGGTTAAAAGCTGACTGGTAATTTATGTTTTGGTAACTACTACTGGTAAAGTGATTTCTGACCCTGAAAGACCTATTTCTCAACCAACTGTTGGTTTTGTCCCAGTTTACTGAGGCTAAACTGACTAAATCCCATTACAAGAAAGCCAAGCAGGCTAAGCCTTTCAAATGTAACAGCAGAGATCATGTCTGAGAAGGTTGCTGGCTGAGGACCTGATCAGACTCAATATGCACACGCACAGAAAGCAGCTGTACTGGAGACCACGGGACAGTCACTCATGCCCAAGTTTTCAGAAAAGGGATTGAGTTCACACCATATTAGCCAGTTGTGAAAAATCCCACCCTTAAAAATAGGCAAGAAAAACAAAAGGAGCAAAGGAAGATATAAGGCCATACTGCTCACTGGAGTTGTTCTTATGCAAAAAAACCCCTCAACAATAATTTCTTATATGTTATACTCTGTGTTTCGGTATTCCAGCTACTCGGGGTGGGATCACAGTCTTATGTGTATAAGAAAAAGCTGGGAGAATGAATCCATTCCAGAAATGAAATTTGGTGGTTAATAGCTTCAAGCTTTGAAATGGGTAACTTCTAGAAGAAGCAGATGGCTAATAATGAAGCAACATTTATATGTGATCACATGATGACATTTAATTTTTAGAAAATAGTTTCTTTTGCTGTCATTACATATGCTTTCTATGAAACACTATCTTGTGGCCACTGTGACTTTGAGCCAATACAGAATGACACCACCACCACCCTGTGTTTCCCCTCCCATATCCTCACTCCTGTGCAGTCATTTCTGCACCAACACTTCTGTGGTTTAAGGAGCGAACTGGATCTCAGAAACTGAGATGAGTTAAAATAACAGAAGAAAATATTAACTGAAAATACGCTTTTCTAACGAGAGTTAAAGCCAAGGTTCATGTCCCCTCCTTGGTCCAGTTCAGATAACCCTCTTTGTTTGTAGCTGTGGGGTCAGAGAGTTGATGGAGCAGGTGGGACTTGGAACCCACAGTTCCTTTCTTCTGAAGGTAATGTGGGAAGAAGACTCTGAAGCAATGACCTAATTAATATGCTGAGGCTCTGAGCCAAGTTAAATTTCTTGGCAGTATATGAGGTTTTGGAGTCTTTTTGTTTCCTCTTCTGTTATGGGGTTTGTCTGCTGTTTATTTTGTTGTTTTGTTTTAAATTTTTTTTTTTTTTTTGGTAAATGATTGCCTTGAGAATTTGGGGTTAAAAATCTATCATTGGTTTGCTTTCACTTCAAATATAAAGTCCATTCATGCCTCTACCCCAAATTTTGTAGCTCCAAAGTACCCCCAAGGTTATGCATGCATGTCAAAAGTAAATAACTGAGCAACAACGAACTGAGAGGGGTCAAGATATCCAAGTTCAGCAGACGTATTGCAGCAGTGACTCAGGAGGACAGCACATTAGTAAATTAGGCTTTTGCCAGATGTAAAAGCTGATCCTTTTTCAATTGGGTATCATCTGAAAGGTCAAGAAGTAATGAAGCATGGGCGCACAGATCCCCTATTGCCATGTGTTGCTACAAACTCTTATCTCATAATGCACTGGCAGTTACAAGGTACCAAACACAATAAACCAGCATCCTGGGGCTGTCCTAGTGCAGGTCAGTGGTCAAAAGAGTATTCTGCACGAAATGACAATGGGTGGAACAGTAAACAAGGGGCATTTTGTACTGAATTCCTTAATTTTATGGTTTTAGTGCATTTCCAATTTTCTGATATTTCACATTCCAGGGCTCTCCTGTGATGCAACCGAAAGCTGTTTACTCTTGAATAATTATCAAAAGATCAGAAGCCAAATACTCTTCTGATTTACACCAGAACATATTAAGCTACCTCTGTTGATTTTTAGCTAATTTGGAGGCACTCCAAGTGCATACTGGTGTAACTGACAGGAGAATTTGGCCCTGTATCTCTACAAGAAATAATTTCCTAGATGGATAGGAGTCCTGGTACCAAGGTAAATGTGACAGAAAATCTGTGATTAGGTTGGATTGACTTCCACACTGGAAACCTTTTTTGTAAATACTATATATAAATACCAGAAAAATGCTGTTTGTTTTATATATCTGTGGATAAACACAATTTTATTAGAGCTACCAATATGTAATAAGGGAAGTAGCCATTTTAAGTAACAGATGTCCTGTAGCAGCCCCCACAAAACAGGGGAAGGAATAAAACAACCTTAAAATATTGTTGAAAAAGGAGTTCCGTGTTACCACTAAAAGTAGACCTGGTTTTCTTTTTCTGAGCACTTTAAACTTCTACATCTTGGTTCTTCAAATCATGTCCCCTCTACTATTTAGAAAAAAATCAGTAAGGATCATACTTTTCCCTTAGGAATAATCCACTCTTTCAAATGGGCACATCACTTCTTGAACCAGAGGGCAGAGTCAGGACCACATTTCCTAAGTATTTTATGCAATGCTTATCATATGTGATAAGGTGATTCCATATCGATGTAGAGGCTTGTACTGCACAGTCTAATTGTTGTTTCCTAGTTTTGTGACAAAAACCAGAAGTGTTTCTGACATCCTCTTAAGCCACCACTGAGTCAATAAATCATTGCAACCACTCATTATTTCCTGAACTTCTGCTTGCCTCAGAACGGAGAGAAGGATGGAAACGAGCTTAATTGCTTAGACTTGGACACATTAATACAATCCAAATGAATGTTTTCCTTATCACTACAGATCGTATATTCATAAGGATTTTTCAAGTGCCATGAACAACTGCTCTACTTCTGTAAGTTTTGGGTTTTTTTTTTTTGTACAGTAATATCTGTATTTCTAAGTTCATTGGCCAGTGGTTATTTCTGCTTCTTGATTGTAGATGTATCATATCTCCTAGTTTTGTTGGGATCAGTTCCTCATTTATTGAGATCATTGCAAAATCCCAAACCTTAGTGGAGCTAACTTACTTTTCCACAGATGTTGGCATATACACCACCTCTTCTGTCTCTTCTTGCTCTCTGCTTGCTTGCACTGCTGGAGACCAGGTTCCAAGTTCCCATTCACTACTGCGAGCAGTAAAGTTATGGAAACATTCCCTTAGGACCAATACTCTTCCTCATTTTGTCCTTAGTGAAAAGTAAATCAAATCCCATCAAAACCCTTAGCATGGAGAGCAAGCTACAAGGCACAGGAACCTTGACCTGCGTGGTCTGGGTGTTTAGGCAATTCAGACTTTATCAGTGAAGTATCTCTCTGCTGAAGGCCAGAGCATCAGTCTAAAGATTTTTCTGCAACATTAGCTGCCTGCCTGTTAGCTTTTTAATTACGTGGAATGGCCTGTGAAGTGTTCACACCCCTGCCAATAGCAGTTAGGCACTCCAGAGCCCCACTGAAGTCATCACTGGAACTCAGGAACTCCATACGTGCTTCACTGTCATACAGGATTAGTCAAGAGTTCCTGCCTTTACTTTCTACTGTGTTTTCATGCTCCGAGTATTTATTCCTCATGAGTTTTACCCCAGTCAGCTGTTTTAGCCCTGACATATTCTCACTCCCCAGCAACACAACCTTAAACCCCACAAATAACCGTATAAGTCAAATGTAATGTGACGGGAGACATGAATCAGAACACTTGAGACAGCATCTCTGCCCGAATCTGCGATTCATTCTGATTTATTGACAAGAAAACATGGCAAAAACTTTCTGCCATTTGTGTTGGCTCCTTTTGTTTCTCAAATCCATCGCTGGTAACTAAGCTGCAGCCTATTTATGGTCAGAACTCTACGGTGGTTTACCTGTACTGTCAAGTACCAGTGAAAGCCACTCTTCTGTGCAACACAAACACTCACTAATCCATGCTGTTGCCTTGAGACTGAAGGGTTATTTCAAAATTAACCTTGACTTCAGCACAGGGTCTCTTAAATTGTGTTCAGTTTCTGTGCATATGTTTTAGTGCAGACATCCTAGTGTACAAATAAACTGCATGTCTGGTTAACTTGGGACCTACCGAATGCACTTTGATATTATGCAAGACCTTGTTAACTTTATCTATGTTTCACTGCCTTTTCTGCAGAAAGGGAGAAGGGGAAATTGGATCAAGGTCTTAGTTTACTACTATTCATCAACAGCGTGAAAAAAAAATCAAAGCCACATTAATAAACTAAATATTACCTCCCACTGATCGCTGGCTACCAGGCAGATAGAGTTCTTTCTGATGGACTCCTAAGAGGGTCTTCAATAAAGTAAAATATTGAGCTTGACGTTTCTCCTGCTTGCTGCCAGGAAGGTCTAAATTGAGTCCCAGTTGTTTTTCAGATTAATCCATTTGAGAGTATAGAATCTGGCAAGAGTATTTTACAACTTTTTGAAAATGTGTTTAAGCTTAATGTAGTTTTGGGTATTTCATGTATGTGTGCTTAATTATAAAACACTCATCTTCTATCAAGTACAAGGTATTAGCATGAATGCCTAAAGAGACTTGGTAGAAATAAGCAAAGTGCAGCAGCAAAAAGCAACGCTCAGCTTGAATGAGGGACAGAGCCAAAGCATCTGCAGTGCTTTTCTGAAACGTTGCCATGTTTTAAAAGTGATGACTGCTCCTGCAGTACTCCTGTTCCTGGGGGCCTGGTTCTTCTTGTTTACACCAGTTTTAGCTCAGTTGACTTGAGAATTATTATATTCCTGTAAATCAAGAGAAGGAGGAGACTTTGGCTCAGTCTTTGCTGTCAGTTGGAGAAATATAATAACTCTCCTGTGCAGACCGTGTAAGAAATCTGAACAGAGAAAGAAGGGTTTAAGAGTTTAGAGGCCATCTTCAGTTCCAAGCCCCTTCTTTTGAAGTTTGGTGAAGGATGTGGCAGTAGCACATGTAAAGGAGTGTTTAGCTTTATGAGCAATTAGCTTTTAAGCACTACATGACTGCATTGCGGCTTAAAAGTGGTATGATCTAGAGCTGGCTGTTAGTTTTTCAACCCAATGTTTTTCCCTGAAAAAAACCCTCCACTCCTTAATGAAGCTGAAATTACTTTCTATTTGAAAGGCATTGGTTTTGACTGAACTTTTGAAGGGGAGACTTTTTCATCTAGGCTTGAATTTTGAGAGGAAATAAACGCCCACCCCAGAAGGGAAAACATCCTCCTGGTAGGATGAACTGCAGGTTGGGGGAGCCAAGGTGAGAAGAGGGTTTTGGACACTCTCACGTGCCAAGTAAAACTGCAAAACCTGTAGAAGTGGTCATTCTGATCTTCATCCTCCTGTTCCTCCAAAAAAACATCCTGAATGGGAGGTGGTGAGGAGTTTTTATCTCCTGTGAGTCTTGGACATGCTAAAGCTCTCTTCAGCAGAAGAGTCTTTAGAGAAGACTTAGTGTGTTATCTATCTCTGTGCTAGAAGCTCGTGGATCACTAAATTTCTCCTGCTTGAATTCTCACCCTCTGAGTATTCTGGGCCATGCTTCAGACACCTACCATTACTCCTCAGGTTGTCTGATGCTTTTTGAACTTACCTAAGAAAACTGTTCCACCTTCTCCAAATCTCTTTTCTCTGTTTTGGAGGCTTTCACAAACATCAATTCTGGTCTCTGTACACAGGCTTATATATATACATGCAAAAAAAGACAAAATGCATTATACATATATTTAATATGTGGCTGGCAAAATTCGTCTACTACCTCCTATTCTGGATGAGGATAGGCTTCAAAGCCTCCAACAAAATGTATTACAGCTCACTGCTTGTTCTGGCCATTGTAGCATGTAATTCTTATAAAGGCAACCAGAGAAAATTTGTCAAGGTTACCAAACTTCCTTCTGCTGGAAGCATAGCCACTCTCCGATGCTGGTACATTGCCAGTGACATCTGACAACAGAGTATAACAAATAATCTAATGCTGATCACAAAAAATAGCAGGGAGAGATGGGGTTTATGTAAATTAATTTAGTTTTTAGAATTAATTCTTTGGCATGACTGGCAAGTGAAATCATGGAGGATTTTTCCTTCTCTGGCTCTCAGATGAGTTTAATACAGCACAATTGTTAGCCCTATAAAAATTGCTCCACTATGGGAACACACTTACTGCATGATCAATCCTATCACATGGATGCAAATAGAACAAGGTTGAATTGGCTTCATGTCAGGGTAGGAACAGCCAAAAAGGAAAATGGTCTGAAATCCCACGGGGAATGACTGTACACATGGCTATACAATAGAGTAAATATCTGCTCAAAGACAATGAGAAGCAGGGTACCCTCTTTTGCTTCCAAAACATAAGTGACATTTCTCAAAATTATGACATCAATTGACCAAACATGTCCTTGGACATAATGTGTTATTTATTGCGTTTTAGGTTTAGATCAAGAATGATTTGAAAGTGTGATAAGTTACCTGAAAATGTTAAATAAGCATATATTGGAAATATTATTGTAATTACACAATGGATTTTCATCAAGTGCCTGTAAGAGTGGTTACTGGAAAATTAGCTACTGGTTATATTTTGAAAACAAAGTTAGAGTTGAGCTTGACATATAAATAGGAATTAATTTTATAATTTTGTGTTTTTTTGCTGACTCCTCAAGGCATTGCAGATTTTATTTTAATCTGACAGATCTTAATGGCTTTTAGAAAAATGTTTTACGAAGAAAATCTCAAGTCATTGCCCAAGAAAACCAGTCCAAGATTATTCTACCATCTGTGGGCAACTTGGATGCACACAGACATTAATCTATCTACTGGTCATGTCTCGGGTTTACTGTCGAAAAATCTCTTTTATTAAAAATGCCACTTTCTGATCCTTATTGCTCAGGAGGGCTTAAGCCATAATGTGACATCTGTTGGCTCAACCAATTATGTGTAAGGCATTTTTGATGCAATGGTTTTGTTAGAACATGCCAAAATCATTGAAACTTTAATTGGAAAAAATTTCACAGGTCCAGATTTTAATTTCCAGCGAGAGTGGGAAGAAGAAGAGGAGAACAGAGTTCATTCATTTCAGTAGAGTCAGTAGTTAAGACATCCATCTGCTGTGAGAAGCCAGATTCATATGCCTGCTCTGCCATTTTCATCTTCATGTGAGTTGTTTGAACAGAGGTCTTAGAACAGCCTGACCTGGTGTGCAAAACTGATACTGGAAGAATAATAATAATAAAAAAAAAAAAAAAGTGGAGGGGGCTTATTTTGCATTAGACAGTAAATAAAATGGACATCCCTGGCAAAATAAGTCTGTTTGACCGCCCTTTAAGCAGTCTGGCTAAGTCCCGGAACAGGCTGAGGACGAGTTGTTATGGAGATGGTAGTGCAAGAAGGAAGAAAATATATGCTTAATGTAAAAGCAGAGAATTGACCTGACAGTACTACTGTTGAACTATAAATACCACTATAAACACAAGTCAAGGAAAGCCCTCCTGAGGACAGAGCATTCAGAGGCAGCTTTTTCAGGTCACAAGCACCCTAAGACCCAAGTTAGAGCCATGAAGGTCAGCATGAGTGTGTCAAGGTTCCCTTAACTGCAGACCGAACAACCTCACATCAGATAAAAGTAGCAGTTTGTGATGTAAGAGAAGATATCTAAAGCCCTGGACTGTGTCTTGGTGTGCCTGTGTTAGGGTTTGAGTCCTGACCAGGCGAATGGGTTGACATGGAAATCCTAGTCCACGCCCCTCATGGTTTACACTACGGTGAGGTTTCCAGCTATAGAAATTTATTCCCTTCAGATGAAACTAAGTGGGGATATGTTTAGGAGCATGCTGAATGGACTCGATCTAGGAGCACGCTTAATGGACTCTAACATAGAAAATCAGAGCACAGGCTAGGGCTACTTACTGCCTGTGTTGGCAACAAACCATAACCAGAGTTTACCAAATGTCAAATTTTATTTATTATTCTATTCTATTCATTAGTTCTGAGTTTTTCACATGTACATATTTTGAAGGCACAATTTCCTTAATCGAGTGCTCATAGATGACCACTTCAAAATCACAGAACTGTATTTTTCTAAGCAAAAGTTTATCACCAAATGATGTGAACACATATTGAAAAGGGTGTTCTAACTACACCCTTTTTACACTACCCCAGAGCCGTATTTGCAGTCTTTTTCCAATGATTTTAGTCTCTGATCCCTGAATGCTTTGTATGGACTGTGAAAATTAAGGAAAGTGTGGTTCTGGTCTTGTCTCTTGGGGTATTTGAGATCCTGCCTTGGACAGAAGATGCCTGAACATACTCCAGGCCAGCAAAGGAGGTTAGAAGCTGGTTACATCCAAAAGGTACAAGCCTGTTATGGAAGGACTACTTCAAAGCAGAAACTGTGAATTCCTTATCCCTTAGAAGACTTTGACAAACACACAGAGGTTGCTTTGAAAAAAAAAAAGGGAGGTGGTGATGGTGGCCCATCCCTAGGGCCACATGAAAACTGTATTCAGCATAATTGTGATATTTCTCAAAAAGTTTCTAAATAGGGTAGTAGCCCAGTTGGCTGAAAAGCTGAGGACCTAGATAGGAGATCTCTATATACTATGCAAGAGAATAAGTGAAACATCATCAATAAAGAAATTTTGACAGCATATGTAACATAAATTAAATGTTACAGAAACAAGATTTGCACGAAGCATTTCTAGCAGTATGTATGAACCCAAGGGGGGGAAAAAAAGGTGTAGTTAATAATGTTCATTAATTACAAAAGTTTTTTACATCTAAGTTTTCTTGTGTCCTACATTCTAGACAGCTGCCTACTTTGAAACATCATTTTTATCAGATAGTTCGATGTCGTTTTTTGTTATGGTGAACAAACTTGTAGCATCTGTGACGTTCATGTGATTCCTATTCCCATTGGAGGATGAAGTTTCCTTTGGTGAAATGAGATTCTGGAAAAAAAGGCTATTAATAAATGCAACTTCTTATGCGTAGCAAACTATTTTGTGTACTTGCAGCATGGGGAATTCTTCAAATGGTTTTCTTTTATGAATAATTGTAAATTTAATGTTGGCATCAATAACTTCTTTAAATGGCTCATTCTATATCTGAGTTACACACTTCTTAGCAACATAGCTCAGCTTTGATGAATCTTGTGCATAATTTTGGGTTTTACTGTGTGAATACAAAAGCAAGGAAGATGCTAGAATTGTTCAAATTACCTGGCTCTTAAACGGTTTGAGGGAAAGAGGAATGCATTATGCTTCGGTCATTGAGACTGTAGAACACAATGGAATCAACATTTTTTGGTTTATTACTCAGTTGCAAAACAGATTCAGAAAAATAAAAAGGCAGCACTCCTACTGAAAAACAAGTTTTCTCAAAAATGATCCAGGCAAGCAGGATTTTCCCGAAAACAACTTTCTTCTACAGTCTGTGGGTTTGCTATAGACAGCTGTAACCAAACAGCTACGAGAAGCTGTGATGTTATTTGTTTTAGGGCATCTCTGTTTGCCAGCTGGAACTCCTCCCACATAGGATACAGCACAGGGCAAAGGCAGGCACAGCTACAGCCTGAACTGCTCTGAAGTCTGCGTTTGGAAATGTTGCCACCAAACAGGAAGCTTCTGTACATGGTGCTGCTCCAACAGTTCAATGTCTGTGAGCAAGTTTTAGTGCTTTAAACACCCCTCTCAGCCAGCTGTGGGGAACAGCCTACAACTCAAGGTGGCTTTGGCTGAAGCCTTTGTCTTGGGTCTTTTAGTGCATCCCATCAGGCACCATGGAGCTGCATATGCCTGGATTTTTTCAAATACACCTCAACGATGACCTGAGGGTAAATCAGGATTGTTCCAATCCTTCCCACATGTCTCAGAGGCCTGGGATGCCTGAAGCAAGGTCTTACCAGTCAAGACCAAAGCACTGAGGACCTCAGCCTTTTCCATACACCCTGCCACCAGTCTCCTGACTCATTCAGCACTGGGCCCACATTTTCACTGGTTTTCCTTTCACTTTTAATACCCCCATATTCAGCTCCAATTAGGCTTTGGCTTTTCCATCCTGGCATACTTGAGTCTGTGTATTCCTTCTGATCTGGTTTTCACCTCCCCTATTCTTCCTTCTCATGTTTGAGTTTTATGAGTTTTATCTTCTTCCTAATCCATGCAGGCCTCCTGTCACCTTGACTTGACTTTCTGAACTTTGGGATGGACTGTTCTAGAGCTTGGTAGAAGTGACTCTGCAAAATCAACTGGCTTCCCTGGACCTTTCTTCTCTCATGGACCCACATCCCACAGGATTCCTCCAAGCGGGTCTCTGTAAAGGGCAAAATCTGCTCTTTAGAAACCCAGTGTTGCAATCCTGCTTTTTTGCCTCATTCCCCTCTCAGAATCCTTAGCTCCACCATCTCATGGTTCCCGCAATGAAGGTTGCCCCTGACTTTCTCATTCCTAACTAAATTGTCATGTTTGCAAGTATGAGGTCCAGCAGAACACCTGTCTCAGTGTCTCCTTAATTACCTGTGTGATCCCTCAAAGCAGAAAACATTTACGGATCATATGTACTTGAACTGAGCCATCCAGTATCTTAGAGAATTCAGATGTCTCACATGCAGATATTATGACATAAAGCCATTAGTTATTTTTCAGGCTTTGAAGGTATGAATAGAAGGGGCCAGGGCATCCTTTTTCACCTCTCAGGACTATGTTTTACTTTTGGTTGCTCATTAGAAAGCACTATTTACATGGCACATCTTTGTCAAGTGATGTTAATTTTTATTTTGGAGGTGATATAGTTTCCTCAGTTCATAATTGCTGATATCTTTACTGAGCAGCAAAGCAATGTCAGAAAAGTGCAAAGAGAACAACCACAGAATGAAGTAGATACACCCCTAAAAGGCCTAAAAGCTAATAAAGTCTTCTTGAAAATGGCTAGGTTTTTTTTCCCTTGTCTTGCCTGATCTGCCTCCCTCCACCCAGTATATGGTTGGAAGACTGGAGTTTCTGGGACCCCAGGGAAGAGTTTAATGAATAAATGTCATGTGTTCTACATTATATGAATCCTGCCTTCAAAAAAAAAAAAAAAGTTCTTAAAGTTGATGAGCTATAGATTTGAAGTCTTTCCCTCTGCTCATACATGCCTTGAAAAATAAGATAAAAGACAAAATAACCTCCAGCTGAAATTAATAAAACTATCCTCTTGCAGTTTGAATAAAATGTAAGGGCTAGACTTTGAAAAGTTTGAGTCTAAAAGACATGCTCCAAAACTTAGGCTGAGGTTCTTTAGTCCTGATTTTTTCTCCAAGCAATGAGCTCTCAGCATTTCTTACTAAAGAGGGTAGAAATTTCTGAGGGCTGATGTGGCTTGAAAAGTGGGTCTTTTGAAAATGGATTCAACATCTTGTTTCAGAAGTAAGTGAAATGCCGATTTAAATATCAGGCCTGAGGTCTATTCCTGCAACAGATCAAGTGCAAGCACATCATTTACATTGGGTCACTCCCAAACCAAGTCCTTAGTGCCACGGCTTCAGAGGGGGATTAAAGTGCATGGGAGAGGAAGTGAAGGACAAACACCTTAAAGTGTCCATCTTAAGAGAGACTTTTTAGTCTCCCTTTCCCCTCCTGTGCCACCCAGAAAATCTGCACTGTGTTTTATAGCCTATTTTAAAAAAATTGGTTAAATATTTGTAAGTGGTAGTACCCATTTCCTCTTACTTTTGAGTCTCTGAGTGTTTATACAAAAATAATTTTTTGCCACCTTGCTTGTTCCCATACTCTTTACAGGGCCAAAGCCAGCTGAGCACTTAGGAGTAGTAATTCATTCTTGGTGACCTTGATATTTACAAATAGATGTATAAAATCCCAAATATTTTTAGAGTCTCTCTTCTAATATGACACTGGAGCAAACCCCAAAAGTCTTGGAGACGGCTGCCAAATGAGGGCAATAGACAGAGATGAACCGAACTCTGGACCAGTACGTCACGGTGTACAGGGGCAAAAAAATTAATGAAATTTTGTGTGAAATTTGGAAAGGCTACCACAGCATGCCAAGAAGAACCATATTCCCAGCTGCAGAAACACAGGAAGGAAGATAAACAATAAATACATCATGCAACTGTATACATATAAACTGAGGGCCAAAAGCTTCTCGAGCCACTATGGAAGGCTAAAATAGCAATTGTTTTACAACCAACAACACCCTGGCAGCACTGTGGGTTTGGGGACTGCACAGAATTTGTCCAATGGGATACTTCCTTACTGATTTATATTCCATGGGATGTTCGGTTCTCGGCAGCTCTCAATAACGTGTGTGGAGAAGCTGAGCCAGTATGATTCAGTGTAATTCAGTATAATTCAATCTCAAGCAAGAGATAGTTTCTGTCAGACTCGGTCCCGCTCTGATCCTCACCCTTTTTGCCATCCTAGTTCTCAACCGGTGCATGAACTCTGCATTTCTGAACATGGGAACGAACTACATTTTCTATGAAACATACATACGAAATTTTGGGTGTTTAGGAAACGCACTGCCCCTTTTTTTTAGGTGGTACTTATGCAGCATGTTAGGGAAGACAGGCACCATGCTTTCTCACGGTAAGATTACTTCTTCCTTGATTTGTCTGTCCCTTAGCAAACATAAGAAGGATTTTATAGATGTGCATGAAACAAGGCAGAGCTACAACAAATGTGACTCCAGCCAGTTCCACTGCCAAAGTCCTAGCAAAATTATTCATTCTCAGATAAATCTTTAATTGGTTCCCCTCTTAATACTGTTTCTGGACCCCAGAGTCCTTTCTAAAAAGCCTCCGTGGAATATTTTTCTCCATTTTTAATTAATTATCTGCAATGTAAATTAATGCACAATAGCATTTTTTTAAAGTCAAGAGGAAAGCATTTTCGCTGTAAATTAAGACTCCGCCATCAACAATTTTACCGCAGCTAAGCTGCATCTTCCCTTTTCCAAAGCTCCAGACTCTCCTTCGTGGTGTTGCTCTGCAGCAGTAAAGAAGGAAACCGCGGCTTCACAATGCTAAGCACTCCAGTGGGAAACACAAACAGAGTGCATAAACCAAAGCATTCATTTCATGAGATTTTATTAAAAGGTTTCACCTCTAAATTGAGCTGTCACACGCTGTTGGGAAACTTTTTACCACAGTTTATTTTAACTATGTAAAAAAAACATTAAAGGAATGAAAATTCTGCAGTTTTTCATATAAAAGGCGTGACCTTTCACACCCTACCAGCAAGCCATAGTGCATTTAATCAAATTGGTTCGAAAGTAAAATCACGCCGAATGCGACGATTTTTTATTTTCTCGCTCCCCCCTCAATTCTTTGAGATGACCCCAACCTTGTTAACATGCTGCAGATTTCTGTGTATCTCTGCAGCAGGCTCTTTGGAGTTCACTCGGAGAAAACTACAGCGCATGATTAAAAGATATCCTCCAGATGAGAAGGACGTTCAGTAATTTATAAATCATTCATTTGTGACATAGCTTTATACAGCTTTTCAAGGAATTGCATTAACTGCTTTTGCAGCTTCCTCAAATGTTGCTTTCAGTAGACAGTGTCATAGGTCATTACCAGTTTTTCCCTTATGTAAGCAATTCCAACTTTCTATTAAAAATACTAATTTCCACCCCACTACAGTATCTTTTGAAGTAGCATGTATATTAAAAAAAAAAATTCACAAGTTGCTTTGAAATATTAAAGGAATATATTTAAGTGAAGGGCTTTCAGGCAGGTTGTTTTTCTGTATTCCTGATGACAGAAAGATTTTAGCCTACAAAGTCAATAGTAAATTTTATTAAAGTCATTATTTTCCTGTTACAGGCCTTGTGCTTTAAATAAACTATAGCTGACAATGCTGTCTTACATACTGTCATGCTGTAAAACAGCCTTTCTTTATTACCACAGGGACAACTCATTTAGAACTTTGAAAGTGTTTTCACACTGGAGTTGCTCATTTGTGGTGCTGGCCGGTGGCTGTTCTTGACAAATACCTTTTATAGCTGGAACTTTCTCCTTTTTACTTTTGAAGAGACAGGAGAGGGAGGAAAAAAAAAAAAAGAAAAGAAAAAACTTGCAAACCCAACATTTTCCTGTTAAAGATAAATATTCTACCTCCACTATTGGAGACATATCTCAATCTTCCCATAATAATTTTTTATGACAGCTTAAGAAGTCTTACCCTAACCCAAATTTTCCTGAATTACTCCTGTGCAAATTGATGGTAGCTCCAGATAAATTAAAAAAAAAAAGACATTCCTATTATTTAAATGTTGTCATTTAAATGTTGTTATTTAATTAGTATTACAGGTTTGGGCCTCTGGCTGAGGCTGTAGTTTCCCAAAACTGTTGTTTTTATAGGAAAGCCAGCATAAGGAATTTTCACCCTCTCCATCTCGTTGTCCTCAAGCCTCTGTTGCCAGCTCCTAGGGCTCAAGAGGGCACTGGACAAGGAAATAGAAGTTGGGGCAGGATAGGACTGGGTTCTGGGCTAGTTTTGGGCTGTGGTCAGTTTTCTGACCCAGCAGGCAGAGGCGCAGGGTCTTTTATGCCTTCTACCCCCCAGTTTCATGTCCTCTCCCCCAAGTCAAATGTTTTTTTTTTTAAGGCCTCCTGAGTATGAGAAGGGCAGGTTTGGACTCCCGGCACTGGATGTATCTGCTTGCTCTTCATGCAAAATAGCCTTTCTCACCCCGTGAGAAGATATGGTTCTGACTGCCCAGCTTAGCTCCAGGCCTTCACCCCAGAGCCATCCTTCCTGCTCCCACAACTTTTGTCAGCTGTTGTTATCATGCAAATCGGATTGCAGGCAGGCCAATTTTGTAAATTGTCCAGATGAATGAGTTATATGAGCAAATGCTGCTTGAATTACAGATGGATAGCTCGGTCTTTGTATTTTGCTGTTCCAAATACATTTCGATGAATTAAACTGTCTGTCTTGATATCTGAAAAATTAAGTTTATCTCTTTGAACTTGTGATAAAACAGTAGTGCTTGAGTCATCCAAATGTAGAGTTGAAAAGACCACAGGAGGTGATCTAACTGATCTGTCTTCACCGAGAGGGAGTAACATTGCCTGGAACATCACCTGGGTATTTAACTAAACTGGGTCTAGCCACAGAGCCAAAAAACCTTTTCCATCTGTCCATCCATCCATCCATCCATCCATCCATCCATCCATCCATCCACCCACCCACCATTTAAAAATCCCTTTTAAAGTAAATTAAGCCATGTTTTTCTTGGTTTCTCCCCCCCACCTTTTTGAGCTTTGGGGAAGAAGAAAGTGTTACCTCTACATAGTGACTTTTTATGCACTGGAAATGTATGTTTTACTTTCTGATTTTCAAGCTGCCCAAATCTGGGCTCCTCTGACAGAGTTTCTAACAACTCAGTGCTGCTGAAAGCTCCCCCTTTCGCCTTCTCCTCACCACCCCATCCCCAGATCTTCCCCCACCATGTGTCAGCAAACACACCCATTGGATCCCTTAAAAAGCACAGAAAACAAGCCCAGCAAAAACAGCCTGATAGCTTTCCACTTGGTTATTAAGCTAAAGGGGGTGACGACAGACTCCAGCAAGGATCAAAAAACAATGGAAAGGAGTGGATGTGTAGGCAAGGGCTGTGAATCAGGGAGGGTGGAGGGCACAGTGGGCTGTATGGATGGCTCTGGTACCCAGAGACCTGCAGCCTCAGAGCACAGATTTAATGATGAATTTTACTTGGCATAGCTGAAGACTGCTGCTGTGAGAGCCTTCTCTCCCCATTCCACACTGCTGTGCTCCCAGCTTCTCCTTCAGGGCTGGATCAGTGAACCATATACCTTCACGATGTGTGGTTTGATGGGCTGGTTTTTCCATCAAGCCAGTAACCAACTCAATTCAGAGCCTCCTAGGCACTGGATCAGATGTGAATGAGGCAGGAGCAGCAAGTGGACAGACGTGGCACCCTTGGCAGCAGTCCATGGTTGACTCAGATTACACACCAAATGAGAGGAACAAATTCTTCCTTTTTTAAATGCTGATTTAGTCCGATCTGAATGTGATACTCCACACTGGATCTACCAGTCTAGCAGAGGTCTTTTCAACACTAAGCAGACTTTCCCAGCAAAACTTCCAGGAATGTGCTTTGCCTTTGCTAAAGTAAAGGCACAAGAGTCTTGCCTCAGCACAGAAACACGGTATTAATTCTCAGCTTTATAACATCTCAGTTATGTCATTCAGAAGCAGTAACTATCCTGCTTTATTCAGCTAGTCAAATCAATTCTGAATAAAAACCCAACCAGAAATCCTCCACCGAAATAGTGCAGATCAGAATATATATATTTCACAGGTTAAAATATTCTGAATCAAAAATACTGAAAGGCACCATCAGAAATAGGAAGCTCCTCATGGAAAACCCTCAAATGGACAGAGAGAAGAGTAAATGTGCTTTGAGTCCTTTGCTACGAATATTCTCTTTGGTGTGTGCACACCACTCTCCTTCTCCTCAAAGAGGCTAATTTAATTGTTCTTTGTACACTTTTAGGAAGTATTTGAAACACAGAGGCTATAAATTTACCACTTGTCAGTTTGGGCTTTGTGTAGAACATGCATCTGGTGTTCTGCTGACATCCCAAAGCTTGTGATTCTTGACAGAGAATATGTATTTTTAGATATCCAACCAGGAGGTTACATTTAAAGGCTGAATCCATGCACTGTACTCATGATTTATAATAAACATTCTCTCTTTGGGTCACCAATGCTTTAATTTGCTGCCCATTGAATGGACTTGTTTTGTATGACAGAGTTTAGGCACACATCAATGATTTTTTAAGTCTCAGTATGTCAGCCGTCTACAAATAGCAGTAAAATTTCAGAAATTAAACTCCAAGTACACACGTTGCAGTGATTTTTGTCCTCCTGGACATCAACAGGTATTCTTCTCCTTCAAGTTGTGAATTTCAATGGATTAAAATGCTCACGAGTATTAGTTATCTGCTGCAGAACCATCTGTCCCACCTGCAGGACTGCCCAAAGACTGTCACCCAGACAAAAGACATACAAAGAGTGTTTCAAACTCTGGGTTGATTGTTTCCATATATAGCAGTAGATATCCAGCCCACATTTTGCAACTAATTTTTCCTAGGTTTCCCTGCCAGAAATTGAGGGGTTTTTTTTTTACCTCTTCCCCCCACAGCCATGTCCCTTATGCTTCATGTAGCTAATGTAGATTCTATCAAAAAGCACGATCTGTGATGTTTGTGTGTTACTGTTTACTTAAAAGTGCTAAAACCACCTTTTCTTATCAACAGGAAACTTTCAAGATATTTAAAAGCATGCCTTTAAACCTTCTGGCAGCAATAAAGCAAAAATGGCAGGTGGCTGTATGAAAGAAGCAGGATATGTTTATACTATAACTAACCATGGGGAGGGGGGAAGTTATACCAGATACAGTGGGCTGGAGTCTCATCTCATTTACAAAGGTGCAAATCCAGACTAATGCTCGCTTGACACCAATGCTTTTAAAAATGTCAGACTTTATCACGGCGTGTGAATATAAAAATCGAACTGTATTTCTTCTAAACAGAGCTGTTTTAAGTTTTTTTGGGGGTGAGGAGGGACAAAAGGCTAATTTGCCTGTTTTCCTGCTGAACCAGTAGCTTTTGTTGTACTGCTTTGTAGTTCTAAATGGTGCGGTGCCTGTGGGCTGGGAAAGCTGAAAAATTCAAATTAGTTGGGAGAAATAAAATTTCTAAAAAGAATTTTCTTTTCAGATAAAAGAAAAAAAAGTTACAGTTGGTTTGGGTTGGTTTGTTTGTTTTTGTTTTGTTTTTGTGGTTTTTTTTGGTGGGGTTTTTGGGGTTTTTTTCCCATCTGTCCAGCCCTAGCCAGTAGTCTCAAACCACACACAAGCAGAATCTTACCAAAAGTGAAGCAACAGCTATTTTGTTAAGGTAATCCCAATACCTGCAGACTGGAAGCAGTTACCACTATGCAGACTGGACACATTGGTAAGAATGATGGACAAAATTTAGCTTTTTGTAATGTTTTTTACTTCTGCAAAATCTATGAGCCTTTGAAGTCCTTGCAGTTTTCATGCATTTTTTCTATATTGCACTTTAGTGGAATAAGGACTTTGAGAGAACTTAGGCTTGTTTGGTCTCCAGTTTGGCAGTCTTTGAATCACAAAGGATAAAGCCACCTCAGAACTGACAATATTTGAGAATCGTTTCCTTTATTCTAGTAGCTGGCTGTGGAAAAGGAGCAGGTATCCCACCTGTTTCGATGCTAAAGGCCCCTTCTGTTAGAAAATGATTGTCCTTGGTTAAAATAAAATAGAATACAAGCGCCCCCAATGACTCGAGAGGCAGTAGTTTAACAAGCTGTATTACTTCCACTGTTTTTCTCCCCCTGTCTTTTCCATCTAATAGACTCCTTGGTGCTAGTGACCAGAGTGACACTGGAGGCAGCAGGCAATGACACATTACAGGAATTCCTCTAACTGACTTTTATCCAGTGACTTTGAGTGCAGGTGCGAGCTGAATTGCGCCAGCTAGTTCAAACTCCCTCTCTCTCTGATTTCAGTCTTTCCAGGGGGTCAACTGCTTATGAGGAATATCCATTATTTATACCTTTCGAGAGAATTACATCAGCAGGAACATATGTATTCATGTAATAAAGCTGGGAAGCACCGTGCAAAGCCACGCTGCTTTAAATATGTATGTGAAACACACCGAGCCAAGCTCTGTATTTACTTGCACCTCTCTTACTCCACTGCCTCCAGCAGAAGCACTGGCTTAAGTCAGGAATTTTGGCTCAGGGGATCTCAGGTGTGCCTGAGTCAGCTGCCCCTGTTGGACACACACCCGTGCCCCATGTGTGACGTGTGGGTCAGGATTCCACCTCCCCATCATCTGCTGGGATCAGGAACTTTCTTCCTGGGCCTGGCTTAAGATCCTGGATTCGTGCAGACACGGGGCCCTTCCAGGAGCTGAGGTGTGTCCCTGTCAAGGGCTGTGTCCGCACATCACAGAGATTTAGGCTCTGCCTGCTGATCAACAAATACCGTGGCCTTCATTAAGGAAATCAAATTTATGTCTCCACAAGCAGTGGAAACTTAAATGTTGTTTCATCCTGGCTTCTGGCTCTGAGCTGCAGCATTACTTATCCTGAGCAACTACGTTTCTCTTGGCTAAATTAATCAATTGAGCTTTCAGGGCAGGTCCCTTTCTTTCCTCAAGGAAGAAACTGCATCACATTAGCTACCAGTCAGCTTCAAACCTTTCACTTTGGACTATGCTCAAAGAGAGTTTAGCCAGAGAGAAAACTGGAATCAATACACCAGGCCAGCACAATCTGGATTTCAGGCCGGCATGTGGAGGGAGAAATGGCATTTGTGAGACTGATGGTCAGTGAACTGCTGTTTCTGGGTAAAGGGCAGACTTTCATCCTCAGTCTCCTGGACCTGTCTGCACCAATCGACCCAAGGACATTAGGACAGCAGTTTGCACCAGGGCTTTGGGGTTCCACCCTAATTGTTATGAGTTTTGTTGAGAGATACATCCAGACCTCCAACTTCAGGCTTCTCTAACTGTGAACTCCTCCAAGGATAAACTTTATTTGTATCCTTTTCATGGTCTAATGCGGTCTGGGAGAGAAATAGTTAAAACGTGACTGACAAATGCTAACAGAATGCTGAATATCAAGTGACTGGGAAAAACAGTTCTAAAAGACAGTGATAACACGAATGAGATTGAATGAAAAGACATGCTCCCAAAACAATCTTTCCTAGGGGCTGGATAAAAAGCAACATTTCTGGTAAGTGACAGTTTCCTTTTAATTTCAGTCTAAGCTGGAACTTCATAAGCGTTTTTTAACTGTGATCTTGGTACCACAAATACACCTTCTGGCATGCAGGTAAAGCCCTTGCTTTATATTGGGCAAACTTTTTTTTACACCAGAAAGTCTGCAGCTATCTCCAGCCCACAGCCTGAAGTATTCTCAGTTTCCAGGAGGTGTGATAATGATGAATTTCAGTGAGATGAAAATTGCTCCAATTTAAGGATAGCTCAACCATTTCATATTTGATACTAAAATATACTAATTTTTTTCTAAAAAGTCTGAAGATTTGGGCTTTGCACATGCCGTGCACGAATAGAAAATCCCTATCAACAACATTAACTGAACTGAAAATCCTTCAGGATAAGTTCTCTGAGAATTAAAACAGACATCAAGCTACACATCTAGATGAAAGGCTTCCACAGCTTTATAAATACAATGCACTCAGAAGCCAAGTTTCCAAAGCCTCAGTAAAAGCATCTAATGTCCAAGTCTACAATGACAGTCCTATACATGAAAAAGACAATATTTACTCTGTCTCCTGGTATTAAATTGGAGTTTTTATCACACACTTAGAAACCAAGTGATAAGTCCAAGGCCCTTCATCAAAGGTATTTTAAATGAGAATTTCTGGATACCTCCTAAGACCAGATGAAAACCTTTGGGCTGATCTTCACATAAGAGATGGAACCATATTTACATTACTAATTCAGAAACCTACTTCTCTGCTCTTAACTGGTGTCATCCTGTATTTGTCTTTCATCCCGACATGATCTTTTAGCAGCCTTATTATTTTAAACTTCAGATAGCTAAAATGACTTGTTTTGCTTCTTCCTGCCAAATTTTGGTCACAGTAGACAATACTGTTGTTTTGCAGTTATTTCTGTCCTATTGAGCCACCATCTTCTGACTCAGCCTTCCATCTTTTGACTCCACTTTTCTGACAGCAATCCTGGCTTACCACTTATCTCCCTCTACTTCCAAGAGGTCTCTCCTGTGCCTGGTTTCACTACAGAAACTCCACTCTCACATCCTTTGTCTTCTGTGGCCTTCTCTCAGCATTTATAGGAATCTTCTCTGACCTTCTGACCAGCTTCCCATTCTCATGACATATTCAAGATACCTGTGGTACTCTGTGTTACAGTACAGAGAGATCCTTCCGTAGCTCCGCATCTTTCATGTTTGATCTAAACTCGTTCTCAAAATCTCTGCTCCTCCCTCCCGCCTCCAATTCCACTCTTGTTTGGTCATAATTTCACTGCCAGCTGTGATGCCAGTCTCAGTAATCAAGGGCTATAAATCCTTTCATATCTGCTGTATTTCATGTTGTCTGTTCTCAGTGCATGCAGATGATGAAGTCGTTAGTGTTCACGCTATATTAATTAATGTTGATGTAAATATTTCATCTCGAGTTTCTCTTCTATTGTGACAGCCATAGAATTATTATCAGAATTGACTGTTGCCGATGGGCAGCCAATCTGACTATTAATATTTACTAATTTTACACATTTAAACAGCTTATACACACAACCCGACCATGTGATCTCATGTTCCTGCTACACACATTTTTCCTTCCAGATTTCCATGACTATAATACAGAATAGAAAGAGAAAAAACAATTTTGTATAGTCTCATAATCTATGTAAAATAACATACTGCGTTTTGTCCAAATAGATTGTAAATTCATTAAGAAAGATATGTCAGTACATATCTCACAGCATTTAACACTGTGAGGTATCAGTCTTATTTCAACAGCTGATTTCTTTAATAATTTGTTTTAACTGCTCTTGAGAGCCAATGGTAAGATCCCAAAGTCTGTCTAATTAACTGGTCTCACTTTCTGAACAGCTGAATGCACAGCATCTCTTCTTGTATCATATATCCATGCTCTCATGTGTGCCGTGTCATGCTGAGCAAGCAGTTTCAAGTCGTGCAAACATCTGAAAAAAATGGCAATATTTTGATAGACATGTAAGAGAACTTTAAGGGAATATTAATTCATGTCCATAACCATCTAAGAGACCTAAGATCAAGAAGCTCTCCAATCAAAGCAGTGACTTGTATCCAGTCTTGCACAGTCCTTGTACTGGAAGCAGCACATATCTGTTGTTTATTTGGAACCAGCTCCTTACCTTTAAGGAAGCTCTCTTCCTCTGGTGGAACTGTTGGGGGTGGTGAGGGAAACAAGTCAAAGGAGGTATTATTGGATTATTCACTCTTCTAGGACAGACCTTGTTTGTAGAATCAGAGATATGCCTTAAGTGGTCTTTAAAGAAAGTCAGATTTTGTTTAAAAAAGGGGAAGGAGGAGGCTTCATTAACTAGACTGACAGGCTCCACAGATTTCTCAAGTGTTTAAATTAAGGATTGTGAGTTCTTGAAACTTGACAAGGAAAGCGGGATTGTCACTGCTGGCTGTCTGAACCAGAGGTAAGTGCAGATTAAGCTTCTCCTATCTCTTTCTAGGACAGACCTTGTTTGTAGAATCAGAGATATGCCTTAAGTGGTCTTTAAAGAAAGTCAGATTTTGTTTAAAAAAGGGGAAGGAGGAGGCTTCATTAACTAGACTGACAGGCTCCACAGATTTCTCAAGTGTTTAAATTAAGGATTGTGAGTTCTTGAAACTTGACAAGGAAAGCGGGATTGTCACTGCTGGCTGTCTGAACCAGAGGTAAGTGCAGATTAAGCTTCTCCTATCTCTATTATAAACATATTGCTCCTCTTCTCAAAAGTTCAGTGAAATAGAAAAGAGACTATTGTTTTTTATTATTTGAAAAAAACCCCAAACTATATTTTTAAAGTGTCACATAAAATTCTAAAGTACTTAAAGTGCTCAGATGCTACTCATTATTATTCTAGTGGTAACTATTTGGCACTTGACACAAATTCCTTAAAGAAATAAATAAAATTGAAATCAATCATATCTGGACACCTAGAACCAAATTTTAAGAGCACTCATGATGAGCATGATGTACTTGAAAACACATTAAGCCATTTCTGTTGATTTTTCTAGAATGATTTGTGTAGCTGGGTTCAACCAGTATTGCATCCATGTTGTACTTGTGTGGCAGGTTTTCTGAAAGACCAATTCTGGCACAATTCCTGCAGAATCTCTCTGCTTGTTCTTACAGATGCAAGTGTGGCAGAACAACACGAACTTAAAAAGTCTTACAAAAAACCTGACATTGTTTAGATGGAATTTTTTCAGATGCACTTGGGAAAGCAGCTTTTGTTGAACTCACAAGTGTAGGCAACTCCTGAACAAAGCCTGGTCAAACCTTGGCTTTGCCCTCAGAAGCTTCCTTTGACTCAGTCCTACTCAGGATTCATGGAAACAGATTAATTTTGTGTTCCGCACAATTATTGGCGTGGAATTATAAACTAATGAGGCAGTTGTTACAAAACTGAGATTTCAGGTGGCAACATGGATGCCAGAGCACATAAAAGCAGTTCAAAGCAAGCACTGCATCCCTCTCACATTGGCACTGAAATGGTCTCGTTCCTTTACCACACCTAAAAAGCAGCATTGGTGATGATTCTGGGAAGCAATTACCTTTGTTTGTGCCCCCACGTGCCCGGCAGAAACTTTCAAAAGCTGTAAAAATTAATTTGATTTTTATTTCCAAGAAATAATTAGGTCCATGTCCATTCTAAGAAAACACAGTTTTTACAACAGTATCCCTGTGTAAATTCATAGTAACACCCAGCCCCACACTGAAAAACTCTTCACTTGAGGTTATTTCATTTTTTAAGGCAAAAGGTGTATGTTGCAGATGTTTATGGTTCTGATAACTTCTCTCACAGAACACCTTGCTTGCATGCTTTTGTTAGAAATGGCCAAAAGCAAATTAAGCTTAAGGAGGTTTATTTTGTGCACACACATTGGATTTTATAACCACCCCCCAAATGCTTCTATTTCTTTCAGTAGGAGAAAACATGCTTTGGCTGCTTCTGTCACCTGGCTGAAGAATAAAAAAAAAAATTAAATAAATAAAAAAAAAGTTACTGTGTGCAGTTAATATCGAACAGCAGCCATCTCCAGATGATCCCTGCTGCATCCAATTTCTGCCAAAATGCTTTCTGTTAAACCTCCATCAAACAGACACACGGCGCACAAAAGAAAACCTCATCACCAAGGGAAACTAATCCACCGGTGCGCAATGTAAGCCTGTCAACTTTTTATTATAAGAAGTCATCACTCATTTCAGTGAAGATTAAAAGTATGACTAAATTGAGAAAATCCTCTTAGCCATTCGGAATTTTAATAGAGGAGAAAAGGGGGTGAGTAAAATTTAAACTGTGTGTGCGTGTGTGCCTATATATCTATCTATATGTGCGTGTATGAATCAAATATATAAAATTACATATATATCTCCACACACAACTTGTATTTTTTATATATATATATATAGGAGGAGAATGAATGTTGGAAATAAGATGCTTAGAGCTGTCCCCTCATCGCCCCACAAAAATAGACTACCAAAAATTCATACATAAACATGTAGCCTTGTAGAACGTTTT